>VXBC01012001.1:302952-338088 GCA_013399945.1 Ploceus nigricollis
GAAAAGAGAAAGGAAAAGGGAAAAGGGAAAATGGAAAAGGGAAAAGAGAAAAGGGAAGAGGGAAAAGGGGAAAAAAAGGGAAAAGGGAAAAGGAAGGGATTTTTGCAATTCTCTGTAGGAGCTTCTGGCAGCAGCTCTGCCTCTCCTGGGGTTCCAGCTCGGTTCCCATCAGCAGTTCTGCCAGCTGGAAGGACAAAGCCCCATTTCCAAGGAGTGTCTGTGGATCCAGACTGATTCCATCAAGCCCAGAAATAGCTGGAAATCTGAGACAGGCTGAGTGCAGACAACATCCACCTTCCTGACCATGGCATCCCTGCCTGCTCAGCTCCAGGGAACCTCCTGAACTCCTCATTTCTTCCTTGCCTCCATGCAGACTGGGAGAAACCCTTTCCTTCTCCTCAACAGTAGCATAAAGAAAAAGCAAATAAAAAACTTGTGCCTATTCCTAGGAGCCAAGCCAGCTCCAGCTCCTTTGGCACCACGGAATCCCACGGGAGAGCGAGGTCTGTGAATCATGTGCAGTCATTTTAAGGAACTGTGTCATGGGATAGACCAAAATACGAGGCAGCTCCATCGATTTCCACAGACATTTCTACCCCAGATTACAGAGGGAGTGAAAGTCCCCTGGGAATGCATCCCAATATTGCTTTTAATGGCACTCCCTCGGGCTGGGAACTGCTGGTGCCCTGGGGGATTTCTCACTGCAACTCAAAATCATGGAAAGGTGCTGCCCAGTAGTGCTGGGATAAACCTCAGGATTCATTCCCTGATTTAATTGTTGGGGTTTTTTTCATTTCATGACAACAGGTCACCCCACAGGGCTGGTTGGAAGTTGCAAAATTCCCATAAATCAGGCAAACATTTTGCTTCTTCTGTCTCTTTCTCTCTGTCCTTTTTCTCTGCATTCCTCTACAATAAACAGAGCCAAATGGATTTTTTTTTCTTAATCTGCAGGGAAAAATGACCAATTTTGCTTGCAGGCTGAGAACTCTTGCCAGCTTTCAGCTGGAATGGATTTCCACCACTTTCCTTAACCCCCAAACAAGAGCTCAGTGACCTTCTAATAATAATGATAAAAACTCAGAATCCAAACAGGCATTTTTAAAAACTTGCATAATACATTTTAAAAAATCAATATTTGCTAAAATCAAGATTCTTTTCCATGGCAAAAAGCAGAGAGACTGTAGAGCTGATAGGATGCAAACACTGAAAGAGTCATCCCAGAGCTTCAGGGGTTTAAAATCCAGCATTTATTTCTGCTGCTGTCCTAGACACTCTTGCAAAAGCTGCAATTTGAGTCAAATATTTCCATACATTACAGCGGGTCTCCTGTGACCCTCGGGCTTGGGACCAGTTGGATTTTCATTCAGACTGGTGAGTTCACAGCTCACTGGATATTTCTGAATGCACAAGCAGGGAACCGCTGCCAAACTCGCTGCACTCCAAGGGGCTCCTGGGTTATCGTTCTGCTGGAGGTGGGAGGCAGGAAAAAACACTTTTTGCCTTCCCCCAGCCTGGAGGCCAGGCAAGGGGAGAGCTGCAGCCCTGGAAAAATGGGAAGAGACAAAAAATACAGCCCTGGAAAAACGGGAAGGGACAGAAGTACAGGCGGCTGCTGGAATTTTCACAGGACTCTGGTTGCAACTGGTGACCCTGCTGATGGCAATGGGAACAGCTCTGGCACCACTGAGGATCCCAGGAAATCCTCCCTCAGGCAGCTGCATGGGATCTGTTTGATCCCTTTGGAGATGTGGAACATTTATAGCAGCAGCCCAGGGACGAGAGGGGGACAGCCATAAAGAGCAACAAAGCACTGAGCAAACTGTGGTTTCTATATCTCCATAAAAACTCTTTGTGTTTGCTGGGAAAACTCCACAAACATCACTTCTCTGGCATCTCTAAGATCCATTTTATGATTCAGCAAGATGACATGAAAGAAGGACTGAAGACTCACCCCAAAGCTGCAGCAAGTCAGTGGCAGGAATGGACAGAAAATCCCCAGGACCTGGTTCCAGCCCCTCCTCTCCCCATGAGCATGAATGTTTTTTCATGACACAAAATGTTTGGTTAAGTGTTCTGAATCTGCCTGTGAGATAAATCCTAGGAAATCTCGGGTTTTCACATTTGATGGAATGAAATGCACCCAGGGATAATCAAAGCTTTACGTCCCAGCCTTAGAGAAAAGCATTTCACAATGCTCAAAAAACCTTATTGCTTTCCTGAGCAGGGGAATGCTGAATGACACACATGTCCTCCAGCTAAAAGTGAGGATGGAGGTGCAGGGAGAGGGATCCAGAGGTGGGGACACAGCCAGGGGGGCTTCCAGCACTGTTAATTGCATGATTCACATCTAAACTCAGGCAGTGCAACCACAAACTCTCCAAACAATCTCCTTTTTATCAGAATCTGGTGCCAAAGTACCTGTGACAGCATCAGCACCTGGCACTAAAGATCCCTGTTTGCAGGTGGATGGATGGTCCTGGAGTTTACTGTGGGATCAGAGTGAGGAAAATACTAAATTGGTATTTAATGGTATATATTATAGTATATATTATAATATATTTATAATAATATATAATAATATATAATTATTATTCTTTGTGGAAAATATNGCCAGCCCCATTCCCAGGAATGCCACCTGGCTGGAAGGACAGCCTGGGTCGGGCTGTGGTCACCAACACCCTCAAGTCCCAAATTCCTCCTTCTGAACTTAACCCCAGCTTTGAAAAGGGGGAACAGGAAGATAAGAAGGAAAGCAAATCCCACATAACTGCCTTTAAAGAGAGTAGAGGCGGAAAAGTTTTCTTCTTTTTTTCCCTTTTTCCTCTTTTTTTCTGCTTTTTTTTTTTTTTTTTTCCTCTCTTTGGCTGTAGAAAAGCANCTCCTGCCATTTGTTGCCTTGTAAAAACAGAGGCTTGAACCTTTCAAGGCTCCCAGCCCCTCCAGTGGGAATTCCACCATTTGAGGAAAAAGTTCAAGGATTGCTCCCATAGTATTTAGGAACAGAGAAAATGGTGAAAGGTGATTATTTCTGTAAACACCTGAGAAATAACAATTATTCAGCAGTATTTTCAGTTCTTCCTGCTTTCAGAACTATCATATTCTAATCACATATAAAAGATGTATTATAATAATCTATCATATAATATAATAAAAATAAAATACCACATAAGCACTGTGAAGTTTCCCTCCTTTAGGCTTTCCTGGCACTGCAGGAAAGAAGAACTCACTGGTTTATTTATGCTCTGTAAAATATTCACCCCTAAAAGGCTTCCATGGACTTGCAGATAAAAATGTCTTTTTCCTGTGTCACCCTATTGTGGAGCTGTGGCAGTGAGGGCATTCCTGAAGGAATTATGCTTCAGGAATTTTAAATTATAAATTACAAATCATTATAAATCATTATTAAATTATGCTCAGGTTTGGTTAAAAGAGGAATGTTTCCTCCTCAGCCTTCGTTATTCCAAAGGAAAAAACCTTGGGGCTGGTTTCTGACACAGAGAACCAAACACCTGATGGCAGCACATAGAAAGATTCCTCAGTGCATTTGTAACAGCTCCACACTTCACGTTATTGAAGTGGCTGGAGGGATTGGGTTTTTCTTTTTAAATCCCTAGAATCTGATACTTTCAGTCACCAAATAGCTGCTGGAGTCTTGTGGTGCTTGTTTATAATTCTGTATTTTTTGATCTTTTTACATTAAAACCCAAGGCATCTCCTATTTAAGATTCCATTCAAGGAGAAAATCTCCCAATGCCTTCAGTGGGTCCTGAATGATGCCTTGAGAAAAAGGAGAGATGAGCAGGAAAGGGTTCAAAAATAACCTGAAGCAGCAAAGGTGCAGGATTTCATCTGAAGTAGATCAAAATGATTTGCAGACATCCAGTTCCTGCTTTTGGTTAATTGTGTGATATTTGACTCTGTAATCCAGTTTTATCATTTTCTCCCATGGGTTTAGGCAATGTGGCAAAGGAGCTGCTGCTTTGGGAGCCCATTTATTAATAAATGTTTGCATTTTTAAATCAAAAGGTTTTATGGGATCATTTTGGCTGAGGGGAGGTTTTCAACGCTAAGCTGTTTTTATAGGGCAAAAATATCTCCCCCTACCAAGCAGACCCTGGCACTTCTTCCTTCTCACTCAGAGCTCTCTGCAGCTCCACATCCCATTCTCTGCTTTCCTTAAACCTGAAATCCAAAGGTTTGAGGGCATCTGGGCTGTCTTGGGCATCTACCTTGTGAGGAACTTCAGATTTCCTCACAAGGTAGAAAAATGAGGAAAAATGAGGATTTGGGAGCCAAAAATGAAAAATGAAAGAAAAATGAGGATTTGGGAGAAAAATGAGGATTTGGGAGCCAAAAGGCTCCAGGTTCACTGGGCAGGTTAAAATTCCTCTCCTGGAGTGGACCACCCAAAGTTCAGACCTCTCCTGAAGGTCGAGTTCTCCAACCCTTCCTCAAATCTGTTGTTGTGGTTCATCTTGGATGCAGATCTCCATAGCGTGGTGCCCACATAACACCACAAGTGGTGGGTAAGGAAGAAAAAATAACTTTATGTGCATCACATCTGTTTCTTTCTCTAGGGTGGGCTTTATTTTTTTGGACTCTGCTGGTCTTTAGCAAAGGCACTCCTGTGAAACCACTGACTGCAGGAGGACTCTGTGATTATATCCCTCCAATCCAGCTCCCCCTGGGACTCAAATGGGAGCAGGATTGAATCCTTATGAAGCAGGCAGGCTTGAAAAGTTTATTCCCATTTTAGAGATTTCTAATCCCAGAGAGTCCTTAGATGGAAGGTTTTCCAAATCAAGATGGGAATGGGGTATTTTTCTGGAAGCAGAGGGAGAAATGTCAGTGCCAGGGGGATTACAGAGCTCAAAAATATTTTCTTCACAGTGGATTTTGGATACAAACAAGGGAAGAGCCCCAAGAACCCTCATGCACAGACAAATTCAGTGAATGCCACTCACTGAGACTGAATTTTGCTGTTGAAGAAGCAGAACTTTGTTGTCAGAGCTGTGTGAGCCAAATCAAGCTACTGACATGTGGGTGGATCACTGAGGCCAGGTCAAGCCAGGATACAGGGAGATGAGAAAGGGAAAGAAGCACAGAGCTGACATGAAAGATGGGGACAAGTCCTAGAAATGCCTGTGGCAGAAGATTAAACTGTCCCCAGAGCTTTGGAAGCACTGTGGGACACAACATCTGGCCTCCAGCTGCTGCTCCAGAGGAGCCAACAAACTCTGTGTGCATCCTCCAGCCCCACACAGGTGTCCCAGGGATGGATATCCCAGCAGGAAGGGACACAGGGGCAGGTTCTGGTTGGATTGGTGTTCTGGTTTGAAAGCAAAACCAGAGAGAGACTCCGAGTCAGAAATACAATTTATTAGGAAAAGGGAAAAAAACCAAAATACATGCAATAATACAAAAGAAAAACCACTGACAGAGTCAGAATACAGAATATTCCCTGTGNGTGGGAGAGATAAAGAAAACTGCCCAATGAACAGCAGATAACTGCCACACCTCTGACAGATGGCAAATAGAATATATCTTGCCTTGCAATCTGAGACAATTGGGATGTCCCAGGAAGGGATAAAATAAACCCAACTCAGCCCAGAAGGGACTGAGCACAGCAGAGCTGCTCTGGCGATACCTTGGGTTTGAAGTTTTTCTGTTCTGTTTTGGTGTGCAGCTTTTAGCTTTATATTAANCATTTGAAGTTATTAATTGGGCAGTTAACTCCTATATGCAAATGGACTAAATTATAAAATATTGGAGCTCTGGATGCTGAGAATTTTAGACTTTCTTTGCTGACAGACTGTGACTCCCAGGAGAGCACTGCATTTGACCTGAGGCCATGGAGAAGGCTTCCAAAATTGAATGATAGAACTGGGATTGTGGGTGTGTAGTTGGGTAGAAGTATGTAATGTCACAGGGTGGGAAACTTAGAGTTTGGGGTTTTAGAATATAGTAATATATATGAAGAAAGATGGAGGTTTTAGGGTGGTGTTGTTCTTCTGCGCCTTCTTCTCCATGGGTTTGGGTGGTGTTTTGCAATTGGACAGAAAAGTCCACATTGAGGACTTCAAGTGATCAGTTATTGGGTTAAAAGTGAAAATAATTTAGGTATCATTTCTTAATTGCACAGTTTAGCCTTAAAAGACCTTGTAACAAGAGATAGTTGGCCATTTTGTGCCTTGTAAATGAAAGACTGCAGAACTCACTGCTGTGAGACTGTGACATAGATAAGAAACAATAAACACCTGAGTCTGAACACAGATTATTGTCTCAAGTGCCTCCAATCCCAACCTCGACAGAGGTAGGAAAAGGAAGCTGAAAACTGGCAATAAAAATGTGAGATCTCATGACCAAGCCCTCTTTTGCTTCCATCCTGGAGCCATCTGGGTACTGCCAGGGTGTGGCCTTTGAAGGCACTTCAATAAATATCCACTTTATTCCTCTAAACTCCATCCAGCCTCTGTTCCAGCTCCTTGAGGCACCCCTGGAACACGAGCAGAGGGTCTCTAGGCAGGCCCAGGAGCAGCAGCAGTGGCTCTGAGCCAGCTCCCATCAGCAGCACACCATTTGTCTCTGGGTGCAGTTGTGCCTCCCCAGGCCCTGAAATAGCTCGGGCATCCATCAGCAGCCCAGCCCAGAGGGAGCTCTGCACCCTGCCAGACCTTTGGGGAGATAAATGAGTCCTCCCCCTGGGAAAGGCAGAGAGGGATGGGCTGAGCAGGGCTGGGGTGAAGCAGGAGCCACAGGTGACACTGTCCCCACGAGAATTGATGTTTTGTCTCCTTTTAGTCACATTTTAGCAAAAAACTTCTTAATGTGAGGGTAAATACTTTTTATGTCCCAAAACCTGCAGATTTCTAAACCTCAAAAAATGTTTAGGTTATGTTGCATTCTTCTTTATTCTAGAAATCTTTTAAGATTTTTATTTTCTACATGCGTGGGAAGGTGATGGCAGGAAATACTGTGTATAAAAGGGAATATTTAATGCAGAATATCCTACAATATCCAAGGGAAATTCCTTTTCTCACCTTGGACCTTAAAATGAAGGTACTGAGTGACCTGGTACATGTGGGTGATGCTGAACCTCTCTGCTAAGTGGTTGAAAAATCCCCAGAAATATGAAAAAATCCCAGCTCTGCACACAACAATACCAGGCGAGTCACAATTTTTATATTCTTACTGTGTAGGAATGATTTTTATGGGGGATTCCCTCAAAGAATTTAAAAAAGAAATGTAAGTCTGTACAGTCACTCGACATGAATTCTAGAAAACATCCATGAAGAGCAAATTTCAAAGAAAATAACAAGTGACGTAGTCAGAGGGTTTGGGACTTTAAACTGAACATATTTTCTTTATCTGTGGCCTGAACAACAACAGCAGCTAATAATTTACCCCAGGTCATCCTGCCAAAACTTGTATGGTGTTCATCTTATAAATTAAATTGATCAAAATACTCATTCTCAGACCTTAATGAGTAGCCTAAAAAGCATCAATTTGAAGGTGGTCATGGTGGAAACAAAAAAAAAAGAGAAAATGCAGCAAAAATACTTATAAATAATCACTCATCTGAATAATTTTAGTGTTCTGAGGTTTATATGTTTGCTCAGATTTGATAATTAATTATCTATATATTCAAAACAATGGACAAATGGCCAAATAATGTCAATTATCCTCAAATAGATCTGGAGGAACTCAAATGGGCTGAGTGAAGTTTCCTTGGGTTTACATCCCACTTGCTAACAAGCTTGCAGGGTGTTCTCTTTTTCCCCCTGGTTTTGCCAGGCTGTAAAAAACCTCAGAAAATTTGCATTTAAATGGAAAGTGCTGGCTGGGCAGGTCCTCTGTCTGCTTTAAGTGAGATGAGTGCCAGCACGAACAGCTTCTGGAGAAGCTGGACATGGACACATCTCAAGGGGAAATGGCCAAAAGGTGCTCCAGGGGAAGTTGAGGTTGGATTCACCATCCCTGGAGATGTCCAAGGAATGACTGGAGGTGGCACTCAGAGCTCTGGTTTGGTTGGCAAGGTGGGGATCACTCAAAGGTTGGACCCAATGGCCTTGGAGTTCTTTTCCAACCTGAATGTCTCCATGATTCTGTGATATCCAGGGCATGTCAAGGTGAGCTACCAATGCTGGTGTCCAACCATGAGTGAGAGTGGGAGAAACCCATGCTATGCAAACACAGAGCTTGATGTGGAGCAGAATTCACTGGGACAACATTGGCAGAGGGGGTTTGAATCCCCTCCCACAGCAGGATTTTCCCTCCATGATCTCCAGGCTGAGTCCCCTCTCACAGCAGGATTTTCTCTTGATGATCTCTGGTTTGAATCCCCTCTCACAGCAGGATTTTGTCTCCATGATCTCCAGGCTGAATCCCCTCTCACAGCATGATTTTGTCTCCATGATCTCCAGGTTGAATCCCCTCTCACAGCAGGATTTTCCACCCCTGATCTCTGGTTTGAATCCCGTCTCACAGCAGGATTTTGTCTCCATGATCTCAGTTTGAATCCCCTCAAATAGCAGAATTTTCTCCCCATGATCTCCAGGCTGAATCCCCTCTCACAGCAGGATTTTCCCCCCATGATTTCCAAACCCATGGACAGTCACACACCTCAGGCTGATGTTTTAACACAATTTCCAGCACTGGCTCACAGCAGACTGTGTTGGATTGATGCACCCTAGGGTGTGGAATATCCTGACTTGGAAGGGACCCACATGGATCACTGAACCCAACATAGATCATCCAGTCCAAACCTGGTTAAGGACAGTTAACTAACAGGATACCAAACTACACAAAGCTTTCTTTCAGCCTGAGAGGGAATAAGAAATATGATTATCTTTCTCTCTTTTTTCCTTTTTTCTTTAGCAATTATTCCTTGTTTCCAAATTCCCGTCTATTTCCTGGTTCCAGCCCAGACGTGCCATGGGAAAGGCAGTTCTCACGGCGCTTGCACAAACAGGAAGCATGCAAATTTTCAAAAGAAACCCTATTTTTGTGAGAGCTCCTGCTGAGTTTTGCTGACTCAAGAGACCTTGGCCTGAATTTAAACAAGCAGCTTTGGAAGAACCGAACTAATCCTTGTATTTCCAGACTCCTTATCTGCCATCCATTTTCCAAAACAGAGCAAAGAGCCCGACTCAAACCCCTCTGCCCACAGCATGGACTCACTCAGAGCCTGGTACAGGTCCTGTAGGACAGGGAGGCTCTAGGACTTGGAGCAGTTCTGAAGAATCCCATTTTACTGCTGCCAAATATTTAGGGAATCCCTATTCCTTTCCACTCCTGGGAAGGGGATCTGGCCAGATGTCACGCCGAGCTGTCAGAAAGCATCACCTTCCTCCCTCCTGATGCTGCCCAGACCCTGGGATGTCAAGAGCCATCAGTCCTGAAGGGGATGTTTATTTCTTTTGATGCTGAGGTGGAGATTTGTATCCTCCTGGCATCCTCTTGGAGCAGCACCATTCCCTCCAGTCCCTCTCCAGCTCGGCTGGGTTTGCTCAGCCTTTCCAAGGGATGGATTTTGATGCTCTCCCTCCTGGCAGGTGCCATTCACACCCCCAGAAATGAGCCTGATCCCACCAAAACCTGTCCAAGCCTCATTTTTGGGGTCTGAAGACAGTGATTTTTTATTCCCAGATGGAAATTGAGGCATTCAGGCGGGTTGGAAGGGGTGGCTGCTCTGGGAAACAACAAGCTTTTTGAAGAATAAGGTGAAAGGACCTTTTCTGCGGCTGAAATTCTTGACGCTAATTTTAACAACTCTTCCACAACCCCTTGAAAATTGCCACTCTGAAAAAATAAACAGGGCCCATATTCAGCCACTGAACTGGCACCCAAGGCTTTGCTGGGCCACCACTGGGAGTGCCTAACAATAGCCAGCCTTATTCCTGCCTGCAGAAACCATGGGAGAGAGAGGGAGAAAGGGAGAAAGAAAGGGAGAGAAGGCTACTCCAGCCTAATTGGCCCGTGGTTGGATGGGGCTGCTGGCTTTGGGCTGGTTTTAAGTTACATGTGAGCAAGTGAAATGGAATATAAATAATAGCAGGGGGAGAGCTCCAGTGGAAAAGCCAGCCAGTGTCTGCCTGACTGGCTGCTCTGGTATCCATCAAGTCCTGCTGTGGTTTGTGTCACTCAGGGCAGGGAGCTGCCCTTGGAGAGAGCCCACCAGAGCTCCAGGGATCTTCTGGGGAGGGATCTGCCACCCCCAGGTTGGGAAAAGCCCCAAACAAGGGTGTTCCTTGATTTAGAAGCTCTCAGTGAGCTGCTCTAATGAGCTCTGGAAACTGCCCTGGCAGAGCCCAGCTTTGCCATCAGTCCCCAGGGTGAAACGGCCGATGGATGCAGTTTGGGATTTGTGTAGGGAAGGCGTGGATTTGCTTCCAACATTACTTTCAGAAAGGCTGCAACAGACCCAGCAAATAGACCTGCACATCCTCTGCTTTTCCCAGAGATCCTCAAGCACAGAGCACTATCAAATCTGAATATCAAGCCCTGCTACACCTGCTATAGGTACAGGCATCACCTCAGATGACAGGGATTTCTGTAGTGCCACAGACCAGCTCCCTTTTATAACCAGTTCTTTCCTATCATTTCAGCCCATGTCTTTTGTTTTGCCATCAATGGTTCAGTTTTCTCTTTTCTTTTTTCATTTTTTTTTCAGTAATTTCAATTTTCAAGCACAGGCAACCTGCAGTAAATAACCTGGAAATTAAAAATTTCATAATTCCTCCTACAAACAGAAATATGCCCCTTGGAGGGGTAAGTCCCCTACATTTCATACATAACCACAGTTTTGTCTCCTATTTCTTCCTTGGCCTTGTTGGCAAGGTTTTTTCCCCTGTAATCTTCTTTGTTTGGTTTGTTGGTTTTTTTTTTCCTCTCTGCTTCCTCTTCCTTTCTCCATCACTTCCTGCCTGTATTGTCCCTTCCATCCTTCTCATTATCTCTGCTGACAGGAGATTTCTCCCCATCTCTGACAAGTCACACTTTCAAACCTGGTGGATAAATGCAGATGGGTTGGTTTGTTTGTTGTTACACAGAAGTGATGCTGAAATCCCTTTATTTATTAAGTTCTATATATTTATAACTGGGATCCCTGAAAAAAATCTGATTTATTGGTCATCACCATGGGTCACCATCACCATCACCAAGTTCTCCTGTTCCAGGATTTTCTAAGGCTGCAAGAGAATCAGGAATAAAGAAAACTCAGGAGTTATTTTCTTGGCAAATCTGAAGCATAAATATGAAACCAGCAAAAGATTTGGAGAGGAAACACCCCAAAACCAGGGCAACTCTTTGAGCAATCATGGTTTTCCTCCATATATTTGTTCCCCACCTACCTGTTCCTCTCCATTCTTGTTTTCTGACTTGAGTGCTGGGAGAACATTAAACCCCACTCTGAATAAAATCCTAAAGGGCAAATCAAAGGGGAAAAAAGCTTTACCACAGAGCATGAGTGCAAACACAATTTGTTTTAAGGTCGTACTACCAGGGAATGTGCTTTTTTTTGTTAGAAACACCCTGATCATGCCACAATGGCCACAGCACCAGGAGGAGACAAAAAGAAATCTTTATGGGATTGTTGAGACAATGGTTATTTGTCAGAAATAGAATCTGAGCCTGGCTGGTCCCCAGCCAAACACTGGAAGTTTGTCCTGGCAGACGCGGTGTTATATCACAAACAGGATTATGTCATGTTGGAAGCTGCCAGCCTGGAAGTCTGAGACAGCATCTTGGAGCCCTGGGAAGCAGGGGACAACTGTCCCCATCCCCAGCAATGACCCAGAGCACTGCCAGTGCTGAGAGGTGGTGCCAGGCTGCAGGTGATGGGTGGGAAAGAGAGGGAAGCAGAGAGCAGGTGGAATCCTGGAAAAGCACAGCTCCAAGCATGACTGCACTGCCAGAATCAGCTGGGAAGGTGTTGGAGCTCCTGATGTGAGATGTGAGATCTCCAGGGGGAGAAATCACCGAGGTTCAGCAGGGAAAGGGGAGAAAATGCTGTGTTGTGACAAGTGAATAGGACAGGGGGTGAGGCACAGGGTGCCCAGAGCAGCTGTGGCTGCCCCTGGACCCCTGGCAGTGTCCAAGGCCAGGCTGGACGGGGCTTGGAGCACCCTGGGATGTTGGAAGGTGTCCCTGCCCATGGCAGGGGGTGGAGCTGGATAATCTTTAAGATCCCTTCCCAGCCAAACCATCCTGTGATTCCATGAAATTGCACATTTTTACTCTTTTTTTCCCATTTCATTCACTGCTGCCCTTTGATCATGCAAAGTTCTCCTTGGGGGATGATGCTCCACACCTTGACCTTGAGTCCAGCAAAGCAGCTGAGGAAACCCCAACCTGACTTCAAACTTTACCCTTTTTTTGTAACACCAAATTTTAAAATCACCAAATCCTTAAGGCTGTAAAAGCCCTCTTAGATCACCAAGTCCAACTCTTAACCCAGCACTGCAAGGCCACCACTAACGCATGTCCCCAAGTGCCACATCCACATGGCTTTTAAATCCCTCCACCACTGCCCTGGGCAGCTGTGCCAAGATGTGAGTTCTTATTGTCAGCCAAAATGCTTTAGGAACCCCTGTGGATCAGGCCAGGAAAAGAGAGGGATCAGTGCTGGAAATGCCTACAGGACAGGCTGGTTCAGGGAAAAACCCCAATGACCACACAGGTCAGTGTTTCCACATTTCTCTGTGTGAGCAGGCATGAGCTGAGAGCACACCCCAGTGCACCTAAACCTCACATCTAAAAAGCCCAGGCTACAAAAAAAGATAAAAAGAAAAAGAGGGGGAAAAAAATAAAAAGAAATATTTTGGCAACTGGAAGGAATTATTCTCTCTTCCATAGCCTGGGCTCTATCCATAAATCATCCATAATTTTTTAGATGTCTTGGGCAACGTTACCATTTGATGAAATAAAATCCCGAACCTCTGTGACATCATCTTTTATCTAAAGAGTCCTGCACACTTGGTCATGTTCCTGAGCCACATTTGTTCTGCAGATATTTAGACCAAACCTGACATTTTATAGACTTCCTCCTGCTCGTGCATGTGTTGGAGACAGTTGTTTGGATTAGCACGATCAAAAAATTTAACACAGCCTTTCAAGATCCCATTTTCATCTGGATTTGCACAACACAGAAGAAAGCAGGATGCCAAAAATATGTTTTTTGGAAAACACATCCACTTTGTTGTGACTGTTTGTAGCTGGTGAAATCCTGGGATGCCCTGATTACCATGACCTGTGTGTTTTCATACAAGGCTGAGATAGAAAAGCTCTGTATACAAATGAAAACCGTTAACTTTCATACCACATGTGTTGTACTGATGCCAGTGGGAAATGACAGAGAATGTACAAGGTCATGGTTTACTAAAAATATAAAAGTTTAACATGTGGTGTTAATAGAACACACAACAGGGGTCACTGGTACAATGGAAAATAATTCATTTCCAATGTCAGGCCAAGTAATTCACTAGGAAAGAACATTTGAAAATGTGTTACTTATATCTTTCTGTTCTTTAGGACGAGTTTCAGGAGGGGGGAAAAAAAAAGCAAAATTGCTGCTAATACCAATGCATAAATAATCATGATTCAGATTTCAAGTGTGTCAGAATAAACCAGGCCCATCAGCCCTACAGGAGCTGGCAAACTTCCACCAGGGTGTGCAGCATCGTTGGACCCTCTCCTCCCTCCCTCATGTTTGACTGGAATGAGCACTAAACCCCACCAGGACGGTTTTAATCCTTGCTCAATATCTCTGCAGATATTGGGGTGCCTCAGCCCCAAACCAGGTGCCACAAAACCCCTCCCAGACTCTGCCTAATCCAGTAAAATGTCAAGCACAGGAACGGCTGCCCAGGGATGTGATGGAGTCACCATCCCTGGGAGTGTTGAAGAAACCACTGGATGTGGCTCTGGATGTGTTCTGGTCCAGCTGATAAGGTGGTGATCATTCAAAGGTTGGACTTGATGATCTCAGAGCTCTTTTGCAAGCTCAGTGATCCCATGACTCTGTCAGCCCAGCAGGAGTGTGTGTGCCCAGAATTATGTGCCACAAGCGCAGGGATTTGTCTGCACGAACCCAGCGCTGAAACCCCAGCAGAAATCCCAAAGCTGGTGTCACCCTCCACATCTCAGCTCATCTGGTGATCCTGCCCAAAACAACGAGCCAGGCTGAGCCTTGCACACTTGTAATGTCCCCTCTTTCCCCCTGTGACATGCAGACAGAACCCTGCTCTAGCAGGGGCTGCCACCCCTTCTCCCACATCTCCTGGCACCACCAGCACCAGTCAAGGTCCCTCCTGCCCCACCACCTGCACAAACTCCTCACCTCACAAGCATCTCCAGTTATTTGGAGGGGCAAATAATTAGCACCAAAGGTGACAGAGTTGCTGGCTCCAAGCCATAGGTAAATCTGTGCAGTGAAGCCGTGCTGGCACACAGCTGGTGCTGCTGACACCATGCTGCCTGCAAGGAATGCATCTCTGGAGTCACCCGGCTATTGCATCAATGCTCAGAGAGCTGATGCAACCCCACAGCTGGCCAGGAGTATCCCAAAAACACCTGTCCTCAGCTCCAGCTGTGCCCTCACCTGCCTCTGCCCGTGTGCCCCACGCTGCTCTGTCAGCAGCTTCTGCCTGAAGACAGCAGCAGGTGAAACTGCTTTTCTTTCCTTCCCTGCCTTGCTGAAAGTGCTTTGATTTCTGGGTTGGCTCAGTGAATTTCTGTCCCTGTCTGGACAGGCAAACTGATGGAAAACATGTTGGAATTGGCTGTCCTTCACTGTCACTGCCACCTCCAGTGCTCACTCCTCAGAGCTGCCTGGCACCAATGCTGCCAGAGATGTTTTATGCTTTTCAAGCAAAAATGGTCATGGTCAAGCTAGAAAAGCTGTTGGAAATCTTCTATCAGAGACCTATCTGTGGTGCTTCTTTGTAGGGCTCAGCTCAAGGCACAGCCAAATTTTTTAGGTCAAATCTTGAAGCTGTTTGTCCTCCCCTGGGAGTCCCGGGAAGAATTGTGAGCGAGGCTGCAGCCTGATTTGTGCCCATCCACATCACCCCCAATGTCACTGAAGTTTATGGGATTCTTCCAGTCTGACTCAGTCAAAGGATCATTAAAATAATACAGTGAGAAACAGTCTAAAACCCACGGTGGAGCAATTAAAGCAAGCAGACAGACGGAAAGATGGATCAGAGGGAAATGTGTGCTGGGCACTGAAAAATACAGCGTGGGGGCTGTGCATGGCTATTCCCAAAAACAACTTCATGACTGCAAAACACTTCTTTAAAAATTGCCTTATTTCCTGCATCCCTTTGGAGGCACTAAAACAGCAGCACTGATGGCATTGGGTAAGGATATTCCTTTATCCCCCCAAAGCTTTGAGGGGCAAATGCCAGGGTGGAATTAATCTTTCCTACCCAAATGTGTGTTCAACACATCCTGCTTGCTGCGATTAACAACCTGACATAAAAAAGTTACAGGGCATAGAACACTCATAATAAATTCCTAAGAGATGATATTAGCTGGCTGTTGGAGAGGCAGCCGTGTTACAACACACCGAGCTCGCTCTGAAGGATGACATTGAGGGAGATTTCATTGCAGTGCTGTGAATTATATGGTATAATGTGATTTTTTTGTAATTAATCCTCCTGTTTTCTCACCCTGTCCGAGAATTTGGAGTGAATTTTTTAAAGATAAAGTGTGTGATACGTAACAGGATTTTCTGTGGGGTTAAGGATCGTGGAGAAACCTGCTGAAGTGAGAGGAGTCGTCCCCCTGATGGAAACATCAGTGCATCTGTAGAAACACTGAAGAAAAATAAAAGTAAATAATTGCAGCACGTGGAAAAGTGAAATAGTTCACTTCACAAGCTTCTCTCCTGGTCCTGAGCTGCCCTGAGTTAGGGTAAACTCTTTTCTTGGCAGCACAACCAGCTGTGCTTGCAGTGCCCCACAGGTGAGTGTGGCTCAGAGGGTGGCTGACAGTAATATCTTAATATTATAATATTATAATATTAAATATTTTAATATTTTAACCCTTTGCATGACCATCTGCAGCCTGTTAAACCCACCCAAGTGTCCCTCAAAACACATTCCAAAGGGACAAGAGCCCTTCTTTTTTATCTCTGTGCACATTTACAGTGGTTTCTCATCTCCAAAAGCAAATCTTGTTTTCCTTAGCATCCATTGATGATGCTTCAGATTATGAAGAAAGGAACCAGTTTATTTTAAAATAAAGCATTAAACAATTTTTGCAGATATGCTCATGTGTATGCTCAGACAGACAGATGCCCTGGCAACTATCATGGGGACATTTTTAGAAAATTTCTTAATTCTCTGGCCCAGGGTTTTGTTATGACATGTAGCTAAGAGAAGGGAGAGATGTGGTTTCCCTGTCCCCTGCCAAACCCTCTGATTTTCACTGTTTGCTTTGTTAATTTAAAAAAGTAGCAACAATTACAAGAAGTTACCATAGGATCAAATACAAGTGATGGTTGCAGCCTCTGCTGGCACAGGCTCTGGGGAAGGAATATCTGTGAGGATGTGGGGAGGGAGAGGAGGGAAGGAGAGGATGCACAGAGCACTGAACTGGCAGAGCTTCCTCTTGCAGTTCTCCCTCTCTTGTCACTAATCACAGTTACATAAATCATTTCATATATGTCATCTCAATCATTTGGGTATGTCCCTTCCACACCCTGTCCATCAGGATGTCCCTATAAATCAGGGAATATGAGCAATATGAAACATGTCCAAAAAAAAAAAAATCCAAAAGCTGCCCAGTCAGGTGTCGGTATTTTTAGGAAGATTTCCTGTTGTTAAATGAATTTCCATCCAGCTGCAGGCAGATCTATTTCAGAGTAAATCACTTTTAACACCCACCTGAGGGGAAGATTACGGTGAGATCCCCATGGGAAGGAGGATTTGCAGGGCTGGGATTCAGGGTCAATGGGAAACTTTTAACAGAGAGCCATAAAGCACCCAGGAAGAGCTGAGCTCCCAGACTGTTTGGTGAAATTTGGACTTAATGATCTTGGAGATCTTTTCCAACCTTAATAATTTTATAATTCTATGACACCCGAGCCAGCAGTGCAGCCCAGGACATGGACATTTAGGTGTCACCCAGGGCTGCCACGATGCCTCTTTGCCCATGGAAAGCCCTTAAAATGCAGCAGGGTCAAACTGAGACCCTCAGTGTGAGCACAGAGTCAGCGTCATTTAGGTTGGAAAAGAACTCTAAGATCACCAAGCCCAACCTTTGATTGTTGGATTAAGGTTTTTTTTTAATTTAGAGATGGGATAATTGAGAGGTTTTTTATAAACTTTTATTTTATATTTAGTTTTATGTTAAGAGTGAGATAATATAGATGTTGTAGTTTGTTATTATAATTAGAAGTTAATTATTTTTTAAATTATATTATACTATGTTTTTTTTGTTTATTAGCTTTTGTTATGTTCTAAATGTTTTAAAGTTAATTATTTTAAATTATATTTTGTGAGTCTTACAATGTATTTTTAATAGGTTTTTTTTAAGTATTTAGTTTTATTTGTAAGGGTACTTTTTTTTACTTTTACTTTTACTTTTTTTACTTTTTCACTTTTTTTACTTTTTTACTTTTTTAACTTATTTATTTTTACTTTTTTTACTTTTTTACTTTTTTTTACTTTTACATTTTTTTTACCCTTTTGTCAACTGACTGCCATGTCCAATCCCTGAAAACATTTAATTGGGATCAGGGCCATAATCAAGGCTGAAAAGAGGCTTTTTTTGCTTCTTACACGGACTTATGTCCACCTAATATCCCCTAAAAAAGCTGTATTTAGGCAGGACAAATCTGCAGAGGAAAAGAATGGCACGAACTCAGCAACACCCCTCAGAAACAAACCATGTCCAGACCTAAATGTGGCAAAAATTGGTGAAGTAAACGACATCAAATTAACAAATTGCACGTGATCAGGAAGAAAGAGGGTGTCGAAGGCAGCTGCAGCCAGCACTGGTTCAAGCCCAGGTTACTTTCCCACAGGAGTGTTCCCTGTGTGCTCAGACAGATCTGTCTGGCTGATCTATATTTAACCAGCCCAGAAAGCAAGGCAGAGACCCAGGGCTGGTGCTCGGGGTGCTGTGTCCCCGTGTCAGGCAGGGTATCCTGCTTGCACAATTAAATGCTTTCCTGTTGGAGTAATTAGGAGAGACACGCTGAGATTTATAGAGCCCTAATCGTGGCAGACATTCTCAGCTCCCTATCTGAGGACTCAGCCTGTGCTTCTTGCCAGGTTCCCGTTTCCACCACATTTTTGCTGTTGCAAAATTAGATTAAGAAAGGAGACGAAGGCGAAGGCTTCTCGCTGGCTGCTGGCATTTTGATTCCTTCACTTCCACGGACTTTGTTTATGTATTACTCCACTTTAAACAAACTCTCTTTTTGTCTTTTCCTTGACAAGAGCTGTCTAGATGGAAACAGAGATTGAGGCAGCCCTTGAACCTCTCTGGGAAAGGATGGAGCAACCCCAACCACTTTTATCCCATTAGAACATGTGAAAAAGCCCCAAACTGGCCTGGACACAGATGGAGCTGGGCAAAGCAGAGTTGTGGCTGCACGTAGCCAACGTGGCAGCAGCACAAAAGCCTCGGGAGATGTGAAGATTCAGGGCTCTGAGTCACACACGGAGCAGATTAAACTCAGGCTTCCCACAGCTTCCTGCTCTGCCCCGGTTTGAAGTCTCCCTCCTCCACAGCAGGGACACTTCAGCCACGGGCACAATCCCAGTCCTTCAGCAGAGGCATTTCCGTGGCACCTGCCCCTCAAGGATTTCTGTTTCTTGCCCCATTTTTACATGGGGGAAAATTGAGGTGTGGAGATGTTTTGCTCAAAATTTTTAGGACTGGCTGGTCAAGGCTGTGTTTCTACACCAGGATAAAGACACCTACTAAAAACCTGCATGGACATGTAGGCAACGCATGGAAGTGTCTCAGAGCTAGAAATCAGGTTTTAAGGACTGTTTTTTCAGTCCCTTTCCTCCCATGAGTCGCCCCTCATGCTACAATAGAGTGGACATCATCCAATATCTGAGTGTCAATGGGAATAAATCATTATTAGTGGGGAAGAAGAGTTTCCTGTCCATTTTCCTAGCCCAGGTGAACAGGAGCTGATGAGAAATCCAGGTACAACCTCACTCCCTCTCATCAGGTGGATCTAGGACCATGATCAGCAATCACATCTAGATTTAGTTTTCACAGCTGAACATCTCTTGGGCTGACAATCACATCCCCACTCTGCAACCACGAGCAGCAGTGTGAGTTAAAATCCATGGTGACCAGCATTAATACGGCACCACAATCCCATGGGAGCCCCAGGATGGCAGGGACAGGTGTACACTCAATCCTCAGGAGGATTTTCCCTTTGCAGGTTGTTTTCAAAAATCCCTGGTGCAGTGGTGTTTCCTTCAGGGGATTTGCCTCCTTATCAGCATTTAGCATCTGCCAAGGTATTGAAATGTGATTTAATTTCTCATCTATGTGAGCTGGACATTTGTGTTCTGCTTCAGTGCTGAAAAGTTCAGAATAAGCCAAGAGGTTCCTGGAACACAACAGTTAATGAGGAAAAGTTGTCTTGGCAGGAGAAATGCTCTCATAGGCTGGTTCGAATATATTAAAGGTGAAATGTTTTGCAGAGGGGAGGATGCTCTTTCCAGCCCGAGCTTTTGAGGTTGAGTTTCCTGATTTGCATTCTTTTGAAAGCACAGATAAAAGCTTGGAGCCATTTCTGCTTCCTTTGCTGTTTGGAAAAGTCCAGGGGCTAGCATGGAGATGCTGAGGGATGTACTTGGCACACACAAAACAAAAAACAAACAAACAAAAAACCAAAACAAAACAAAAAACCCAAAAACTGAGGGGAAAGAAAAACCAAAACAGGAAGAAATGAAGAGTTTGGGTATGTGCTAACAGGAGTTATTGCTCCACTGGTTTGAAAGCTGGTGACTTCACCACGGTGAACAAGTTCTCATGTCCTGCAGCTCTCTAATGGCATCAGCTGCAATGTTTCACCAGGGAAACATGGAGTTATTCTGCTCAGATCGATGGATATCAGCAGGACAAGGCACCCTGTGAGCCCCTTTCCATCTTGGATATCTCTGGACAGCCTCCCTTGCTGCATTTCACCCTTCCACGTGGGGCTGGTGCAGCTGGAGCAGCCTTGGCAGGTGGGACATCTTGCTGGCTTTATAAAGGAGCTTTCCCAGGGGACCAGGAGGAAAAGCATCCCTTTAAACCACCACCATTCACCTTGCAGTGCGAGGGTCCCTCCTGCCCATTTTCACACATCCAGGGGGGAATAGGAGAACTCATAATCAAGCTTTCAACCTCCCTGTTTGGCTCCTGCTCCGGGAGCAGCCGCTGCTCCCGCCTGCCTTTGAAGTGGATCTGAGCTGCAGCGGCTCCGAGGTGACACTGCAGTCACACCTCTGCTGCATTCTTATCTCTGTCAGAGGTCTTTGAATCGCTGACACGTTGGCAGCCCCGTGGCCCTTCTGGTGAGCGCGCTGTCCCCTGCGTGACCTTTGGCTTTCTGAAGGAGACACCTGAAACCCCAAATGGAAGGGATCAGAGGAAGGGGGAATCCCACCTCTTCTTCATCAGCTGCCAAAGAGCCGTCTCCCCTTCCAGAGGAAATAGCATCTGTCTTATCTCTTTATTTGTCTCCCTTTCTGAAACTTTTCTGTTAGACGTTGGACCTTTTGAAATTGCATCTTGTTTTTCCTTCTTTCCACTCTCCTGCAAATAAATACCATTGCAGAAGGGAGGGTGGGAGAGGGAAGGAGATTGTGATGCTGTGCAGAATAAAGATGAAGTCTCAGAAAATGCCTGAGTTTTTGACAAGCTGCAAGAGCACAGGACACAAACCAAGCACTGCTCCAGCAGAGAGCAGATTTCCCTTCTTGTGTCACATTTCCCTTCATTTCAGCGTCAATCCCACCAAAAAGGAGCAATGGGATAATACTTTTATATAAAGATTAAAATAAAATTCTAAAGGAAATCTCTGCTTGACTTTGGACAACGTTGTAGAACATCAAAGAGCTTCTGCCTCTCCCCATCTTCACCTGCACTCATTTCTCATTCTCATTCCTACCACGTAACACTGATAATAAATCTGAACTTTATGAGCTGATGAGTTATTTTATAGTGTTCTCCAACATGAAGGAAGCCACCCCAGAAATGGCATCAAGCCCAGGACCTCCTGCCAGAAAACTCCACTGCAGTTACTCGGGGTGGCCAGAAATGGAAGTGTTGGGTTGATGGTTCCTGCAGGGTTTGGGTGCTCAGGTACCAGGGTTGGGTTGAAGTTACCAGCAGGGTTTCAGTGCCCAGGTGCAGTGTTGGGTTGATGGTTCCTGCAGGGTTTGGGTGCTCAGGTGCCAGTGTTGGGTTGATGGTTCCTGCAGGGTTTGGGTGCTCAGGTGCCAGGCCTGGAGTTGCTGGGCAGAGGTGGCAGAAGGTCCCCTGAGCAGTGCAGGGCACCGTGGGGCCCCTAGACATGTCACAGGGTCCTGGGCAGCCCCGCTCCAACCCGTCACTCAGGACTTTCCTTTGCTTTCTTGCCCGGGCAGCGAAACAGAGCAGCTCTCATTTCTCCTCAGAGGACCAGCTCGCTCTTGGAAACCTGCTGCCAGCACCATTCCCTCTTCCAAGCTCCCTTTCCCTCCCTCCTGTGCTACAGATCCACAGCCACATTTGCATTTGTGCTTTTCAGCCATGTAACGAAGACCAGAAGGGCTGCTGTGATGGACAGAACTGGTCCAGCTCTCGCTGGATTTTGATGAAAGGCAATTTGATTTCCACAGCCAAGTTATTTAATGAGCCTCTAAAATTACAGCCACAAATTATGCACATACAAAACTATGCATTTGTGCACTGAAGAGGCAAGATTTCCAAAACAGGAAGCCGTTGGTCTGCATTAAAAGCAAACCCCTGCCTGCCGAGCTGGTTCCCCATATCAATGTGTGCAATTATTCAGGCTGCCCAGCCAGCACAGTGCATTGAATGCACAATGGCCCTGTAGGTACCTAAGCCCCCATTTTCACATTACAGATGTCTCCTGCTGTGTTTATACATCCATTTGCTCCAACTGGGCTGCACATTCCATGTCTGGAGCAAGGGAGGACACAGCTCCCACCATGCAAGGAGCTCGTGCACCATTTGCTGGTCTGGAGCAGGGGGGTAAAGCTGCCTTAGCCCAACTGCCTCCTCCTTCCACCCTCCACCTGCACAAGCAAATGTTTTTAAGATGTCTGAGATGCCCATAAATCTCCAAACTTTGCACCCCAAGCACTGTGAGGGTGCTGAGGCCCTGGCACAGGGTGCCCAGAGACGCTGCGTCTACTCCTGGATCCCTGGAAGTGTCCAAGGCCAGGCTGGATGGGGCTTGGAGCAATCTGGGATAGGAGAAGGTCTCTATTAAAAGGGACTTCCACTCAGGTCTGTTCTTTTACCATGAAGTATTTCAGTGGACTTGAAATATCCTCTTTGAGTAGTGGAGGATTTTCCACATTTATGACATAAATTCATTTAATAATAGCAATAGTTCCTTGCTCAGTAAAACCTGCTCTCAAAGAATGATGTTGGAAGAACTGTCAGAAAGGGTCTATTACTAATTCCACACAGCTCAAGAAACTCTCTAGGAATAGCAACTTAACAAATTGGATTTCTGTTCTCAAAGTGATTTTTGCTGCAGAGAAATGAGGTGCTGGAGTGACAGCCCCGTGGATGACAGCCCCATGGATTTCCCAGGGCCCATGGGAAGCACGAGGAATACTGAGGAATTCAGAGCAGCACATATTATCCTTACACAGAGCTGTCTCAGTGCAGTTTCCAAAATGTCCAGAGTTCTGAGCCACAAGCTTTATTTTAACCCTTGCAAACTCCTCTGTGGGCACCATGAGCAGATGAAAAATGATCTGCCTTTTTGTTTGTTTGTTTGTTTTATTTTGTTTTCTGTTTGTTTTTTCCTTGAAGCAAGTAAATTGTCTTTTTTGCCATCTCCTCTCTAAAAGAGCAGGGTCTCAACTTTTGCTTTTAAGGACTCACACAGCCACCATCAGTGTGCAAAACCCAGCAGCATTTAAGTGATCTCAATGCACAGTCAGCCAGGGCATGAATTTATTTTTATTTCCTTTTCAGACAAAATGCACGTCTTTGTTTTTCATCACGTATTCCCTAATCCAACCCAAGCTTCTATTTAAGCACAGCTTTTTTGTCTTGAATAAGTCCTTTGTACAACCTGACCATTTATAGAACGTTGTAGAACGAAAATCCCCCAGAATGCAGCAACAACTCCCAAAACTGGAGCTCCTGGGAGAGGCAAAGAGCTTCAGGAATAAGAAGAGTTTCCTGTGCAGCAGGAAATGCCACCACGCACCTCCCTGGGCAGAGCAGGATTGGCCGAGTGACCCAAGGAGGAGGTGACAGAAAGGCTGAGCGTGGCACTTCCTAAACTTAGCAACACATGAAATCCAGCCTCAGGATAAAGCTCAGACTTTTCAACACAGCCATTCCCTCAGCAGTTAAAATCTGGGGCTGTGAGGGCTGGCGAGGCACTGAGAGCTTAGGCAGAAAAGGAGATGCTTTCCAAGAGGAAAAAAAAAAATAAAAGGAGGAAAAGACTGCAAGGAGGTCAGGGCAGAGTATGGAAAGGTTTCATCACCAGCAAAGAGATTTGAGATTTCTTCCTCTTCCAGCTTTTTTCTGGATATGTGAGTATTTTGAGGGCACTCATGCTGCACAGCAGAGCACTGAAGTGTGCTGGTACAGCTGGAAGGAGCTGCCTAATAAATCTCACACACTGCAGGAGCTGGGAGCAGGGCCTTACACCAGCAGGGGATTTGAGCCAGTGTGGGGGGAAAAATCTTTCCAAAGGGTCCGTGGTCAGCTCAGCTCCAGCTGTGAATCCAGGAGGGAGAACATGGAGCATCCCTGTGGAGATTTAAACACCCAGCTCGGGAACCAGCACTCGACTTCTGCCAAGCTGGACACAACCAGCCACAGCTGAGCCTTGGAAAAGTGCAGCAGAGCATCTCCAAGAGAAATCTTTTCAAAAGCCCAAGCAAAGGAAGCAGCAGAGCTGCTTTCAGCAGTGTGGAGCTAATGGAAACCACCAAAGGATGCAGAGAAGTGGAAGGGACAAGTTTCCACCCTGCGTGCCAGTGTTGGCCCTGGGAACATGTAACATAATGTAAAAATAATATGCTATTAAATATAATGGACTGCTTGACCCAAATGAGTCAAAGGAAGCAAATCAAAATTAAATGTCTCTGTGGCACTAAATTAAAATTACTTTGCCATTATTAAAAAGAAGTGGGAAAGCCAAAATCCGATATCTCACCTTTTGGGGAGTTGTAAATTTATCCCAAATTCCTGCATTTCATATATAATTCAGACAGCATTCCAGTGCGGGTAGAAAATTGCTCCATCAAAAAATGTTGGCTGGCTGCACCCAACAATTGTTGATACGAGGACCAAAATGGAATTTGGGTCAGCATCATGGTCAGAGCAAAAACCCTGCATAAAAACGCACACATCCTACCCTGTTGTAATAAATTCAGCAATAATATCCTTTCCAATATTGCTTTCCTGCCAGCAGCAGTCCAGATTCAAAGCAGATTCCAAGGCTGTGCTTGAATCCTCTGGTCCCTCCATGTCTGTGCACCTGTGGGAGGAGACACTCTGTGAGGTTTGGAAGAACGAGGTGTGTGCCATGTGGGGGGGAAAAAAAAGGTAATTTGGGCACTATTAGTAAGTGCCAAATATCTGCCACTGTGTAATAGGAATGGGAGTAGGTTTTATTTTGAAGGATGTCTGAAACCATATTGACAATTTCTCTAAATGCAGAGCCCTCAGAGGTTCAAGTGCTTCAGGATGTATAAAATGTGGATTTTCCTCTGGTATATTTGCTGTTTATAAGGGGTGTTTATGTGCTGAGGTTGAGAAGAGGAGAAGGTTTCACTTATTTCCAGAGACCTTGCCAGTTCCCAACAACCTTCCACTTCTTTTAACATCGAGCTGGGAAACAATCATCTTCAACTGACAACAGCACAAAGCAGATGAGGCTTGAAATAAGCTGAGCCTAACAAGTGCAGAAAGCCCTGACTCAGTGCTTAGTTCCCAGCCATGAAAGTGGGCTCTAAATCCACGTTTTCAGCTGCTTTGCAAAGACAATTATTAACACCTCTGTTGCAAATTGCATCTCCAGAGTGCTTGGCAAAGAGTTAGCCCTGAAAACAGCCAAAGGTGGTTTGTGCTGGAAATATTGAGGTCTTTGTTAGGGCAGATCAAGGTCATCACCTGCAGGTCACTAAAAGGTGCCATTCCTGGAAGTTCATGTGGGAAGGAAGGACACAATCCCTACACTTCTGGCAGGAAAAAAAAAATATACTGCATTTTCTCCTCTCCTGAGGATGTTTCCTGTCCATATTTGATGCCTGTGGTGATCACCACTCCAGTTTCTTTCTGCTTTGATTTCTAATCCTGATTTCGCTGAACTCGGGTCAGCAGCTTCCCTTTTTCGTGTGCCCAAAAGGAAAAATTGTGGATGTATCTCTGAGCACGGCCTTGCCAAAGACAGTATTTTCCATGGCATCACACCTCGACCATCCAGACTTCCCCTCTGAGCATTTTTACATTAACCAGGACACAGCAATCCCAGTTCCTGCAGCCCCTGTGAGGGAACAGAACAAGGCTCTGTCGCATTTCACTCGTGTTGGGCCTTTTATTTTTTAACTCCCCAGCCAAGCAGGCAAAGTGGGGGGGGAAAAATGATGTGGGATTTCGGTACACACAAAAAACATCTGAAACCAACATTTTTGGAACGTGGGGACTGCCAATAAAGAAAGAGGTGATTGGAGATTTTCATGTTTGCTCGCGTCTTTGAGGATGTTTTGGGCCTTTCATCCCGTTTTGAAGGCGTGTCACCTAATTAGGACTCTTTCATCCCTCTATTCCCTAGTTAGAACACGCCAATCCCTTTTACAGCAATTGATTATGACTTGGAGGTTTCCACATTCCAGCCAGTTCAGAGAGCCGGGATATTTGTGAATACCTGAATAAACTCCTTTAATCCAAAAACAAACTCCACCTGAAAGCGGCCGTATGAAAAGGCCATTCATGCCGTGTTTTCCAACTTACTGCTTCATGGTTTCTTTGGATTTGACCCGACTTCCTGTACTAATGGTCTCTGAATGCATTCCCAATTGTGGCTTCTTGGTCTATAAGGTGCCCAGGGAAGAGGAAAAGGAGTCACACAGCAACTGCTTACACAGAAAACTCTGCCTGCAAGGGCAAAAAAAAAGGAGCTGAAGTTAAAAGGAAACATAAAGTGCACAAATAGCCATCCCCTCCTGCTAAAATTTTTAAAACAAATATTCCCTTGATGTCGCTGCTTTAAAAAGGTCTTGGCTCCTCGCAGATGAAAAATACTTTTAAAATTACCACTGCAATTGTCATTCCCAAGTGTGGGAATCGACACTCTGCTGATTAAGGTAGGCCCGTGTTGAAGTAATCTGGGAACAGAAGTGCAAATGTGTCAATGATCTCATGGAGAGGGGAGAGACCCCCAAGGAGATCCCTGCTCCCGATAGCCAGAGGGACAGCATGGGAATGCTGGAGTCAGGGACAGCAAGGAACCTCAGCTCTGCCAAGATCAGGCCAGCAGAAGGTTAAAAAGTTCACAAATACACATAATCACCTACTGCAAGGAATAGTTTTGGAGGCTGTGAGAGAGTTTAGAGGTAGCCTTACACATTTTCACTCTATTTATAGATTTTTAAGTGTATTTTTCTTATACATTTCCACTGCCAGAAATATGACTCTGGTCTAGATGAGTTGTTCAAACTTGGTATGATTACATCGTGTAATTTGGGGTCAAATTCTTCATCAGCTGCTGAAGCTGAATCCACCTAAACAAACCTTCTCAGCCTCGTGAGTTCCTACAAAACTTAAATAAAACTTCTCAAGGGGGTTCATGGTTATGGATATTCCAGTTTGAAAGCTGCAGGTGGGCTTTGGTGGCTAAATTTTAACAAGCTGGGCCCTGAATTACAGAAATTTTTGTTCATCAAAGCAGAAACACAGATAATACAGATAAAGCAGAGATACAGGAATCTTTTTTCATCAAAGCCCTCCAGCCCCACAGGTCAGATGGGAAATCCTTCCTTTCACAGCAGCCCTGCTGTCCCCAAAAGCTCTTCCCAGGATTAAAACCTTGATGCTGAGGCTCAGCAAACCCCAATGATGATGACAGACTTGCACCCAAGAGCCCTTTTAAAAAGTCAGTTGGTGCTTTTTGTAAAACTTTTCCTTAAATATTTCACTTCCCGCCTCATAAAGTTTTACTGGGAGTGTGAAAACACCAGGCCCACAGATAGGCCCGCGTGTTAGAATTCCCATTATTTGGTGGTCTGGGGTGATTTATCTGCCTGTGAACACATGGACCTTGATTCCAGCATCCTGTGAAAGGCAGGATCTAATGAGGCAGAGGAAGAGGTGACAGATTTTGGCTTCCTGCAGCCCATCCTCAGAGCTGGAAACTCCCGGTGTTGACTCGGCTGAGTGATAAGCCAGGATGGATTTGGGCACCAGGCCACGACTGGTTCCTTCTTCAGGAGAAGATTCATGAATTTTGGGAATGGGACAGATGTTCAGGACTGGTGTTATATCTGATTTTCCCCCTTGCAGTGGTGCCATTCCCCTTGCTGGCTCTCTGTATCACTCACCTGGTTGCCCATCTGACTCTGGATTGCTCAGGATGTGCCAGAAGAGCCTGTTCCTTGGAAAACAGACATTCCAGCCTGGAGAATTTGGCAGTTCTCCTCCACATACAATATCCTTGGTAAAGGAGATTTTTTTGGAACCTATAGCTGACTCTGCTTGCTGGTAGTGGCTTTTTGCCTGCAAAATAAACAGGCCCAGAATATGCCTCATTACAGTCACACAGTGGGGTTTATTTTTCTGTGACATTTCGGGAGGTGGTGCAGAAAATGAGCCTCTCTCCAGGGTGATTCACGCCGTGGCCAAAGAGGTCTCTGTGGCTGACAGAAAACCAGTAAACTGTGTGACCTTCCCATTTCCCAGTAAGGATCCAGTGCCCGGCGCCAGCACGGGACAGCAGGGAAAGAGCGAGCAGGGAGGGAAGGCTCTTGGGTTTGGAAACATCTCTGGGTGAAATTTTAAGGCAAAAAAAAAAAAAGAAGGAAATGAAGGCAAAGTTTAAAAAGCACCAAAACAACTAAACCTCCTCAAACTGAAGCCAGTCTTTGATTCCTTCTCTGAAATGACATCATTGCATACCCAGGGCAGCCACAAAGCATGACAGCTGTCCTGGGCCTGCCCTGGGAAGGATATATCACTTCCCTCTTGGAAATCCGGAAGGTATTGTCTGTAATCACAGCCTGCCCGGGCCGGGCAGGGGGGATGGCTTTTGCAATTCGATCCTCCTGCAGCTTTTCTGTTTTGTTCTTGGTCTTTCACACAAATTAGACGACTCCTGAGCCTGGGACCCTCTCCACAGTGGTTGTGCACATCCACAGGCATTCAGCAAAGAGGTCAGAGAGGGCTGGAATTGGATGGAGAAGCCTGGCTCCTGCGGATGTGGCTGCTCTGAGGTGACAGCTGCAGTGTCCCCAGTGCCATCTCTTGCTGGTGACATTCACTGAATGTCTTTGTGCTTAACCTCATGTGTGCCAGGCTGCAACTGCCTCCTCTAGGGATGAACCAGGAGAGGAACACAGGGTGTGGCTCCGCAGGATTATGGATCTTGGGATAACCAGCAGCTCTTCATCACATGCAAGTAGATCCACAGGGATTGGATTTCCAGGAATCAGCTGGTCCCAGAATCATCCTGGGATGATTCATATCATATTGCCTGGGCTGGAAGGGATCTTAAGGATTATCTGGTTCTCACCCTCTGCTGTGGCAGGGACACCTTCCACCATCCCAGGGTGCTCCAAGCCCAAGGTCCAACCTGGCCTTGGGCACTGCCAGGGATCCAGGGGCAGACACAGCTGCTCTGGGCACCCTGTGCCAGGGCCTGCCCACCCTCACAGGGAAGGATTTCATCCTAATATCCAATCTAAGCCTCCAATCTGCCAGTGTGAAGCCATTCCCCCTGCCCAGTCACTCCAGCTCCTTGGGAAACATCCCTCTCTGTCTTTTCTGTAGGCTCACTTCAGGTACAGGAAGGCTGCAATTACAGAATCACAGAATATTCTGAATTGAAAGGGACTCACAAGGATCATGAAGTCCAACTCCTAAGAGAATATCCCATAATTAGGTCACCCTAAAGCCTTCTCTTGTCTTTGTCTTGATGTCAGAGCAGATCATCATAGAGAATGGAGGAGCTGAAGCCCCAGGAACAGCACTTTGTTCTGGGATTTAACACAATGCATATAATGGACAGCAGGAGTTATACAATCCATGACTGAAAGGAGGGAAAAGGAGATTAAGGTTCTCCAGAGACTTGGTTTTGGATGGTCAAACGTCCTGCAAGAGCATGCAGACATCTGCCTTTCAATAGACAAAGCTGGATTAGGACTTTGTTCCCCAGGGAGAGAGATCAGGGCCCTGCCTCACTCCACAAGCTGCAGTCTGGCAAAAAGATGGACAAACTCCATAGGAATCTGAAAGATGCATTATTAGGATATGTGTAGCTCATGTTTCATTCTTCCAAAAGTCAAGCTCCATTAATGAAACCCATGTTTCATTGTTTCAGGGAATTTTAGGGCCAAAGGGACCATTAGATCATCTGCTGTGACCTGGGGAGCACAGGCCAGAGAATTCCATCCACAGAGACAAATAATGTGTGTCTGATTAAGCTCACTTAACACAATGTTTCACCAAGACAATAGAAATGGATGCACTTTCTCAATCCATATTTTTAGGCAAGATCTCACAATTTACGTTTTCCCTTCGGGAATAGGAGCTCAGACTTTATTGTTCTGCTAAATGGAGATGCTGCCCACGCTGGTGGCCTGGCCAGGCTCCCACCCAGGGGGAGGATGGGGAGAGGAAGTCACAGCCACATCACAGGCATGGGCACCACTGGAGGTCCTGCCAGTGGGGCTGGAGCCAAACCTGCCTGTCTATTCCACAGCACACCTTGAATTGCAGAATCCAACCAGCAAAACCCTCTCTCCTCCCAAAACCAGCTCAAACCAGCAGTGTGCAGACTGAGCACAAGCTGAGAACTCTTCTGATGTTTGTCTTTTTTATTATTATTAAAAAATAATAATAATTACTAATATTGTTGTTAGCAGAAACACGGTGGAAGACACTCAGACGTTCTGGCCATGAGCAGAGAGGGAAGCTTTGAAATAAAATATCTTTATTATGGCTGCATATTTCAGCTGGCTCCAGATGAAGACTGCTGCGATGAGCACTGCACAAGGAATTGCTGGAAGACACCAGGAGCAAATGGCAGAGGAAGGCTGACTAGTGGTGAGAAACCCAAAATATCCTCAGAACCACTGGGAATTGTTAAAGTTTTGAATGTGTTTCGTAGCATCCCTCTGCTCTTTCATCAGCTGTGGAAGTGATTGGCATTTTTTCTCACTCAAAGTCTGGCAATAAGCTGTGTTTTGCATCCCACAAAAGAGGATCCCATGTTCTTATTTCCTTTTCCCAAAGTACTGAGTGATAAACAGAAGCAAAAGGAGATTTTCCCAAGGTCATACAGGAAGTTTAAGGATGGGGACCTGAATTTCTGAGTCCATCACTACAATCCACAGAGAATATGATAATAAAGGATATATAATAGGGGATATACAATGCACATTTCTTAGCCAAAGTGATTTTGAGTAGGGGGTAGTTAGGAAGTTAAGAAGAGCTGCATTTGGCTGTGGAAAATTTCCAACTAATGCCAGTGCTCGTGCAGTTCTTTAAACTGTTTAAATGAGAGCACAAATGTTTATCACAATGCAATCACCACCACTTTGCATTTTTCTGCTGGAATCCATGCAAATGGTGATGATCCTGAAAGAGAGGGATTTTTCACCATCATCTTTCACCAGGCTCTCAATTTCTAAATTGGTGCAGCTCATTTGAACAGAGACTTTTGGGAATGCTGTTGCTCAAGATGTCCAGAGCACAGAGTAGAAAACACTGACTCCACTGTCTTTTCTCCTTTCTTTTTTAAGACTCCCTTTTTGGTTTTTTCTCGTCTTGTGGTCCACATTACTCACGGACTGCAAATGATTCCCAAGAAAGCCACACTCAGTGGATTCTCCCTGTGTCTGTGCAAACAGGAGCTGCCGTGAGGTCACCGTTTGCAGCCCGTGAAGCTGATTCCCACACACGACCACCCCTCATGAGGGCTGGGCTGGAGAGGACCAGCAAAGCTCCCGTGGTCACTTCCCAGGGCTTGGGCAGCCAGTCCTGGTCAGTGAGTCAGGACATCCTTGACCACCCTGTGTCTGCCACGACAGCAGGTCTAGAAGGGGATGGTGCTCTTAAAGCAACATTAAATAATGAGAGTGGGGTGCCCCAGCAGCATCGTGGGGCTCAGCACCTCTCATGGGGCTGAGCAGCTCAGCGTGGCACACACAGGGTGACAGAAAAGGCTCCTCAGCTGTGGGCAAAGTGCCACTGCAGCCCAGGGCTATCTGGTTTCCAGCCTGAGTTGTGACCTCAGCTCGGTTCCCTGCAGCCTTAACCCAGCACTGCTCATTTAGCAGCAGCATCCTGGCTGGCAGAGTCAGGAACAAAATTCCTCCTCGTCCTGTGAGTTCTCCTCAATGGAGCTGTGAGTCACTCTCAGTGCTGGGAGATGGGTGGAGGAGGCAAGGAAAGGTGTCACCAGGAACAATCCTTGTTTGTGCTCCGTGCCCCTGCACACAGTGGCACTTTGTTCTCCCACCAGCCTGAACCAGCACTGGCATCCCTCCTCCCCAGGCACCCCCTTTGCCAAACAGTAGGCAGAAGGAATTAGCCCTCAGCACCAGAAGCACCAGGAAAGGTGGCAGGTTTGAGCCTTTCATAATCACATTGGAAGGAGGAATTAATTTGGAGTTATCACAAAAGGTGACAGAGTTGTCTTGCTTATGAACTGCTGCTGAGTCTGTGTGTACTGATCTGTCGAGGAGAAAAGAGCCAGAAGCCTTTATTGGCTTTGCTGTGCCTAGTGAAAGTGTCTGCCCTCTTCCACCAGATAAGTTCAGCCTTGTTTATTTTCATTTTAGCTGTTCGGAAAGCGCCGTTCTGTGCTGTCCCAGACAATATCCCTGCGCCTTTAAAAAGGAAAGGAAGTGTGGTCCTGGCAAACACAACCGGAGCAATGAAATATAAATCTTTGTAATTGTTGTGGAGACAGAAAGCAAAACAAACTGTACTTAAGTACATTGTAAGAAAATGTCAGAGATTTGAGGGAATGGTCATTAGCATACGAAATCATTTATCTCCCCTGAGTAAGTGACTTGGACGCAGACCAACCCATTTAATTTTCAGTATTTTTCCCTTTGGGACTTCTTGGAATGTCAGAACTACTATTTTTTCCTCCAGGAAAGAAGATTGACTTCAAGGCTGATGTTCAGAGGCCACAGAAACAAGCTGAGCACGGTGTCAGCTCCCCCAGTCACCCTGCACACGTGTGTGCACAAATGCCCTGCTCTGGGTGGGGGTGTCCCTGTGCCCCAAGCTCTCTTGCAGACATCCCACCTGTGGTGTTAGAGCCCATCCAACGTCCAGGGACTCTTCCTGGCATTGACATCCAGCTCCTGAAACACCATCCCCCCCCGCCCACGAGGGTGTGTTTAATTTGCTGAAATGAAAATTGTGGTTTGCTGGAGGTCTGCAATCCCCCCTGGCACTGTGTGAAACCATCCCAGGAACAGCAGGATCATTTCAGTGTCACCTCAAACCACCTCTGGTCCAGCTGGTGCCCTCCCTGCTGGGAGACTGGCCTGGAAAACACTGTCACAGACAGCCACAACTCGACTGTCATTGCACCAACATCTCCTTTCCTTCTTTCTTCAAAATCTAAATCCCAGAGGGAGGAAACTGTTGGGAAAAATGTGACAGGAAGTATCTCCATGCACCTGGTGATGAGAGAGGTGTCCCAGTAGCCTCCAGTCCCCCCAGAATGGTTCCTGTCCCAGGAGACCCCAGGGGCAGGGATGGGTTGAGGCCGATGGGGAGCCCCTCTTGGTTACACAGCTGCCAAGCTGAAGCGCATGAAGTTATTTGAGACACTTATGGAAACATTTGGGCACCCTGAACTTCTCCCTGCTGGATCCTCGTCCCAGATGGGAAGAAAATGAAGTTCAGATCTTCTGGGATTAACATAATCAGAGAATCTGAGAGGGAAAGCTCGTGAGTCGTTTTGCTCCTCTCTTTGATGAGGGGGGTGTCTCCAAGGTTAATGAACTGCATCCCTCCCAGTAGGCAAAATGATCCCACCCGTGCTTCAGAGCAGAGCAGCCTTGGAGGAACCATGGAAAAGGTTTATTCTTTTCATTATAGAACAGGAAAATTGTGTTTCACCTCGCTAGCAAGGCTGTTGCTAGCAAGAAAGTACTGAACAGTACCAAATGCAAATATCTGGCCTTTTTTTTTTTCCTTTTAATAAGGTGGTCAAAAGGTCTAAAGGGGAAGCAGGGATTTTGGAAGTATGCATAAAGTCAACAGTGCAGTTAGCAATGGGATAGTAAGATTTCACAGCTCTGCTTTGATCAGGATTTCAGCAAAGTGAAGCCATAGCACAGAATGTCCTCTGAACTGAAACCAAGGCAGGCTTTGTCTTTTATCTCAAATATCAGCTCAGAAAATGAGAATGATATGAAAATGCTGAACTCATTACATTTCACTCGCGGTTTCACAAAGTGCTCCAGTGAGGGATATGGGTTCTTAATGGAGGTAAAAGGTTCTGGGACACTCTGAGTGCTTTGCAGGGTCTCTGTGGGAGCCAAAGAAGTCATTGTGTCCCCAAAATGTTTCACAATTTGAAGCTGCTGTCCCTTATTAATTGTCCTCGAGTTTTGCAGTGGTGGTTTCACTTTCTTTCAGCAGACAGAGATTTAACCACTAAGAAGTTCAGTAGGAAGGGAATGATTGATTTTGCTTTTCAGCCTAATTACTTATTTTCTCCTTCCTCACACTTTTTTAGCCCTTTCTCACTATTTTACTTTGGTGCCAAAGCCCTTACGGTGTTTGTTTGAACTCACACACAAGAAAAGAAAAATGCCCGTCCATAATTTGAAGCAGATGCAGCTCCAACACCCAGAGCTTGGATTGTACCTGGAGGTTGTGGTGGGGACTTCTCTTCAGAAAATAATTACAGATGGATTTGGTGGCATCTGTGACTTTGCCAGCTTCAGTGGATTTGGATCAGGCCTGCAGTTGTATAATAAACATCCATTTTAATCCAGAACAACAAAATTATGTCCACCACCTGCATTTCCATGGCTAAGTGGAGATAGCCTGAGGTGAAAGAACCTAAGCAGGCAAAACAAACATGATAATAAGAATTTTACTAGCTATTTCCTACCTATTGCTGTTTTTTTAAAGTATTTTCTTCCTCTAAAAATAATAGTTATTAATAAATAGATAACTAAAGCTCAGGAATGTTCTTTGATTTCCCCTTATTCTTCTCAATGTGTGATTTCAGACAACAAAAACTCCTCCCAAGCATCTCCTTATCCAAATACCTGCAGAATCACAAGTGGCAGAGAGGGAAGGGACAATCCTCAACCTGCATTACTGTGCTGGTCCCAATCCAAACCACTTGGATTTAATGGGACATCAGACAGGGCTGGAGGTCAGGACCTAATTGTGGAATTATCCCATGTCTGTTGCTCTTAGCAAAACCACAAGACTTCACCCAGGATGCTTCTGTTCCATGAGGGTAACGGAGCAAAGTGAAGAGTTGTTTGAAATTCTGGGGTTTTTAAAGAAAGCAGAATCCTCTAAATCTCTTCTGAACTTCACGCTCACCACCTCGGTGGGGTTTGTTCCTGTCTTGGTTTGAAAAGCCAGGTGTCTGCTAAGGAAGGCAGGAGCCTCCCTTGAAATGGAAAATGTAACCCCCTTCCCTCCTTATTATGATATATAATTTATTATTTATATAGAATTAAAATATAAATTAAAATATAA
>VXBC01012001.1:338213-349736 GCA_013399945.1 Ploceus nigricollis
CTCTGACAGATGGCAATAGAACACACACCCAGCTACACCTCTCAACCTGAGACAGTTCCAAAGTCAGCTGCAAATGATGGCTGACAAAATCTTTTTTTTTGATTTTGTCAAAATCCTGCAGCTTGTTCAGCCTGGCTGAGGGAGCAATGGCTCCAAGTCAGGGAAAGCTCCTTGGCACAATTTGGAATCTAATCTTTCAATTTTATCCATGTCTCTGCACTTCTGTACCAGCCTAAACAATTACTGAGCACTCCATGGGAAATAAGGGAAGAGCTGAAAGCAAACCAAAATTTGCTGTCCTGAGGATGAGGAGTTCTTCTCCATCACAGTGAAGAAACAAGGAAAATGGTGCTGGGAGTGGCCGTGGTGGCAATGCCAGAGACCTGGAGCAGTGCCATCATCACCCTTGGTTTCCCAGGCAGCTCTGCTGTCCCTGTCAACTGTTTTGCTTTGGATTTCACCAGAGCAAATGTCCATGGAATGATGATTTCTGTCTTCTATCAGCACATTTTCAGGGAATGAAAGTGCTGTGCTGTGAAGTGGAACTGTCCACACCAGCAATGCCCCACATTGCTCCAGCTGAGCAGCAGAAATGGGTGCACTGTGCCATCTACAATCAGCACACTCAGCCAAACACCTGCAGGAGCACTGCACAAATTGCACTGCTCCAATGCCCTGTGAGGGCTCAGCCACTGGCCTGGCAACGCTCCTGGGCAGAAAAAGAGGTCAGAAATTGTCCTCTGAGTGGAGCAGTTGGCAGTTTTCTCTGCTCTCCCCAAGGAGAGGAAGAGGAGGAGGAAGGGTGGGACAGGATGGGGCAGCAGCACTTCCAGAGCAGGTTTTCTCTGAGCTCTCAGTGCTGCTCTGAGATGCACCCCCAGGTCCTGATCTTCCCTCCCCCTGTACCACCCTCTCAGAATGTGCCCCTGTGTTCCCCAGCATGGATTTTTCCAGCAGCTGTTAATTGACTAACTTGCTTCTTCTTAATTGACCTGCCTTGCTTCTAACTCCACACAGAGTCCTGACACAAAACTAATCAATCTTTTGGTTCTCATATCAAAACACACTCTTCCGAAACTCATAACAAAAAAAAAAACCATACAAAAACAAACAAACTAACAATAATTATTTCAAACACTTTACGAAACTTTTTCAAACAGACAAAACTAAATCATACATTTTTTCATCAAAATACACAAACACTTATACAAATATTTCACATCTCCAAAAATCAAACAAAAATCATTATTAATATTTATCCTACCAACTTATGCAACCTGCTTTTTCTACAAGAACTATCAACCCTCCAAAATTACAAAATTTACAACTATAACAAACAAATATTACCAAATACCCATCTTTTAAAAAATTCAAAAATATTCGTGTATCTGTTAATACTTTTTCAAATACAATTTTTACTTCTACACACACCAAAAAAACCCCAACCAACCATACTTACCAACATTTTCTACAACCTTTTACTTCATTATTCCAGCTCGAGGGGCACAACCATCCAACTGAGGAACAAAAAAAATGGAGATGTTTATTTTGGGGTGCTCTGGCTGCTGGTGACTAACCCTGCTAAGCCTTTTGCCCCTGGGGATGCAGCTCGCCTTGGGTTTTGCTTTTTGCAAGCTGTCAGGTGACAGAATTGCAATTCCCTTTCCCACTCCAGGAGTTTTTTGTGCTGAGGACACACCACCACCCCCGGGGCTGGATGCTGGCTCAGCAGGGAAAGGCAGAAGTTCCCAGGGCTCGGGCAGAGCCACATCCTGCCAGAGGGCCAGTGCCACTCTGTGCTTTTCCAGACAAATCCCAGGACACCAGCCTTCAGGGACACTTCTCCCTGTGCTTCTCATTTATGAGCTTGCTGCTGTATTTAAGGATTATTTCTCCTCTTCACCTTCTTGATGTAATGTAGGGGTGTTACCAGCTAAAATGAGGCTTTACCCCATCATCTGCACAAATTTTTCCCCCTTTTATTTATATATTTTTTTTAATTCACTGGCTATAGACCCATAAAATGACTTCCTACTTATTCCTTTTCTCCCCACAACCTTCTCCAGTTTCTGGCTGAGAGAACAGCAGCCCACCTGCTCTGTTCCCCATGAACCCACTCCAATTTTCACCCCTCAGGACCAGGAGATCCAGTAACTCCCAGGCTGACCCTTGAAGCTGCCCTTATCACAGATGTGTTGGAGGTGGGGACAACCTGAAGCCTTCACAACCCTCTGCATGTGGGAGAAACAAGGAATTTTACTGGTTTAATTTATTTTTGTAGGGGTGATGAGAACCAAACCATGGCTGCTGGAAGGACAAACCATAAAAGATTTTTTCTTTTCTTTCAGAAACAGTAGGAACCTTCCTCTGCATTAAAGGATTTTTATGACAATAAACAATCCACTACTGAATTAAAACTATTTTCACTTCTTTCTTTTTAATGAGGTGAGATTTACAGGAACCTCCTCATATTCAGAGAATCCACTTCCACCCTTGCTGCCCATATGTTTTCCATGCCTGATGTTCTGGGATGACAAAGCTTTTTCCTCAAGAGCTTCTCCATCATGGAAAACTCATTAATACTAATTAATTAATACCTTCATTAATACTAATTAATTAATGCCTTCATTTCCCCACTCTGTTATACAATAATGGCACAGAACTGCTGACTTAGCAAAACAGATGCAAAATTTTAACAATAAAATGAATTTTTTTCATTTCAATAAAACCTCTCCCAGCCTTACAGTTAAGCCATGCTTAAACTCTTTGCTGTGTCATTGCCTACATAGAGAAAATAAAGAAAATAATGGGTTCTTTTTTTTTCCTTTGGCTTCTGTGGTCTTTTTGTCATCAGGGTGGTGGTGACAGTATTTTCCTCAGGAGTGGTTTGTGTTTGTTAAAGAGAGTTTTGTATCAGGAGTTTTGAGACAGGAGTTTTGCATTCAGCTTTCCTGCAGAAGCTGAAATGGTGATAAATCAGATTTTATGTTCTGTTCTCCAGCCCCTTGGAGGCATGGAGAGGTGGTGGGCCAAGGGAAAAACAAGCTCAGGAAAGAGCTGAGCATTCCCACAGTGTTGTGGAAATCAAACAGTGCTGGGTCTGCACACACCTCTCTTCATCTCCTCCCACTAGATACATTTGTAATTCAAAATTAAAAGAAAAGCAGCCTTCTGACCATTACTAAATATTAATATATATTAATGTGGGTGCATTTTTACCTGAGTACAGCAGAATGTGCCAGAATTTGCCAGAAACCTACTGGGCTTTTTCCCTTTGGCAAAACCCTCACCCTCAGCAGAGAAGAGAGGGATGAGATGAGGGAGCACTCAGGAATGTCATTTATCCAAAATATCACTCAAACTGTGCATTGCTGTGCTCCTCCCTGGTGTAAATCCATGTCCTGTTCCCCATTTACAAGAGTTTAGAGGGGGTTTTTTCTCTAGTTAAAAGTAACACTCCAAAATTTATTTCTCTGTAATCAGTTTGGGTAGGGAAAAATAAGGAGGGAAAGAAAGGGAAAAGAGGAGGAGGAAAATAAAAAAATTGATTTCACTGTAATCAGTTTGGGTAGGGAAAAATAAGGAGGGAAAGAAAGGAACAAATATGAGGAGGAAAATCAAAAATTTATTTGGCTCTAATCAGTTTGGGTAGGGAAAAAATAGGGAGGGAAAGAAAGGAAAAAGTGGAGGAGGAAAATCAAAAATTGATTTCACTGTAATCAGTTTGGGTAGGGAAAAAATAAGGAGGGAAAGAAAGGGAAAAGAAAAGGAGGAAAATCAAAAATTTATTTCACTGTAATTATTTCGGGTAGGGAAAAAATAAAGAGGGAAAGAAAGGGAAAAATGAGGAGGAAAATCAAAAATTGATTTGACTCTAATTAGTTTGGGTAGGGAAAAAATAGGGAAGGAAAGAAAAGAAGAATAAGAGGAGGAAAATTCCCATACAACAAAAACTCCATGACAGCAGAATCCAGATAAACACAGGAGAATATAAAATAACACCTCCTTTGATTTGAGCTGGGTGCCATGGCTTTTCTGGCTCGGCTCAACGAGCTGAGAGCGAGAGCCCCCGTGCAGTCCCATCCCCTCGCAGCCCATACAAACAGAGGAAGTGGTTTCCTGGGAACAAAACCCACATGAAAGTGGTGCTGATGGTGCTTTGCTTCCTGTCATTTCCTCCTCTCTCCACATTTCACACGTGAACCCCCCAGCAGGACAGAGCACCTGGTGCCCGGGTCAGGTTTGTTGTCTTATCTGAAAGGAGAGGGCACAGCTCAGCATCCAGGATCATCACCCAAGTGCCACCACACCACTGGTGCCTCCTGGAATGGCAGAGGTCATGTCAGGCTTGTTTGGGGTGGGATCCATCCATAAGTGGTGGGATGAGAAGAGCTAAAAGGGCTTTGTCCCCTCCACCAGCTCTGATCCGTGTCTTTGCCACGGTGCCATGGCCACGAGGGCCTCGAGTCACAGGGGTTTGTGCCTGCCCCTATTTAAAGTGATGCTTTTGCTGAGTTTACTTTAATTTAAGAATTAAAAGGTGGCTAAATCGAGTTCCAAGGGGTTGGATTTAAAAACACCTTTGGAGTAACTGAGTTTCTGCAGTGTTCTGGGCATTTCTGGCCTCACCTGAGGGATCACACAGGGATGATGCTGCATTATCAGTCTCAGACCTTCCCAACTCTTGTGTAATAAAGTAAAGCACAGGATCAAGGAATGGTTTGGGTTGGAAGGACCTTAAAGATCATCCAGTTCCAACCCCAACACCTTCCACTATCCCAGGGTGCTCCAAGTCCAATGTCCAACCTGGCCTTAGGCACTTCCAGGGATCCAGGGGAGCCACAGCTGCTCTGGGCACCTGTGCCAGGGCCTGCCCACCCTCACAAGGAACAATTTCTTCCCAATAGTCAATCTAAACCTTCCCTCTCTCAGTTAAAAGCAAGCTTTTTAATATTTAAGACTGAAGAACTAAACCTTAGGTCTTCCATAAGCACATTTCCCAAGTCATGGCAAAGATTAAAAGACTTTAATGGGTTAAAACTCCCTCCTCCTGGGTCAAGGCTGCATCCAAAATATTGAATGGACTGCCTTGAACGTGGCAGGAACTTCATGGAGCAGAAAACTGCCTGGTTTTTAAAGAATAATCTTAAATATCTTTAGTAGAGTTTAGTTAAGTGCTGTTTAGGGAGCCACTGGACATTTAATGGAGCAATGAAAATAGTCTGATAAGACTGGACAATCAGGGAGCTCAGAGTCAAAAATTCTGTTTCCAAATCAAAGCAATAATGCCTTTCATTATAAAACTGAGGTATTTTATTAATTGTCTTATGCTAAAATATTGTAATTCTACATTTTGCAGAACCCTAAAGAAGGACACAAGGGAAGGCTCTCTGCTGGACACCTCAAATGTTAATAAACTGCAGCTCTCCCAGTGGTTTATGTCTTGAAAATTAAGCCTTTAACATGTGTTTGAAGAGTCAAACTTCAGCTGTTTCAGTTAATTAGAAGGCTTAAAAATTGCAGCTTAATGAATTCAGTGCTTGTTTATGTTAAACTGTCAGGGAGTTAAGCAAGGAAAAAGTGTGATTTGGGGAACATCTGATTGCAGCCCGTGTGGAATTCCATATGTCAGAAAAGCTGGAAAGCATTTTATTGAGCCATTGTCTAGAATGTGAATTAATTCCCTACTACTTCAGAAAAGACTTCTTAGTAGGGTTGAAAAAGGATTTATCATAATTATTGCTCTGGCCCGGATCATGATTATAAATGATACGTGCGTGGATTTTGTTTATAAAATTCCCAGTTTGCAATTAAAACAAGCTGCAATTTGCTCTTTCCCTGCCTTCTCGTCAGCAGCTGAGCTGAAAATCTACCATTTGTTTTCAAAATTAATACCTGTCAAACATTTCTTTTGGCTCTGCAGGGCCAGGAAAAGGGAAAAAGAAGAAATGTTTGAAAGATTTGAACAGAAAAGGATTGGTACTGAGCTGGTGGAGGATAAATGATGCTTCATATTTGTTGGGACAAAAGCTGCAACCACTTTTCTTTTTTTCATTGCTGCAGAGCCAAACCAAACACCCTTAATTATGTCAAGCACCAGCAGTTTGTTTGATTTTAATGAAATCACTTTGGAGGTTCCTGAACTTGGTTTTTCTCTAAATTATCACTGTGTTTGCACGAGTTTTGGGGGCAGTGTGCGTGAAAGGGATGTGTTAAATTAACAGGGCTCCCTGTGCTCCTCCAGGCACAGTTTGGATGAGTTTCCAGTCAAGGAAATGAAAGAACATCCCAGGAATGACCTGGCCAAGGTGGGGAACCTGGAGTGGTCACACAGACATTTGAGGATGAGGAGTGAGTGTGATCTGCTGTCCTGGAGTGTGCCTGTGGGAAAAAACTGAACTCCAGCAGGAGAACCTGGGAATGAATCAGGGGAATGAAGGGTTCAATGAGAAGAGAGAGATGGCTCTCACACCTCGGGGTCATCACACCACCAGAAATTTGGCATTTATACAGCCTGGAAATGAAGAGCCAGCCCAGGACGGGGTGTGCCCTCTGCTCCCCTCATTCCAGAGGTGTAAATCCCTTCAATCCCTAACCCTGCATGCTCCAACAATTAACATGCTGAGATAATGCAGTCTGGACACCTCAAGTCCTCTGCTTTTCCTCCTTTTCATCTCTGTTGCCTCAGAGGTTTCTTTACATCCCAAATGCTTGCCCAGGCCCTGCAGGATGCACAAGAGTCTGGGTGAGGAGAGGCTGATTTCACATGGAATGGATCTATGGCTTTAAATTTGCAACATTTCTAATATTAAATAAGTCTATCTCATCAATATGAAAAACTACTCAAAGAGGATATTCCAAGTCCACTGAAATACTCAATAGTGAAAGAACAGACCTGAGTGAGGCTGAAAACAAATTTATTGTAAAATTTGATCCAAAGAAGCATTTTGAACACCAAAAAATTCATTTCAGCTCGGAATATCAAGCTCTTAAATGCGTCCAGTAACTTTAAGTCTTTCAAATCTAGTTTTTCCTGCTTGATACCACCTCAGAGTTTGCAAGGAGAACCACAGCCATCCTGGGCTCTGTGAGTGCTGCAAGAATAAACAACTCTGCAGACATGGCCAAGCCTACGAGTCACTTGTGTCACTTGTGGTTTTCCATAAAACCATGGCCCATTCCTTTGGAAATTTTGTTTTAAATGCTGTTGCAAACATCAGTGGTACCAAGTGAGCCCAAAATCAATAGATGGCCCATTAAACATCATAACTGCCTATGGAAAAGCTTTTCCCCTCCCAGCAAATCAAATTCCCATTTTCCATTCACAAAATTTGTGTGTTGTTTTTTGAAGTTGCCTGTGCTGGATGGTGTTCAAACATCAATACATTTTTATCACAGGTTTTTGGGGTAGGGGATTTTTTTTTAACATCTGAAAGTTAAAAGCCTAATGGGATCACTGCACAGAGAGGGAATAGTTCCCAGGGAGGAAGTAATATATGATAAAAAGAAGGGTGTTTGATTTCAAAGGCTTCTAACAGAAAGTTTCAGAAAGCCATGAATAGAAAACACTTACACTAATACTGCCAGCCTACATTATGTATATCAAATAAAAATAAGGGAAAAAAAGGTTCTTTTTTTAGCTCTTGGGGGAAATTAAAATAACATTCTTGTACAGGAGAATATGCAATCGAAGTGAAGGCTTTGTTTATGTTTCATACAAGGCAGGGAAAGGATTTTTGAATTTGCTGGAGCAAATCAAGCTGGATGCATTTCAATGCCCGAGACTGACCATTGCAGTGATCCTTGTGCTGGCCTTTATCCTGGTGCTGGAATTGTTCCTGAGTAATTCCTGAGTGGAATCAGTCCTCACACTGATTGCACTGATGGTCATCACCAGGGCATCAGACTAAACCCAGACATTAACTAACCCCCTTTTCATAATCTCAAATGTGTTTCATTTCTTCTCACTCCTTCGTTTCCTTGTTTGATGTGAAGTGTTCCAGAGTGTTTTTCCTTGGTTGGGTTCCTAATTTTTTTCCCTGGAGACAGGATTGCATCCATCATCCTGAGAACATTTCGTGTCAGTTCCCTGTCCCAGTTCCATAAATACATGTGAGTTCATAAACCTTTCAAAAGGCCAAGTTTTCTCCGAGAAGAAGAAACATTTTTAACACGTGATGGAAGTGAAAAATAAGAGCTGTTTGCATGTGCAATGTGAGGTTTATGGGAGCTTTAGGCAGCTACTGGAACCCCTGGAAATGTAAAATGGAGCTCTCAGTGTTGTTCCTGCTTGATGGTCCAGGCAGGAACACTTGGACCTTCTGAACATCAAACAAAGATTTCATCTCTGTGGAAACATCCCACAAGGAAAATCCCACCAGCAGAAGTTGTGCAAACCTTGGCCCAGACTGGGATGTGAACTTGCAGAGAAGCTTTAAATCTCACTTATTAAAGTTTTTAACATTTATTTATTTCTGGTTTCCCTTTCTCAGTCTTGTTTCTGAGCATGTCTGGCTCAGCCAGTGCTGTTTGCTCCCAAGCCAAACCCCTCAGGGAGGTTTTCCTCCCCCAGCACGTGCAGGATGCTCAGCTGTGCCGAGCCCAGAGAAGTGGTGGAGTCACCATCCCTGGAGATGTCCAAAAAACACGTGGATATGGCCCCTGAGGACACAATGTAGTGGTGGTGCTGAGCTGAGGGTTGGATTTGAGGATTTTAGAGGTCTTTCCCAACCTTAACTGAGCAGCGTCAGCCACCACAGGAGCAACAAGGTGATGCCTCAGCTTTTAACTTTTATATTTTTCACATTCTGTGCTGCTTTAGTGTGTGGGTCTGGGCTCCATATGAGGGGATGGTGAGCTCTGTGCACAGAGCAGGGAGACAAAACAATTCCTTCTCCAGCTGGGGACCAAGGACAAATGATCCAAATCTCAGGCCCAAGAGCACAAACAACGTGGGCTGGAGAGAGAAAAACAAGCAGGATGGGACTGCAGGGGCTAAAGCTGGAACTGTACAATGAACTCCAAGGTGCAAATGGAGCAGAACTGATCACAGTGAGAGCCCCCGTGAGCGGCCGTGCATTTTGGGACCATTTTGGTTCATCTTGGGTGCAGCCCTGGCTGGGCTCCTGTGCTGCCCAAGGTGGATCCATGGAGGAGATCCTTTGAATAAATCCCTGCTTTATTCTGTAACTCTGCCCAGCTCTGTTCTAGGCCAGCCTGCACAAGGCATCAAGGAGGAAAGGAGGAAAGGAAAGGTGTGGCTGTATTCCAGAAATCAGGATTTATCCCTCATTCCATTGGATGTGGCAGGACTGTCATTTCAGTGCATCCCACATGCACATCCTACCAAAGTGAATTCAATATGGGAATTTAAATACTGATTAAAATATGGGAGATTGCTTTCCTCCACCGATTTGCTGCTAACAATGTTTGGCTGATATTTATTTGTTGGAGTGTTTGAAGAGGGACTTTTATCCACGTGAATATGGGTATTCATCATGTAAATGAATGTATTTATTCTGTAAAGGCTCACTCTGTCTCTGCTACACTCCTGCAGTTACTTGATAGGAATGTGACAAGAGGAAATTGAATATAAAGTCTACTGGACAGCCAATAAATCAGGCTTATATCTTTCTCTCTACCTCAGACAGGAAGGAACCCAGCTATTTTTAAATCTCTGGTCCATAGAACCAGCCAGAGCTGGTTCTCCTGTTAAAAAATGGGGGAAAAAAAACAGAAAAGAAAAATTAGCACGATTTTAAAAGTCCTATAATTTGTTTACCTGGCCATGTAGCTCCGAGGGCATTGCCTTCCCTTCCCAGGAGTGCACAACATCCCAGCCAAAAGCCACTCAAGGACCAATGTCAGATCCAACACAGGGCACATTCATCAGCCCCGGCCAAGAGCTGGGTGAACAGCAATAAAAACAGTTTTCAGACCACCACCAGCACGGAGAGCGCTGGTCAGGACGCTGGAGCCACCGTGGCCAGCTGTGCCAGAGCCCGTGTGCCAGGCAGGGCTCTGAGTGCCGTTCCTGCAGCCCGGAGCGCTGCGGTGGAGCCGGTTACTCACACACGACCCCGCCAGGCTGCCGGGACGAGGGATTCATTCCAAGCAATCCCCCAGTGTGAATCTTTGCTGATTAAACTTTTCATTTGTCTTCCTTTAACAAGCAAGTTACTGCTGATGAGGAGATGAGGGATTCTTAAATTTCCTAGAACTAAATTAACTATTCCTACTCGATTCGCTCTGGCTGAACTTAGATTATATTGCCCTCAAGGCTGCTAATTTGAAAAATGCTGTTGGATATTTTTTTTGGAGTTGTTTTTTTTTCTTTTTCAGTGTTCCTGATAGGGATCCAAGTGCTAATAAGGAGTTAAGTTACATTTCTTGGTAAAATGTCTTAATTGCCCATGTTGGCTGAAACTTGAACAGTTCAGAGATTCTGTTGATTGTGTCAGCCTGAATATTATTACATGGAAATCCCTTCAGGATAATTGCAGCTTTTGTTGTATCCATTGCATCATCTTCCTAGTGTTGTTCAAACCCAGTGCTATAATAGTTTTGTGGATTGGAAGGAAATTAACTGTGTCCATAAAGCTGTGCCTCTCCAGCAGGGACTGCACTGTCTTAGAATCATGGAGTGGTTTGGGTTGGAAGGACCTTAAAGCCCATCCAGTGCCACCCCTGCCATGGCAGGGACACCTTCCACTGTCCCAGGGTGCTCCAAGCCCTGCCCAGCCTGGCCTTGGGCACTTCCAGGGATCCAGGGGCAGCCACAGCTGCTCTGGGCACCCTGTGCCTCCCCACCCTGCCAGGGAACAATTTCTTCCCAATACCCAACTCAACAAAATAGTTTTTGGCCCTATTTGCTCTATCACCTGGATGAAGCTTCACAATATTTTCAAGGAAATATTTCCCACTGTGTAATTGGCCACACAGAGAGCTCCAGTGTTTCAGGACAGTGTGGGAGAATTTCCTGCAACCATGAGCTCAGAATCAAGGGGCTCAAGATTAACAAGGGGCTCTCTGATTTCTCTGTGCAAGAACAGAAATTCAAAATGAGAGAGAGGAAATTTAAGTCAGATGTCTGGAAGAAATTCCTCCCTGTGAGGGTGGGGAGGCCCTGGCACAGGGTGCCCAGAGCAGCTGTGGCTGCCCCTGGATCCCTGGCAGTGCCCAAGGCCAGGCTGGACAGGGCTTGGAGCACCCTGGGATAGTGGAAGGTGTCTCTGCCATGGGTGGGATGGCACTGGATGGGCTTTGAGGTCCCTCAAAGCTGAGAGAAGAACTGAAAAAGAACTGAGAAAAAGAACTGAGAAAGAACAAAACCATTCTGTGGTGATTCTACAATGGGATCTCCAAAACAAGCAGGAGCAGTGGGACACATCCCCAGATGCTCATTGTGACAAACACACATTATATGGCTCTAGGCAGATATTTTCTATATGTATTATGCTATGTTGGAAAGTTATGCTGTATTAACATTTTAATAATATAGTAAATGTAGTTTTATAATTAAAA
>VXBC01012001.1:350220-368324 GCA_013399945.1 Ploceus nigricollis
TTGTATTATTATTTTTATAACCATTTTATTTTTATTAAACCTTTATAAATTTTTAAAACAAGTGATTGGCGTTTATTACACTCATCCCAAGACAAGGCACAGGAATCAGCCAGGACGTGGGGCCAGCCCCATCCCCAGGGCTGCAGTGCCTCAGCAGTTCCTGAGCCATCAGAGCTCATTTACAGCCCGCCTTTCCTACCCATGGCCTCGAAAAAACCCTGCTCCAGACAGCTCATCCCTTACCCCAGTCACCAGCAGCTCCAGAGGCCATTTGTTCCCTTTGAAAAATGGGGTCTCTGAAGGGACAATATTCTCCCCGAGCCGCAGCTCTCAGTGTCTCATTTATCAGCTCATTAAGAACACGGTGGGGCTGATGCAGGAGATAAGACACATCAAGCAGCAGCCCCTGACAGGAGGAGCACAGAGCCCTGGCCAGGCTGATTGGACTCAGCTGGCCTTTCCTCCCCATCCCCAGCTCCTCCAGGAATTCCCACCTCTGCCTTGTTTTCCTGGTCGCTTTTAGACATCTCTCACTGCAGCCACAATGAGACTCCTCGTTTTGCTTTTATTCTCTTTTCAGGAAATGCATCATTTTCTTCCTCACTTGTTAGAATTGGTGCACTCTCTCTGTGTCCCTGCAAACCCAAATCCCTGCTCCACCAAGGAAATGTGGAGCATTTTTATTTTTTATTCTCTTTTTTATTCTCTTTTCAGGAAATGCATCATTTTCTTCCTCACTTGTTAGAATTGGTGCACTCTCTCTGTGTCCCTGCAAACCCAAATCCCTGCTCCACCAAGGAAATGTGTTTCTCGTTTTGCCAGTGTCAGATTCTCAGAAGTAATTTCTGTATAAACTTTCCACCCTTCTTCTCCTGCTGTTTTCTGTCTTGTGTTCAAAAGGCCTTCAGAGCGTGTCAATTTTCTGTTCCCTTCTGTGGCACAACAATCTTTTTAGCAAATCTCATAAACATCTCTGCTGAAGATGCAAATATAATCCACTGCTGCTGGCTGAATATTTCCTTCTTGTTGGGTAAGCACCAGGAGTTACAACCCACAAAGCCTCTGAGATCAATGGCAACATTAAAAATATATAATGGATTAAAATTCTCATTTATTCTCTATTTACATCTGCTTGGTTATTGTCAGTATTTCCTAAACCAAGGAGGAATGGCACAAAACTGATGCTGAGTGAAGATTTTATAGGTACCAAATGTGGCTTAAAAAGGTACTTATGGGTCTCTGTATTTGCTGGGTTTTCCCACAACTCCCCTTCGAGACAAAAATCACAAAAACAGACATGAATTTGTCACTTGATTCACAAAAGTTTTCAGCTTTCTGGACTCTGCTACCAACTGTGGCTGTGGTTGAATCTTTCAATCTCCTTTTCCTTCACTTTCCACTCCAACAATAAACTTGGGACTTTGTCACTGCTGTGGCAAGAAGCAGGTTTGAGGTTTCAAAATGTGAAAATGCTCTCTTTTTTTCGTTTGTTCTGTTTAATTTTGGGTTAAAAAAGAAACTTTCCGTGTGGGGGAAAGAGAGTTGCTGGCTCTCCTCATTATCCATGGCATTCCCCATCCATCCTCCTGCCCTGGGACTCACATTTCCCAGCCCCTGCTCTCTGCTGCAGGTGATGCTGCCACGTGGGTGTCACCTCTGTGCGGCACAGTTTGCTCTGAAAGTGTAAACAGGTTCTTACAGAGTGAAAATTTCAGCTCAAAAACGGTTCCATCCTGACCCTTCAGCCTTCCTGCCATCATCCTGATTCCCATCTAGGAGTGGAGGCAGGATCAGAGCTCACATAATGCCCGGCTTTGTTTTTCCTGGTTTATTCTTGCTCTCGGTGACTCCGGTGTTCCTGAGGGTTTATTCCTCCTGTCTCCTGGATATCTCTCTCTTTTCACATTAATTTTTCACTTCTTTGCACTGTTCCTGGTTGGGTGGATGAGATCATGGGGCTGGCAGTGTTGTTTTTGGCCAGCCTCTCACCGTATCAGATGGGAGCAGAGTATCCCCTCTTCTTGACAAAGCTGCCCAGCCAGTGAATTCTGCTTTTTGTGGGAGCTCTGCTCCCCAAAACTCCAGCAACTGAGTAGATTTGTGTGTTTGTTTATTGTTTATTGACCTGAGCATCTGCTTGGTGAGAAAACGTGGTGATGAGCCCCCTGTCCCCAGGGCTGGGCGGGGCACTGATGAGTTTTCCTGCCCCAAGCCCCCCGGGAAGCAGCTCCAACACATTTTGGGAGCCTGGGAAGTGGGGAAGGAAAGCAGCCAGTCCCAAGAGTGGCTGTGGTGTGACAGCACCTGCAGGGAGATGTTTTTCTGTCATCTGCTTGGCCTGTCCCAAATGCTGTGAACTAGAGTCAGCTAGACAAACAAGGGGGAAGGGCTTTTATTTTTTTTTTTCCCCATTTGGTCAGAATTGGAAATGTGAAGAAATCTTTTCCTGACTCTGAGGGTAATGCTGCTGTTCCCACATAAATGGGGGGAAATTGGAATATACCATACAACCCTGTGACTTCTTCAAACAAGGGTTTTCTAAAGAATGAGAATGAAATTATTTCTCCCTCCCTTTGCCTTAAAAAAAGATCACAACCCTCCAACTGGGGCAGCATTTCAGCTCCCAGTGCAGCTCTCTGAAGGATGAAAGGGTCTAGAGCAAGTGATAATTTAATTTATTAGCACCAGGGTTGAGAAAACAGGGAGGAGAGAAGAAAGGGAAATGAAGGAGAAAATAAAAGGTGAAACCATTAAAAATATGTTCTTGTCCTGAACTTCTCAAATCCTTGTGGCAGCAGGCCCCACCTTGATGGCTAAACTTAACTTGCAAGCCCACTTTTAAATGCCACAAGCTGAGCACTGGTTTGAGATCCCCAGAGATCTCCAGGCAGAAAAACAACCTTTAATATAAAAAACCTCCTCAAATTTCTGTATCTTTATGAGTCAAAATGGCCAGAGCTGATGGTGACTCGAGCCTGTGAATTTTATTGCAGTTAGCAAAGGAAACCTTTGTCAGATGAGAAGTTTTTGTGGCGTTTCTAAAGACAGACAAGCTCTGAGTTCACCTGACACTCAGGAGAGGCAAAGCTGATTTAGGAGGAACAAAATGTCTGGGGATGAGCCAGGCAAACCCTTCATCACCTGCCTTCACCCAGCACCTCTGACTGGCATCCCACCAAAAGCACCCAACTTTCAAAACACTCCCTTGTTTTTCTTTGGGTTTTTTTTTTTTTTCCATTTCAGTTTCTTCACTTCTAAGTCCCAACCAAGATGAGAAGAGCCCAGAGCAGTGTCAGAGACAACAGCTCACTCTTCACCAGGAACAGGGAGAGAAGAAAATCAGAGCATATTTTCAAACCAGATAAACCAGTTCCCAATATTTATCTTCTGTGATGCACCAGTTTCATTTTTCTAAGTGAATGGCTCATTCTCTCTTCAAAACCCACTTGCCAGAAAGAAGATTGATTAAATCAAAGAAAAGAGGACATCCCCAGAGCCAGGATTTTGTCAGCAGATGAACTGTCAGAAACTGAGGAAGGTAGAGGATGATTTCTAGTCAGAGACAGTGAAAAAGAGGGGAAAAAACAGGGAAAGTTTAGGACAGGACTGACTTAAAGATCACCTGAGGTGGTGATTGTGCCTGTGTGAAACGCCCCACTGCCATTTTCTGCACCACCTGCACCTCTTGAAGAAAAACCTAAAACTTTCTCCCAAAGGTGGATGATTTGGTTTCCACGTCAGAGCCTGCAGACTGTGAATCCTACAGCACCTGGTGCAGGATCAGGGCTCTCTGAGCCGATTGTTCCACCGTGGTTGTGACTGCAGCTCTGCTGGGCCAGGCTCTGACTGCAGAGGAGAGGGAAGCTACTCCAGGGAGTAAATCTATTAAAGCAGCACTGTTGGTATTCCCTGAGATGGCAGCAGGGAATCTGATTTCTTCTCTGTTGTGCTGTTTTCTCAAAGCATTTATAATCCTTAATAACCTTTTCTATTTAGGAATGGAGGAGGAGAGGTGGGCATTGACCCTCCAGACTCCTCTGCCCCCAGCTCTGAGCACTCAGAGGCAGCACAACAAACAGAATAAAGGGATTTACTCCCTCAGGTAACTCAGTGTGTGTGAGAAGACAGGCATCACCTCTGAAGGTCAGGTCAGGGAGGCAGGAGCACACCTTGAGCCCAGCCCAGCATCCCCTGTGGGGTGGCAGGAGGGGAAGGGGGTGCAGGAGACCTGGCTCTCACCCTTTAAGTCAGAGAGAGGAGCTGCAGCACAGAGGAGCAGCCCTGAGAGCTCCCTGCTGCAGGTTCAGAAGGCCACAGGGCTGAACTGATTTATTTGCCCTCGCAGGCACCAGCAGATCCCGGAGGCGGGCGGTGCCGTGCGGGGACAGGACGTGCGGGCTCTGTCCTACCCGGTGTCACCATAAGAGGGATCCTTTCGCCGGTCCCTGGAGGCTGGCCTGACATTTCTTTTGGAAATCAAGCGAGCAAAGCCGTGTGAGTTGAGTGAAAGTGCAATTACACAAGGCTTTGAAGTGCCCTGCTAATCCTCTCCTCCCTCGGGACATGAGGCACGGCTCGGAGCGGTGACAGCCACGGAGCTTCACCCAAATGTTGGCTCTGGCTCAGAGCAAAGCTGCTGGAGGAACTTCTGCCTCAGGACAACGCCGTGCACGTGGACAGAGAGTGGCCCAAAAGCCCTTTCCAAAAAAAAAAAAAGAAAAATTCCTTTGCTTCTACCATGAGCAAGGACCCAGGAGGAGTCCTGAGGAGGAGGAAGGAGCCCAGAGAAGGAGCCCACTGTAGGATTTACAGTCTGCAGGCTCTGACGTGGAAAGCAAATCATCCACCTTTGGGAGAAAGTCTTAGGTTTTTCTTCAAAAGGTGCAGATCATGCAGAAAATGGCAGTGGGGCATTTCACACAGGCACAATCACCACCTCAGGTGATCTTTAAGTCAATCCTGTCCTAAGAAGGAGCCCAGCAGTGATGAGAACCCCGGTGGATGCAGCAGCACCAGGACTGGTGATGTTTGGGAAGCCCATCTCACCTCCTGGGATGAAACCACAGCAGGCTGTGGTAGGAATGAGGTCTCCACACTATTTTGGGATACATCAGTGCAGCTCCCAGGATGCTCTGAAGAACAGCAGGGCCACGTGAGGCTGGTGTGGACCATACAAATCCTGTCTTCAGTTCAGAAATGAGCTGAGATTTTGCCTCCTGCCTTCCACCAGCTCCCTCTTGGACCTCAGGGGTGCAAAGACAGCAGCAAACCATGGGGCTCCCTGCAGGGCTGGGGAGAGGCGTTCCCACCTGCCTGCAGCACCTTGGCAGGGCTGTTTGTCCCAGTGTTTACACAGCCTTTAATGCTCCTGATGTCAGCGTGGAGACGTGTTAATAACCCAATTAAAGTGCTCACCCAGCTATGGCAAATCCCAGCGCTCGCTCGGGGAAGGCCGGCGGGTTTCGCTTTGCAATTCTTGGGCCGCGTCGCAGCACGCCACAGCCACGTCCCCGTGGCTGACACGTAGCCCCAGCTCGTCCCCAGGGGGACCTTGTGCAGGGTTGAGGCAGTGAAGAGCTAAAATCTAAAGCTGGATGGACACTGAGCACCGCCAGCTCTTCCTGACCGTGGCAGGAGGACGGGGACACGCGAGGCCGCGTGTGAAACGTGGCAGAAGTTTTGTGCACCTCGTGGCCTTCAGAGGTGACAAACACCAACTGCCCTTGTGCAAAGGGTTGAATTCCCACGGCACAGGCACAGGGGGGATGGCAGGAGAGCCCAGCAGCTGCCCACTGGTGGGGAAGGTGCAGGGTGGACGTGGCTCTGCCCACACAGGACTCAGAGCTGCCTGGACTTGCCCGTGCAGGGCTGTCGTGACTGTGCCTCTGCTTTCCCATCCACCTGAGGAAGGCAGGAATGTTTCCCTGCCCCACTGGGAGGCTCCAGCCGCTCCTGTCCACCAAGGGATCACAAAAGCTCTGTTTTGCAGAGGAAAGGATCAGCTGTTAATGTCCCTTCGTGGCTGTCACCCTCTGGGTGTGAGCACCCTGTGGATGTGTCCATATGTCCACATCCACGACAGATCCATGTTTATATCTCAGTGTAGCAACCACAAATATTTGAATACTGTGGTTTGTATTTCCTTTAGATTGTTCCAACTTCCTTCTGATCAAAACCTGTAAGCTCAAAATGCCCTCAGTGCTGTCCCCTGAGCTCTGAATTTAATACAAACTCCTGCAGGACCAAAGAAATTGAAAACTGTGTTACGTGGTCCCACCAGAAGAAAAAACCTCCCCCCCCTCAAGAGTTCTTAATCTTGGATTTAACTGTGGGCATGTTTAATGCCAGCTGGGATCCCCAGAGCTGAAAAACACATCCACAAAGCTGAAATTCACTCAGGAGCTGTTCCAAACTGGGACCAGCTTAAGCCTGTGCTTAAATATTTTCTTGACTCTAAGCCTGTATTAGTGGAAAAGTCATTGTTCCATAGTAGGTTTTTATAGGTCTGTGACTTTGGGGTAGTTTTAGTATTCTCAGTAGTTTTTTTCTTTGGATGGCTTCCTCCACTCATCATTAATATCTGGCGTCAACTGTCTTTCTTTCTCATCCATTCCCAGAGACAAGGAAAAATTTTCCCTTCTTTCCACAGATGTATTTATGTTCCCCATGGAAATTCCTCTCTGTGATATATGAACTATTTTCAGAGAAGTTCAGCAAAGCCTAAATCACAAAGGGGAAGAAAACCTCCTCGGCTTGAGTTCATGAGGGGAAAAGTTGGGATTGCAGTGACCTGTAGTGTGAATTTTTTCTTGAGTTTAATTGTTATTTCCATTCAAATCCCTTATATCCTTAGCCATAAATAACACTCCTGAATAATCCTTAATTTTTGTCCCTGTATCTGCGTCCCATAAAATTAGGAGGGAATATTTAGGATCTGCCAAGATGACAAAGTGTCCTTTATGGTGGCCGAATGAAAGGAAGAATATAACTTTGGGAGAAAGCAACGTGCTTTTCTTCAGCGTAGGATTTCCTCCACAGAGACATCATCACAGACTGTCAGAAGCTGGGCAGCTCTCCAAAGGTTAGAGACAGGGCCAAAACTTACAATTTCTGCTCTGCACAGGGCCAGTTCTGTCTCGGAGATTTTAAAGGCTGTCTGACCACAGCTGTGAAATTCGGAGCCCGCGGATCGCGGCTCGCTCGCGGCGTTATCTCACCAGCCTGGGACAGTTCCCATCCAGGCTGTTCCTAGGGAAACTAGTTGGGAATTGGTTGTAAAACTAGTTGGGAATTGGTTATAAAACTAGCTGGGAATTGGTTGTAAAACGTGGATGGCAGAAAGGACGCAGCCCAGTCCTGGGAGATGACTCTGCTGCAGCCACCATGGGAAAGCTCAGCTCCACATCCCTCTGCCTCCCTCCCTCCTCTCCCACACCAAACCACCCCAAAGCCACTTCCTACACCACCTCCCTTCCCCTTGCAGAGCTGAGTGTGGGCCCTCAGCGGGGTGTGAAGCTCCCTGCTGGGCAGCTGGGTCACCTCAGAGCTGTTGGGGTGGTGTGGTGTGAGGCAGGACTTGGTGTGAGAGCTGTGTGGAGGCACAGGAAGGACTGTGGGCTTGGATATGTCACATGTGGAGCTTCCGTGGTCCATAAGGTCATCATCTGGGTTGGACACCCCTCAGGGCTCAGCTCCCACGCCTGCCTAAGCCAGGGGGAGCTGTGCAGAGAGGCCAGGCTCTGCTCAGGCCACCCAGGAGAGATGTTCTGCCCTCAGAACCCTCATTAGCTGAGGGTGCAGCTGCCCTGGACAAAAGGTGGATGATTCACCTTCAATCCCACAGCATTCCTTAAGAACAGAAGGAACCTCCTGGAGAGACAACCCTCACTGTGAAACACTCCACGTTCACATCTCTGTGCCACAGCCCCAGGACTGCAGAATCCACACGGGACCTTGGGTTTGCATCCCAGCACTTTCCAGTGGACACAGAGCAATCCAGGGGGACCCTGAGCCTGGGAAAGGTCTGCCCAGCCCAGCCCAGCTCTCTGGTGGTCACCCTTTGGGCCACAGCAGAGCTGCTGCTCTTACCCTGGCTGGGGCAAAGGCAGCCAGGATTTATGGCTTTTGGATTTTATGGATTTTATGGGCTCCCAGTGCTGCTCCAAGCCCCCAAACGAACACGCAGGAACCCCCAGCTCCCTGATCCTGCCCAACCTTAGGAAATCAGAGGAGATGGATTTTCCCTCAGACACCACAACTGCAATAGAGTTTGGGAGGCAAACGCAGAGCCCCTGGCTCTGAGCCAAGGGAGTAAGCCTGGGATAGGTTTTCTTTCAAGAATTCCAACTCATTCATGTACTTTCTTAATGATCCAAAGTCTTCGAGGAGCTGCCTTTCAGCTTCAGCTCCCTTTCAATATTTGTCATGTGTGTCAAAGTTGATTCTTCACATTTCCTCTGTAGTTTTAACTTTCCCAAGGAGAAACTTCATTCCTTAGACATTTGAAAGATATTTTTCCTCCCTGTTGATTTCTTTTGTTTAATGGAAGAAAAGAAGATCCCTTTTGAAGCAAACAGGGGTGAGAGCAGAGGGAAGTGTGTCTCATTTGGAGATGGTCACAAAGAAATCTTAACAAATTACTGGAAGAGGCCATAGAGTCACTAATTCCTCATATTATTTGGATGGACAAGCAACAATCTACAAGCAGTGACCACTTGTCCACCACTCCTGAGTTCTTGTAAACCCCGAGAGAATGCCCTACACTAGCTGGCCCTGCTGAGGAGCAGGAGGGGGAACAGAAGCCTCCCTTCATCCAGCTTTTTTCACAACCTGCCCCCACCTCTGGAAGCTCAAGGAAAGGCCAAAAGGTCTCTGCTGAGCCACCAGGGTGGAGTATGACGAGTCCTGTCTTGATGAAAGACTTGACAAGAGCAAGGCAGGGAGAGCAAGGCTGGGAGGCCAACCCAACAAAGCTGGTGCCTGCCCAGGCAAAGCCTGAGCGTTGCAAATTAAACACTCAGCAAAGCTTGGCTGAGCCCTGAGAGACAGAGCCCCCTCCAAACACCCCCTCCTGCTCCCCTGGGCTCCAAGGGAGTCACACCAGGAGGAGCTCCCACAGCCAAGAGCCCTCTGGAGAGATAGAGAGCACCTGACAGGGGTTTTGGGATTTGGGATGGGATTTTTGTTTTCCCCAGCGACGGAAATCACGTATGGCTGCAATAAGAATTAGATCAGGAGACTTCAAAGGGCTGAATCACATCTCAGTCTGCTCTTGGGCTGGCTCTGCTCAGCCTCAAGCCTTATCAGGCAAGTTTGGCTACGTGATTGCATTTCACACTCTAAACACAATTCTTTTCCTAATTGTCTATAAACTACGCCTACAGCTTTTTGCCACTTGCTTTTGCCAACAGTTGACCTGTTGATGCTCAAGCGAAGTAAAATGTCTCTGAAATTAGCTAAGAAAATAAAACTGGGCAATCAAAGGCTTCAAGACATGCAGCAAAGCTGTGCAGAGCAGTAGCTGGGTGCCCTGGTTCAAGCTTTAACTTTGTCTGCTACTATTTACTCTCATTAAATCCAGAGTCGTCTGGCTTCGTTTGGTTTGCCAGAAATTTGCTTTAGGATAATTTAGATCAGAGTCACCAGGCTTTCCCCCACCACCACCTTTTTAGGACAGAGGATAATAATAGAGGATTTTTTTTTTTCCATGAAAGCATATGCAATTTCCTCTCTAACCATCCAAAACAAATAATCAGGAGATTTCCCCGTGTTTACAATGGGTCTTTCTACTGACCTTCCCTGCAAAGCACTTTAGGAGAAATCAGTGAAAAATACTCCATGAGAAGTGGGTCACAATTGCTGTTATTGTTACTCAGAAATTATGTAGTGTCTAATCTGAAACCAGACACAACAACTGAGGGCTTCTCTTTGCCCTTTTCATAACAAACCAATCCTATTTAACAGTAAATACAGTTAAATGGGAATAAATCTGCTCTGTACAGAGAGACGCTGCATGTTTATTAATAATCTTTGTGTTTAGTGTTTAGAGCAGTTCCAAATCTGAGCTGTAGCAATGTAGAAAAACTTTTCTCTTGGCATGGTTGAATCACTGTGACTGACTTGGCTCTGCCACTCTTTTTGAACAACCATAATTACATCAGTTTCAAACTGGCTACATGAGCCTCAATTTGGAGCAAAGCAAAGATGGGAAAAATTGAGGGCAATTCTTTCAGATGTCATGGGCAAAGAGATTTATTCAGCCCCTAACTTGAGGAGTTTTGACAGATTTCTTTACCTTTTACCTCAGTTTGGGGAAGAATTGCTTTTAAGTCACATCACTGGGATTTGGGAGTTCTTGCTGTGAATCCTCAGCACAAGGGAACCAGGGGTGCCTCACCTGCACTGCCCAGAACAGGTTGTAAGGAAAATAAAAGCAGCCTTTTGGGTGAGTGTAGACAGGACAGTTTAGGCAAAGGTTGCATTTTCTGCAAGTGAAATTCCCCGTCCCCTAATTCCCAGATTTTATCCTCCACATATAACCAAAGGGTGATTTCACCAAAGCTTGAGCCTCAGGTGGTTGGGAGTTCCAGCCCTCTGGTTTTGTGTCCTGGCAGCTTCTGGAGATAATTTTGATGGCCAGCTCAGAGCAGGAATTGAGCTGTTGTGTGATGAGTGTTGATGGAGGTGAATCTACACAAAATGCCCTGCCCAGCTTTGTGTGAGTAAGGATGGGAAGTGATCCCTGGGAACCCTCACCTCTGAGCTTTCGTGTTTGGGGATGTGATTATGAAATGCTCATAATCATCACCCAGTTCCTGCCAGGAGCTGCAGGTCCATACTGTCCTCAGGACTCAGATCCTGTGGTGGAAATGAGGGAGTGCTTCTGTTGAGCTCAAAAAACACAGTTTGAGGCTTTGTTCCCATGGTGGGGCTGATCCTGAGTGCCTGCTCCTTCAGGGGGGTCTCACTCCTGTGGAGATGTTAATGAGACAGGCACCAAAAGGAGAGAGATCACAGGATCATGGAATGGTTTGGGTTGGAAGGGACCTTAAAAATCCTGGGCAGGGACACCTTCCACTAGCCCAGGGTGCTCCAAGCCCCATCCAGCCTGGCCTTGGACACTTCCAGGGATCCAGGGGCAGCCACCTGTGCCAGGGCCTCACAAATAATAATTTCTTCCCAGTATCCAATCCAATTTATTCTTTCCCATTGTGAAGCCATTCCCCCTTGTCCTGTCACTCCAGTTCTGATAAAGAATCCCACTCTGTGTTCCTCGTAGCCTTTTCAGATACTGGGAGGTGCTGTGAGATCTCCACACAATTTTTTCTTCTCCAAGCTGAGCAGTCCCAGCTTTCTCAGCCTGTCTTCACAGAGGAGGTGCTTTAGTCCCCTTATCAACTTTGTGGCCTCATCTGGACTTTTCCCAACAGCTCCATGTTCTTGTGTTGGGGGCACCAGGACAGGATGCCAGGTGGGGTCTCACAAGAGCAGAGCAGAGGAGCAGAATCCCCTCCCCTGGCCTGTTCTCAGATTGTTTTTCAGCTGGAACAGGGAAGGGCAGCACTGGAGCTCTCCTACATTTAAGTTTCTGCAGGACTACCACGACCACCAAACCCAGCCCTGCACAGCTCAGGCGTACAGAGAAAGGCACAACAAGAAGTGAGAGAAAGTAGAGATGACAAAACACAACTTTTCCTATTTTATCTGTTTACCTTTAGGGAGGTGGATGCTTTCTGGTGCCCAGTCATCACTTCTGGTTGGGTTTCTGCTGAGGGAAGGGTGTAGCAGCAGCTGGGACACGTGGCAGGACAGCACCAGCTTTTGCAGGGGATGAAGAGCTCCTTACACACTGTGAGATCCCAAATCCATCACATGGAGCCTAATGAGGGGGCTGAGCCAGACCAAATACAACTGTTTAACAGTTTATTTTAACCACCCAATGAGAGAGAAACAACTTAAACGGATTCATGCTGCCAACAATCCTTCCCTTTTTTTTTCCTCTTCTTCCCCTCCTTGCATGGCATTTGTTAGAAATCAGGATTTTTCTTAACTAAATGTCTTGTGGTCTCCTTAGCTTTGTTTCTTAACAGGGTTGTCTTTATGTTAGTTTTCTTTGGCTTCCCAATAGAAGAGTAACAGATTTCTTTTGAAGTTTTTATTGATGAATGAGCTCCTATAAATAACTCTCTGTGGCAGCAGCTTGATCTCAGAGTTTACTCTGGAATAATAGTAGCAATGGGAATGGAGGAAATTTATGGCAGCATGACATGAAATAGTTTAATGGGCTTCATACTGTTTAACTTAATCTTTACAGATGTAAAAACAGAAATACAATTATTGTAACAACTATTATTACATATTGCTCTTCTAAGGAAAACAGAAACTCAGTAAGCAAGTGGAGATAGGTAGTGAAGAATTAGGGGGTCCAGCTCATCATGGATTTGGGAATTATTGGATTGGGCCAGTGGATTTGCAAAGCCTCATCTGGAGAGCTCTGGGAAGGATGGGTCTGCAGGTGGGATTTGGTACTGGCATGGAAAGCTGAGGCACGGGATGTAGCTGCTGGAAGCTGCTAACACCAGGGGAAGTGGTGGAGCTCTGACTTTGGAAAGAAAAGAAATCAAATGTGTTTTGTTCCACGCCCCTTTATTCCACCTGTGTGCCTGGGGAGGGGCTGATCCCAAACCCACCAAAGGCAATGGGGGGCACTTGGACACATCCCTTGTGTCCATGATGGGCACAGCCGGAATCCTCCCACTTCAGGAGCAGAAAGTGTGGTCCACTCACAGCAACCAAAAGATGGGGAGGATGGAGGGAGATGATGAGAAGTCACCTGAAAAAAAGAGGATTTAACTGTTTATCACGTCTGCTCATCATGGGTTTGCTCAGGTCTCTCAGACAATGTCACTTGAGGCAAAGGTGACCCAGATGTGCCTCTTTAAGCTGTGGAAGCTTAGGAAAGTGAAAAGGAAAATCATAAATTTTTTTGTCTAAATGTCCAACCCAGAGGCCAGCATCCAGCTGGGGGATGTTTGAACCAATGTGCAAGAGGTGGGTGTAAAATCCAGGATAAGAATTACTAGGAAAGGTCACAAGACCTAATCCAAACCTGAGATTTGGCTCGTGGCCAAGCCCAGCTCCATTTGCTTCTCGGTGCTTCGCGAAGAGCTTGGGTAAATATTGAAACATGTTGGTGCTCTGCGTAATTTCTGTGAAAAAAAAAGCTGACAGCTTTTGTTTCCTCCTTGAGGGAGCATTATTTGAAACAAAACTGCAGTGAAAATGATCGGCATTGTGCGTTTCCAACTGTCTGTTCAGTGGGAAATCTGCGTCCTCCACGGCGCTTTCCAATCCACGGAAATCGCCCGTGCGAGAAAGAGCTCGCAAATTCTCCCTCCGTTTCCAAAAATGTGGGAAAGTTTATTTATTTCTCCATGCATTCCTGATTCGCAACGTGCTCTCTAAAAATGTCGCTAAGATTTAGCCTAACCGAGCTCATGCTAAATTTAGCAACTATATTTTAAATAAACATTCTTTACGCTTTGCTGAGCCGGCTTTGAAGCCGGCTTAAAACAAATCGTGTTCGCATGAACATGAGCAATGTTTGACTTTGGCCTAAGTGAACATCTGAATAAGTAATAATGTATTATTCGCTGTAATCCGAAAATGAGATTTTAGAGGTCTCATTCAGTCAGTTTAGGGGAGATTCCTGGGAGGGATAGCGAATCAGGCCTGGATTATTTCTGGAAGGGCCCGTTCTGTTCTCTCTGACCACACAAAACTTCCTTCTGCTGTCTTGTTAGACACTGGAGCTGCGAGGCTCAGTGAAATCAGCTGTGACTTAGCACGCACTGCATTTGAGGAATCTGGCCCATTTTAAAGCACTTAATGATTTGTCTGGATAAAGCACTAAAAATATACTGTGGGGAGCAATTATGCAACGTCCAGACTGATGGATTGCATAACCTCATAGACCTTTCCATCTGTAACTTCTCTCATCCTGTGATCTTGTCTTCTTGGTCTTTCACTTCAAATCAAATATGTGATCTGTTTAATATCCTGAACGCTGTCTCCTGGGAGATCTCTTCCCTGGGTGTGTGGGGCTATGAATCAAGTGAGGAAGCAGATCCTTCTTCCCTTTTTTGCTTCGGGAATTGGCTGCTCCTCACACCAGGCTTAGGAGCAGTCAACAGGAAGCCAGTAGGTTTTGGTGTGGAAAGGGATGGTCCCTCCTTTGTGTGTTTTCTGTGGTAAAGGTTGGAAAGAGAATTTACTTTTAAAATGGGGTGGGGGAAAGAGAAGAGGCCACAAAGTCCCTCAGATTTATGTCACCTTGGAATCAGGCATGGACAGCCACACCTTGAGTGACAAACCCTGAAAGTGGCTTCTGCTCATGTGTAAATACTTGATTATATTTTATACATGCTATGAGACCAGCTTTAGGAGAACACACACTGAGCCTATTTAGAGACTGGAAGCCCCATTTATGAGGAATTAAACTCCGGAATTATTTTAATATGCCCAATTTTCAGTTCCCCTCATAGGAAACCCACGTTTGGAGCAAAGCCCCTCTGGGAACCAAACAGCTCCTCTGTGAGCCTCTCCCACTCTGTGATCTCCCTGCTCCTAGGAGTTAAAACTGGCTGCAGAGCTCGGAGATGAGAAACCTCGCTGGGCTGGGAGAGGTCATTCCTCTGCAGAGGAAGGGGAAGGCATCTCCATCGCCCACACAGGCAGTGTGCTGTTTATTCTGCATCCCGGGCTACTTCCACTTCTCCCCAGTATTCCAGACTGGTGTTTATAGCCAGCCCTGAGAGGTTGGGAAAGCCAGGAGGAGGAAGATTCCAGGGATGAGTGAAATGCTGGGTGGCAGTTCTGTGTTTGGCAGCTGCTTTTTTGGCTTGTGAAGCAGGTGTGAAACCATTGGCACCGATTCCTTGCAGCTTCCCAGGTCCTTGATGTTTCTGTGGCTGCACAGCACCAAAATTCACAAGGATGTGGAGAGGATTAAAGGATGCTCAGCCCCATCCAAAGGGCAGGAATTGGTGAATTGACTGCACACTCATTGCTCTGCTGTTGTTTTTACTGTGTGTTTTTATTTTATGTTTTTACTGTATGTTTTTATTGTACCATGACTTCTCCCCTCTCTATAAACAGATGACGTGCAGAAGCCGTGTGTGGTTACTCATCCAGCCTGCTGGCAATAAGACCCTTTTTCTTGGTATTCATCCCCCTGTTACAGCACTGGCCTGATCCCAATTAATTCCAAATTGCCCCTCAGAACTGCTCACCGGGTTCTGAGCTCATTGGAGTTGGTGTCACTTTGTGCAGAGCATGTTAAGTTTACTAATTTCACTCCCTCAAGCGAAACCAAAATCAAGCTCAATGTGGCTTTTAAAGGCTGCAGCTGTACTTGGTCCCACTCCACTCCACCAAAACAGAAATAAGATCAAATGTCAAAGCAAAGTTTCGCAAAGAAACAAATTCCCATTGCGTAGAAAAAGCTGGGTTTCAAAAAAAAAAGTGTCTGTGATAAAAATATACATCGTGTATTAAACTGAGACTCACTTTTCTCCACCACTAAAAAGCTGCTCTTGTGCAGAAAGGGCTTGGACAGGGAGAGGTTCCACACGTGTGAGCAGGAAGGGAATAAAAGCCCTGTTTGCAGGTCCAAAAAGGTATTTTGGGGGGCTGGAATAGGAGCTGAGGTGACAAAACTGGGGGTCACAGCTGGGAGGCCAAGTTAGGAGAAAGGGAAACAGAGGAGCTGAAGACACAAAAAGTGATGACTGAGAGCATAAATATCCAATTTTGGGGGGTGAAACCTTTCCATGGGCCGGGCTGTGGGGACACCAGGGGTGCAGGATCCCTCCCTGTGGGAAGGGCTTGATGGAGACCCATCCTGGGAGGCAGCATCAACCTCCCACCCCACCCTGAGCCCCAACCACCACCCAGGGGTGCAGGGAGGATCTGAGGTCTCTGCTGGGCTCATTTTCCTCCCCCTGCAGCTTCCTGTGGGTGATGTCCCCTCCCAGACCCCAGATGGGCCGGTGATGTCAGTGCCAGCCTGGAATGGAACCTCCTGGCCAGGTGGCCCCTTCTGCACCTGGCCCCTGTCCCTAATGCCACACAGGAGTGGCACTGCAGGGCCAGGGGTGGCACACAGGGAGCTTTAACCCTCTCAGCACTCACCCAGCCCTGGGAATTATGGTGGGGACTGAGCAGTGACACCTTCACAACCTTTTGCAAGTGTTTCTTCATTTTCTAATTCAGTGCCAGAACTTTAACCAATGGCCTCAATAGATATTCAAACAGCAGCTGTCAGAAATAGGAAGCTAATAAAAATAATGTCTGTCTTGCAAATCTGATTTTAAAAAATAAAATATGTTTTTTTAATTCTCTTTTTTCACATTGAGAAGCTCCAGCTCAGCCTATCCAGGGATCTGCCTATGAGCATCCTTTATTTTGGGAAGCTAAATAACAATTCTCACTCTTTGGAGATTTTCTGTCCTTCCCCACATGAGAGCTCTTTGCCTTGGGCTGAAATGAGCATCCCTGGTCTAAACATCAAGGAATTGATGCCAACCTTCCTCTGCAAAAACTGAACCAAAACTCGCCTGAAAACCCCACATTTCCAATACCCAGGTGCTCATTTAAGAGCAAGCTTTGCTTTTGAGACAGGGTGGGCTGAAAGAAGGGGAAGAGAAGTAAGAACAATTACTTTGGGAAAGATTTCATCAGTTTCAAGGAACAGGCAATTTCCCAGGAGCCTTTTTGTAGCCTCTCCCATCTTTTTGTGGCCCATCATGTCAGCAGCAGGCCCCACTCCTCCATCCTCCAGCACAAGCCAAGGGGTGTTGCACATCACACCAGCCACAATCCTGAACAAAAATACCTTTATTGGATATAGGTTTGATTTCATAATGAAAATTGATGATATAATTTTTTTTTCCCAAAAGGGCATTTATCCACGAATATACAAAAAGCCTCTATTGACGGCAAACAAAAATACAAAATATTCCTGATTTCTTGCAATGTGTCAGGATTCTTCCTTCTTTACAAAAAAAAGAAAACTTTAGAAACATAGCTGATGTCTCTCTTTTTTTTAAAATTTTTTTCTGGTATTTGTCCTGGCCTCCACAACCCTGCCTCAGTCTTTTTTGGTCAGAAGCAATTAATCCCAGTAAGAGATGGAACAAGACAAATCTCTGTGTTTGCTCATCCATCCCCCTTTTTTTTTTTTGGCCACATCCGTGAGCAGAAACTCTGTGGGGATACTCCAAAGCACCAGTGCTGAGCAGGAAAGCAGTTCCACACCATGCTGGATCAAAGCAAGCAGGAATATTCAGGATGAGCCTGGATTGCTGGGTCTGCCATGAGTTCAGCTCCAGTTACCCACTGGGAGGATTGGGCCAGTGGGGAATATCAGCAATTATTATGTGCCTGTGGGTATTCATGGCAAAATTATGGGTATTATTAATACCTGTGAGGATTGATGGCAAAACAAAACTCAGCCTCCTCCCCCCGGGATGGGGCTTGGCTTTCAAAGGGAAAATAAAAGAAGAAAACAGAGACCTGAAGGGCTCGAGGGAAACCTGGTCTGAGGAACCTGAGGGATGCAAAGACTAAAGGTGCAGAGCAAACCCCACGGGCCTTGGGGCCAGCGTGGGCATTCCCCCGGTGCTGCCTCTACCTCCACCGCCCACGGGAAAACAAAGCCGCTTTACCTTCCAAAGTCGCTCTGGCAGGGGGTGCGAGGCACCCGCAAAAGAGAGTCCGCAGCGAGACGCGCCTTGAAAATGCCCTGAAATCCTGAGTCACCTTTAAAACATCGCTTTGGGGGGGTTTTTTTTAGGTCTTTACCCGCGTGGTGAGGTCGGAGTCCGATCTCTCCCTCCCATCGCGCCCCCCGGAGCAGCGCTCGGGGCCGGGGGGCGTTAATTATGGGGCAGCTACTGGAAATTAAACACCGCCTCGGAGAAGTGCAGAGGGAAGCAGGAGAGGAAGGGGATGCCGATGTGGTAAAGCCTCCCGTGCACCTGGGAGTCGAGCATGAGGGACGCATTGAGGGCCGGCCCGAAGCCACCGCTGGCCACCAGCGAGCC
>VXBC01012001.1:386292-407356 GCA_013399945.1 Ploceus nigricollis
TGATGGGCGTGGCGCCGGTGACGTCGCGGCGCGGCGGCGAGAGCGGGAATGCGGGAGGGGACGGCGGTGACGTCACGGCGGGCGGGCGATGGCGGTGACGTCACGGCGATGGCGGCCCCGGGCCGGCCGCTGGCGGCGCTGCCCTCAGCGGCCTGCTCCAAGTGGGACATCCGGGAGAAGGTGTGGGAGCACCTGGAGGCCTCCGGCCTGGCCGAGTTCCCGCGGCCCGTGCGCGGCCGCATCCCCAACTTCAAGGTACGGCGCTGGGCCGGCTNCAGACCGGGTTGAATTGGAAGGGAACCCCAAGCTCACTCAGCAGGAACACCTTCCACCAGCCCACTTCAAGCCCTGTCCAACCTGGCATTAACAGAAAATTAACAGCCCCTCAATTAAAAACCGGCGGAAATCAGGTTCTGCAGAGGGTGACAGGTTCTGAACTGCCCATCTCTGCTGTCAGCTCCTCGGTGACCCGCTGCTGTTTTATGCAAACAGGGCTCCTCCCACGCTGCCTCCAGGCTTCTGGGCTTGCAGGAGTTCCGGGCTGCCCGGGCAGTAAAAATAAACCCCGATGCTCCCCAGAGGAACGCCCGCTTCCTAACGCTGGAAGTAAGTGCAGATATTCTGCTCTTGGCTCTTTCCCTGTGCAGGGCTCTCTCCAGGCCTGCTGCTCTCTGCGGGAGCTGGGTGTGTTCAGCAGAGCTCGGGAGGTGAAGGTGGATCCTGACAAACCTCTGGAGGGTGCCCGGCTGGCGGCTCTGCAGGTAAGGAGGAGCTGGGAGGGGACAGCAGAGCCTGGCAGCACCTCAGCAACACCTGGCATTACATCTGAGAAGAGTTTTTTGTGCTGCTCGTTTGTGGAGCTCCAATCAATAGGTGTCATGGGATGGTTTAGGTTGGAAGGGGTTTGAAGGATAATTCAGTTCCAACCTCCTGCCATGGCAAGGGACACTTTCCACCAGCCCAGAGTGCTCCAAGCCCTGTCCAACCTGGCCTTGGGCATTCCAGGGATCCAGAAGCAGCCACAGCTGCTCTGGGCACCTTCTCTCCCCACCCTCACAGGGAGGAATTATTGCCTAATATCCCATCTAACTCTGCCCTTTGTCAGTTTGAAACTATTATCTCATAAACCTATTTAGAGCTTTAAATTGTCTTTAAAGGTATGTCCTGAAATATCTTCAAATGTCTGTCTTACCTTTTATTTATTCAATAAACCTTTTTATGTAATTTTCCTGTATTGGAGGAAATGAATCTTACAAGCACCACACAATCTACAACATAAAAAATTAAATATTTGGCCATGTAGTTTTCACTGTGTGACAATAAAAATATTTCTTCAGTGTAAAATGAACCTTTTCACGTGGTCCCCCAGACAAGGAAGACTTTGCTGGTTCCCACACCACGTCTGAGGACTGGGCTGTTCAATAGGATTGTTCCCCCTCCAGGTGCAACCAAGGAGATGCTGAGAAGATGTGCCACATCTCAGGTGGGGATGAGGCATCAGGGAGGGCTGAATTAACTTGTGGGACAGTGTGGGCTTAGCATGGAGCAGCTGGAAGTTGGAAAAACTGAGATACCTTCCTGTTAGGATGTTATTCCTGGGTTTGTGTACATTGATAATATTGAAATCAGGAGAAAATTCAGTCTTAGCAGGGTTGAAAGGGATTTGAATTGATATTTGTCAGTGTCATTTGGAAAATCATTAGTGACTTGAGGTGAGTTAGATCTTTCTTCATGCTCCTCCACACTGCAGTTTTGAGCTGCTGAACCCTCTGGGGAATATTTATTGCCCGTAGGTGATACCAGATAAGAAAATTGAGGTTTTTTATCGAATTCAACATCCAAAGAGCCGTGAACTGTGGCATGTGCATGCAGCGAGGCCCGGACACGCGGTGAGGCTCGGCTCTGAGCGCGGTCTCTTGCTGCCCTCTCGTGTTCCAGTCTCACCCTACAGCTGAGACAGCCCTGCAGGTTTTATACCCATCCTTATCTGCCATGAAAACCCAACTGGTACAGCGTGAAGAGGTTACTATAGGGATTTATTTCCTCCTTTATCTCCTGCTAAAGGCAATAAAGTTCTGCAGCAACCCCATAAACAACTGAGGTTGTAAATGGCTGGTAATTAGTAGTGACTTTCTTTGTTGGAAGTTCTGTTGCAGTCATTAACTAATTAAGCTGTTCAGGGCTGAAGAGCACTTTTGCAAGAGACCTTTCTCTTGGCCTGCTGTCTGATCTGGGCTCTTACCACCATGTGTCTGGTTTTCCCCCCAGCCCACTAATAAAAAAATGCTGTTGGCAGTTTGTATTTACAAAGCACTGTGCAAACAATCCTTACCACACTGCTGGGAAGTGCCTGATGGGCATTAGTGCTGATAGTCAGCCACAAATTACTGAATTCTTGGGGTTTGTGCTCTGCACAGAAAATGTTTGGCTCTTTATTGTGATTTTAATATTGTGAATTTATAATTAGCAGCAAGTTGAGTTGGTGTGAGGAACATTTGCAGTGTGCTGTACACATACATTGGAAGTGATTGAATCACGAGATGTATTTTAAATAGTTCTAAACTTCTGATATTTAAAAACCCAAGTAAACATTTTTAATTTCTGCAATCTGGACAGAATTTTCATTAAGATGAGAACAGATTGAAGAGGAGTGGGTGAGGTTGAACAGGGAGAGAGGAGAAGAAAAACAATAATTATATCACTTTGTGTAACTTCAGATTTCTTTGTGCTGTGGCTGTCTGTGTCTGAATTAACTTTGTGATTTGTATTTAAGAATTAATTGAAGGATTTGTAGTGCTCTGGTATTCCTCAAGTTTTTAGTAGAGTAGGGAAGTGTAACTAGGAAGTGTCACTTGCCCTCATTTTTAGGAACAGATTTCCAAAAAGTGTTTCAAAATATCAGGTTTTGATCCTAAATAAAAAAAACCTTGCTTCTAACAGTGCCTACCTCCCTCAGCTCTCCTTGCAGTGTGCCAAAATTCTTGTCACTGTAGTAGGGAATCTATTCTAGGATTCCCTGGGGGATAACTTCCCAGACATGTACAGCTTGGCTAAACATGGAAGAGACACTTGGAAACGTGGGGAGTTACTTGGATTTATCAAAATATCCTGGATTTCTGCCTCAGCTCGTGGAAGACTGTGCACCCTGCAAACCTCAAATGCTGTTTTTTTTTCCTGCAGGGTGTAAAAGACTACAGCGTGCCTGTGGGGCTGGATGGGAAAGCACAAGTGGACTTGGTTGTTGTGGGATCAGTGGCTGTCTCTGAAAAAGGTAAGGAAAAACTTCCAGCAGAAAGGTCCCAAGTCCCAGCCCAGTGGCAGGAAGGCCACACCACGTGGCAGAGACAGATTTATCCTTGCAGCTGAGTTGTGGTCTTGGGTCTTTTGTGTGTGCCAAATCCCTGCTCCCAGTCCCAGCAGGAAGCAGGGATGCCTCAGGATGCAGTGGGCACACAGCAGTGGGCTCAGAGATGTTTTGGCCTTCGGGAAAACCCTTGAGACAAGCAATTCTTTGTGTTTTAAAGGAATCCAAGCAGGCTCCCTGGTCAGAGATCTGCTGTGCTCACACAGGCTGTGTGAAGGCACATGTGTTAGACCTGCTGATTCAGGACCTATTTGGGGATCAGATTTTGCATTTTCTAGTATTTTGGAAACCTGCTGGTGCTGAAAAATTTTCCACTGAATTTATCCCTTGCCTAAAATAACACAGATTTTATATGTGACCCAGACTCCTCTTTACCCACATTAACCTATGTTGGACATGAATAGAAGGTTCTAAATACAATTGCTAAATAAACTGCTGTGTCAACTGCATTAAATTTGTTTATTCTGAATGGGAAGCTTCTGGGAACTTTTAGGATTCATTGAAACTGATGTTTTATTTCATTTCAGTGCTGATTTCAAGGAAAGCTGCACTCTGTGAGAGATGCTGATCTGATTTTTTTCTAGAGTTACAACTTGCAGACTGCTGGGCTAATTACACCATTTTAACAACAACTTTCCACTGTGCTGTTTGGGGTTTTTTTTTTTCCACTTTTCTCTGCTTTAGGCTGGAGAATTGGCAAAGGGGAAGGTTATGCAGACATGGAATATGCAATGATGGTGTCCATGGGGGCAGTGCAGGAGGACACACCTGTGGTTACCATTGTGCACGACTGCCAGGTGAGCTCAGATGTTCCAATATCCCCTCTCCAGCTGGGAGGGAGCTCTGGGACACTTCCTGCTCTGTCTGGAGAGGAGACATGGAATGAAGCTGGTTTGGCATCTTCATTCCCATTGTCTTTGATGGATTTTCATGTGACAAGACATCAGGAATGGGGCACAGCTTTAGGGAGTTTGTTTTTAGCTACTTAACCAGATCTCTGCCTTGTAGGTGCTTGACATAGCAGAGGAGCTCCTGGGTGACCATGATTTAACTGTGGATTACATCCTCACTCCAACAAGGACTATCCAGACTAATTGCAAACGACCAAAACCTCAGGGAATAATGTGGCACAAGGCAAGTTCAATCTTAATCAAGTTAAATCTTAATTAAACCTTTGCTGCTGGTGGCTTACTGGTACCAATAACCTGCTGATAAACCCCTCATTTTTATATAGAAACAATTTTTCTTTATTAGAAATATTTGGTGAAAGAGCAGATGTGTTTGTCAGGTGAAAGAAAACAGCAGCATCTGTGAGCAGTGGGGTTTAAGGGGTGATGGTGAGGAGGAGATATTTCCCTACATCTGAGATTGCTGTATCCAGTGGATCATCAGGAGGTGGCTGCCCCATCCTGGAAGTGTCCAAGGCCAGGCTGGATGGGCTTGGAGCAGCCTGGGATAGTGGGAGGTGTCCCAAGGGGGGTGGAACTGGGGGGTAGAAGCCTGTGCTGCTCTGGTTGTGAAAGGAAAACACAACCTGCTGCTGGTACATTCCTGTTTCTGCAGTGGATTCACTTTCCAGGGATAAATTTGTGGCTGGAGCTCGTTTTCAGGTGGAAGAACAGGGACTTCAAACATGAATCTTTCTTTATTGGTAGTTCCTCTGTTATGGATTTGGCCTTTTCCCCCTGCCCAGTGTCAGAAACTTCCTCAGCTTCCCAAATAGTTTCAGGAAAGCCTTGAGTGAATTGTTTTACTGGAGGTTCCTGCTGGGAAAACTTTTTCTTTGTCATTGGATTTTCATTTCTAAAATCATCCAGTTAGGGAGCAGACAAAATCCTGCATGAGTGAGTACAGCAGGAATGCTGAAATGAGGAATTGTGCACCCACATCTTGCAGAAACTGAGGAATTTTAAGGGAATGCTCCCAGGGAAATCAAAAGTTGTTTGTTAAATTTTGCTAACCAGCTAAAAGAGTTAAATTTCTTTAGGTAATGTATCTACAACAAACAAATTCTAGCCAGGACTATTTTTATTCCAATAGTGGGAGAGCATTTTACTCTGCCTGTGGTTGAGGATTTGAGGTTATAAATAAATAAATAACAGCTCTGTCTGTCCTAGTGCATTTTTTCCATTGAATTATTTTTGAATTGTAATTTTTTTTAGGATATTATTGAATGTAATTGTGTTGAAGGCCTACCCCTTGTGCTCCATCCATCTTGCCAACATATTTTTGATCAGTTTGTCTGCCTTGGTGTCAGACTTCTCAGTAAGTGGCCTTGCTGACACTTTTTTAATTTCTTTTTTTGTGCCTTTAGCAGAAACTGAATTTTCTGCAGCTTTCACTGAGAATGGAGCACAGATTGACCCTTTATTTGAATATTTGAGTGTTGATTTAACACCTTTTGTTTGGAGCTGTGTGGATTAAATAGGAATATTGGAGAAGATCAGGGATAATCATCACTTTTCTGTCTTTTTGGGACCAGAACAAAGTGTGGTGTCTATATGAAGCAGAAATTACAATTATTCCCCAGGGAAATTAGTGACATTTATTTTGTTTGTGCCTGTGGATGTTCAGCTCTTGCACAGGGGGGTTTGGAGGTGGGAGGTCTGGTTAATCACCAGGGTGTGAAAAAGGCAGCATTTGATAGGGGCTATTTAAGTGTTTGTCCTTTGGATTTTCCTGGCTACTTCTCCATCATTTTCTCTCCATCCTTTTCTCCTTCAAATCCTGGCTTTGCTGGTGCATTCCTGTTCCTCAGAGCAAAACTAAATGAACCAAGAGGCAGTGAGTAAATAAATCACCCACTTCTAAACATGGGGTTTTGTCAACAGAGAGTGGCTTAACTTCATTGTGAAGACTTGTGAGGTGGAAAATACATTGTAAAAAAAAAAAAGCTGATCCTTGAGGAGCAGGGCTGGATGAGGCCAGGACAATGTTTAGGAAATCCAGGTGTTTGCAAATATGGGATTACAGCTAAGGATTGTTGTAAGGATGTGCTGCCAGTAATGCACACTCAGCTCCAGAGGGAAGGAGGTGCACACTCAGCTCCAGAGGGAAGGAGGTGCTCACCCAGCAGATAAATCCATGGCTGCATTTCCATGCTGAAGGAGGTGCTGCATTTTCCTGCAGTGCTCTTGTGTGTTCTGAGCTGTTTAAAGGCTTTCAAGGCAGTGGAAGAGCCACAATATCATCAATACCAAAGAATCATTATCAAGCACTCCAGAAACACTTCTAAATCCACAGTGCTGGGGGATGTTTGTGGAACTTTTGTGCCTCTGAGGTCAGAGTTTTGGGACATCAATTTGAGTTACTGGAGGGCAGCAAGAGCTGCTGAGAGATGAGCACTCTGGAAAGCTTTATTTAGATGCCAGTGGAGAATTATTTGGCTTCATCTGTCTTGAAAATCCAACCCATTGTTTCTGGGAACTCTAAATTCATGAAGCTACTTGCTTTCTCATTTAATATTTTCTATGGGTAACTGTGATCTTTATCTGGGACACTGGCTATTATATTTGTCCCAATTATCAAGTTATTTATGCTCTGCTTATTTTAAATTGAAACTGTACAGACAAATGAAAATATTTGGGTTCATGAAGGGGGAAAGGAGAATAGTTGGTGGAAAAATCACTATATTTTAGCAAGCATTTCCTCCTTGTTTTGAAATAATTCTTTTGCTGAGAATTTTATAGCAGTAGGAAAAGAATTTTCCTGAAATGAAATGAAATGAAATGAAATGAAATGAAATGAAATGAAATGGGGGGGAATCCCAGTGGCAGAGATGGAAACCCTCTGACAACAAACAGCTTTGGGTGTGTGATAGAACATTTGGAAAGGAAAGCTCAAAAAATGCAGCCATCCAAGCTGGCAAATCCTTCAGCAGGAGGAAATTGCAGTCAGTGTAGACAAGGCTTTGTTTTGGTGTGTTTTTTGGGATGGTGGGGGCAGGGAATGCTTCCACACCTGGTCACACATCTCAACACCTTTGCAAAGCTGAGCCTCGCTGCAGAGTCCCCAGAAGGCACGGGTGGATTCCAAGTGAGGGCTGCAGAAGTTTCTCCTGAGGGACACCAGCAGGCTCCACGGGCTGCCAGCTCCCAGAAATACGTCCTTGGATTGTGTGCACATATTTGGACATTTTGTGCAAATGAATGATAAAATGTTCAACTGTGCTGGCCTTGCTGCCCCAGCCTTGACTGTGCCACAAATCCCTGTTTGCTCAGAACTCCTGGGAACGAGGACACAGCATGAAAAGAGGACACAGCATGAAAAGTTGGGTCTGTTGGAAGGGATTTGAGAACAATCTGGGGTCAGAGCTCTCTGAGGATGGGCAGAGATGAACCTTGCAAACAGCTTTTGCCCACCTCTTTGGAAGGGCTGATGGATCTGCAGCACTGGAGATGTTTGGTGCTGTTTGCAGCCTGCCAGGGCAGCAGCATCAGTCTCCATCTTAAAATCATGGAATGGGTTGGGTTGGAAGGGATTTGAAAGAGAATCTTATTACAAGCCCCTGCACACCTTCACTAGCCCAGGTTGCTCCAGCCTGGCCTTGGGCACTTCCAAGTGTCCCCAAGGGATGAGGCAGCCACAGCTTCTCTGGCCACCTGTGCCAGGGCCTCCCCACCCTCACAGGGAACAATTCCTTCTCCATATCTAAACTGAATTTTCCTCTCTTCCATTCTGAGGCCATTCCCCTTGTCCTGTCACTGATGAACAGTCCCTCTCCAGCTTCCTTGTAGCCCATTCAGATCCTGGGAGGTGCTGGGATGTCTCCAGGCTGAACAGCTCCAACTTTTTCAGCCTGTCCCCACAGGGAAGGTGTCCCAGTCCTCCTACCAGCTTCGTGGCCTCCTCTGGAGTTGATCCAACATTCCATGTTTTTCTGCTGCTGGGGACACCAGAGCTGAGCACAGGATTCCAGGTGGGGTCTCACAAGATCCAGGTGTTCATGTGTCACTGAGAGGAGGAGCTGTGGGAAGCAGAGTGAAATAGCAGGACAAGGACAGCCTCCAATCCCATCCCATCCCATCCCATCCCATCCCATCCCATCCCAACATCCACCCTTCCCAGTGTGCCTCACTCCAGGACTGCAGTGCTTCCAGGGAAATCTCAATATGGGATATTTCCATCCCATATTTGCCTTGGCCTGGGCTGGCTCAGGAGTCAGCATCCCTCACTCTGACACAGGACAAACACATCCTTCATTCTCCACAGCAGAATATGGACAGTGGCTCTGATCAGAGATGTGGGAGAGCAGAGGGTGAGGAGAGCCCTGGTGTTCCAGCAGGGATGCTCAGGAGTCCATCTGCCACCACGTTTTGGGATCAAACCAGGTGTTGTAGCCATGGATGCTGTGGGTTAAGTGCTGGGAGATTTGTGTTGGCACTCAGCATCCAGGACTTTTTTCCTCAGGTTTCTGTCAGAAAGGGGCCACATTTCCCTCCTCAACTCCTTTCCCAGTAATTGTGTGCCAGAAGAATTTATCCAGCCTGCTGTCCTCTTTCCCCAAGGCCCTCCCAGCCATGGAAGGGATTATTAAATGATTAATTGCCTTTGGTGGAGTTATTTTTAACCCAAATCACTTCAGAGTTTATGGCACAGACCCACGAGCACTTCTGTTGGCCAGCCCCAGAGGGCTGAAGTGTGGAATTGGTCTGGGAATTGGTGGTCAAGGGATGATAGGGAACTTCTTCAGCTTTGGTTTCACTAGAAAAGCTAAATCCCAACACTCAATCCAAAGTTTCAAAACATCAGCAAATGGTTTGGCCTTGGCTTTAAAGGGATGGGGGAAGCTTCCAGTGCTGGGTTTGCCCATGTTCACTTAGATGGATCACCCAGCCTTGGGCTGGAATGTCCCTTAAATTCTGGTTTAGCCAAAAGCAGTAGATAGGGACAGGAATAAGGATAAGCAAGGCTAGGGAGGACTGAGCAGCCAGCACAGCACCCAGAAGTGTGCAGCTCGTTTGAAACAGAGGAGGAATATCTTTGGCCTCTCTCCACATGGAAATAAATCCTCCCCAGCTCACAGGACAAAAGGAACTTTTTGCATGATTGTAATTAGCAACACATTGTACTATCACAGGGTTCCTTTGTTTGCTCTTTTGCAACAGAGCAGAACAAGCTTTTTCCTCTCCCCTGCCACCCACTGCCCCCTTTGCCCTTTTAGTTCTCACTCCCAAAACCCCAATGGATTTGTTTGTTGAATTGAAACCCCAAATCGAGTTTCTGCCTTTCCGTGGCATAAAAGTGGGAGAAAACAGGGACAGGTTTAGAAGATTTGACCCAGCTGAAATGTTCTCCTAGAACCCAGAGAAAAAAGCCCTCAAGGTGAATCCTCTGTGCCTCTTGTGACAGGAGGGTGTCAGCTGACAGTGTCAGAACTTGCCTAATGCTTTTTATAAATCTTTGCTAATACAAAAAAATAAAAGTCTTCAATCAGCTGCCTTTGTTGCTTTGGTGAAGGTCTGTTGCTGTTGTGTTTGCACAGGGCTGGATTTTGAGGGAATGACAGAATCACTTCATGGTTGTGTTTGATCAGAACTTTAAAGAAAATAGTTCATAGTCCTTACAAAAATCCCAGAATCACTGAGGTTGGAAAACACCTCCAAAGTCATCAAGTCCAGCCTGTGACTGATCCCAGACCAGACAACTGAGTGCCATGTCCTCTCTTTCCATAAACACCTCCAGGGATGAGCACTCCACCACTTCCCTGGGCAGTAATTCCAATATCTAATCCCCCCTTCTGTGCAGAAATTCCTCCTAAAACATAAATGCTGTTGTCACTGCATCTTCCTGAGGTTGCCAGGAGCCTGAAACAGTAGCTCCAAGAGCTGCAGTCTGATGCCAAAATCTACTTAGTGAGAGGAGATGCCTGGTGGAAGTTCCTTAGAGATTGTGCTGTTCCCTGGATTATCTAAATCCTGCCCTTGGATTGTCTTTGAAAGCCTGGGAATTCCAGGGTTTATCCTCTCAGTGCCCATCTCTGATTGCCCTAATCTCCAAAGCCCTGAGGGTTTGCCCTTGGTAGCATTTCCCTTTCTGACCAAACACCCAACCCATGCCTTGGCAACTGAGTTTAATTTCAGGATGAAAGGAACTGGTTTTGGGTTGTGCTTTGGGGCCAGGAGTGATTGGTTGCATGAGAAGAGAAAAATGTTTTTCCTGTTTGGTTTAATTAGCATAGAGCTTACATTTCACATCAAAATTTGACAGAGGACAACAAACGTTCTTAATTGTTGGCCAGTGCAAACAAAGTGAGATCCTTCAGCCCTTGGTTTGATGTTGTATCACTCAGGGAAGGGAGTTTGCTGTCAAATACAGCACTTGGAATTCTTGGCTGAGAAAAACAAATCAGCCCCAGAATCCACAGAGTAACAACTCTGTAAAATGTGGAAATGCTCTGCACCTTTCTGAGTGTGGAGGCTCCTGGAGCAAGTCCCCAGAGCAAGTCCTGCTGTTTGTTGTGTTAGCAGAACTAGCACAGGCTTTATGGAAATCATGTTTTTATTTAGTTCCAGCCTGAAATAAAACCTGCTTGTTTGCTCTTCAGAAGATTAAGAGAATTCTGTTGAGTGATTTGCCTGTCACCTCATCCTGACATTGCCCCCACCCTGCCTTGGCTTTTCCTCGAGTCACTTCAGAGCTGAGCTCCTGTCCCCAGGGAGCTGAGCTTGATGTTGTGCAGATGCAGGCTGGCTGTGACTGTAACTGGAGGAGCAGGAATCCAGAGGCTCTGGGTGGGTGAGCTCTGAGCTGGGAGCTCTGCAGGCGTGTGCAGCCTGGCATGTACTGGTGCTGCTCCAGTCCAGCCTGCTCAGGGTGGTGGCCTGCTCACATTCTGGGCTACTAGCCTGGGTTTCTGCTAGTTCAGGCATTGCTTCCCCAGGCTCTGTTTTGCTCCCTGCATTTCAGCATTGGATCTGGTGTTGATGGATGTTGGACTTGTCCAGCAGCCAAGCAGGAATTCCTCCTCCTTCCAAGCTCAGTGTGCAAGCCAAGAGCTCGACCACATTAGCTGGGGAACCAGTGCATTTCCTGCCAGTGTCTGAGTGCAGCCTGGGGCATCTCATGCCTCACATGGATGGGGTTCAGCTGTTGAGAGGAAGAGCCCTTCCAGAAAAGCTCTTTGGGAGCAGGGCATGGATGGATGGATGGAAGGAGTGACGGGCTCACAGTGTGAAGCGCAGTGTCCGAGCGCTTCCGCTCCCTGCTCCAGCCCAGCAGATCCATGTGGGATCTGAGGAGCTGTGGGTGGTGTGGGAGGTCGGATGGCACAGAGGGGATGTGCCCCAAGCAGGGGATGTGCCTCCAGCTGGGCCCACATCCATAGGAACCCTGCTCCAAGGCACGCTCCTGCTGCAGCTTCCACCATTGTGTGACCCAGCCCACGGGATATCCTGTTCTGGGGCAAAAGAGCACCAGGAGCCCTGCAGAATGGAAGTGTCTGATGGATTGGGATGGATTCTGCCAGGGCAGGGGTTGTGTAGGATTCTGCCAGGCCAGGGGTTGTGTAGATTCTGCCAGGGCAGGAGCACAGGCCCTCAGTCAAAGCAAACACAGAGGGAGAACAGGGAGAATGCAGATCTGAAGGCACTCGGATAAATAAATGTCAAATTGGAATAGTCCTGACTTTGGTTGGGATTTGCCTGCTGGATCCATGTTGTGCTGCTCACTTCAAAAGCCACTAATGTTTATTTTTGTCCTGCAGTGTGTATTTAGGGAGACTTCCCAATCAGAGCAGCAATTAGGAACATTTGGAATGCTCTGGCACTCTGTCTGGCAGCAGGATAATAAGGTTCCTCTCTTTTTATGGCACAAACGGGCCCTGATGCTCATCATCTTTTTCTGGAAGGCAAGAAATCCTTTTATAATAATTATATCCATCTTCCTCCTTTTTAGGTCAGCTCTGAGATGCTGGGAAAAATCCCCATCCTAAAGACTCTTCGATGCAGGGAGAAGCAGGCTGGCAAGGATGTCACCCTCCAAGATGAACACCCAGCCCTGGCAAACACCAAGAGAGCAGCAGTTTCAAACAAGAAGGTGATGGCTGCAAATCCCCAACCAGGAGCTGCTCCAGGCTCAGCTCCAGTGGAAAGTGACCCTGTAAATCCCAAATTTGAGGGATCTGACACAATCACCACTGTGTATGTGGGGAATTTGCCTGGCAGCCTGAGAGTGAGCGAGCTGAAAAGTGCCCTGAGGGAACTGCAGGTGGTTCCTGTTGGCTTGAAGTGGCAGGGAGCACAGCACAGGGCTTTCCTGGACTACAGGGATCAGGGAGCTGCACACAGAGCTGTGTCCTCCTTGCAAGGCCTGAGCCTTGGGGGCAATGCTCTGAGAGTGGAGCTGGCCAAGAGCCAGAGGAGCCAAGGGCAAGGAGGAATCAATAGTCACAAATGAGTATGGAGGAGGAAAAAAAACAAAAAAAGGTGTTTTCATTGTTTTGTGAGAAGCCAACCTGAAGTTTTAAGGTTTTTTGTAACCCTCAGGTTTAACAAAACCAAATTTCTGCACAAACTTTCCTCACTTCTGCACTTGGACATGCAAAGGTTTGTCCCCACAGGTGACAGAGGAGCCATTTCTCTATAAATACAATTTATAAATACAATACAATTTATAAATACAATATAGATACAATTGCCCACAAAGTACCCACGCTCTGGTTTTGGTGCTGTTTGGTGTTTTTGTTAAGCCTGGCTTAAAGCCCTGCCCCTTAGCACCTGCAGCAAGGTGGTTCCAGTCAGGTTACACCTGCCCCTTTATACCTGTGAGGTTAAAAGCCAGCAGCAGGAAATCTGTCCTAAGGGTAACAATTCTGTTTACTGAAAAATGGGCTTTGCCTGTTGGAAGTTTTCCATTTATTTTTTATAAAAATGACCAGGAAGAGAGAGATTTTCATTCTTGTACCTTGAAGAGTGGCTGTGGAAACACTGGCTTAGTTCCAGCTCTAGTAAGAGCTGGTAACATCAGGTGGGAAAGATGGGAACCCTTTTCTCAGCTTTTTGCTAAATCAGCCCTTGGTAAACCTTTTATTTATTATTTCAGAGGAAAGCAAATCCCAGTTTTCTCTGCTTTTCCCCAAAACTGCTTTTCTGATGGATCAGATAATTATAAAATTATAATTTTATAATTTAGCTACATAATTTTATAATTAGCTGTTTTTCCTGATTGTCTCTTCTAATGGGATGTGATTCCTTTGCCTCTGTGAAATAACATTAATAATAATAACGATAATAATGATGATTATTGTTGTAGTTATTGTAGTGGAAATGAAGAGCAGGCACACCATGGTCAGAACTTGTTGGTGCTTGGTCTGGCATGGAATTCTTTGGGAATTTGCTGGAGATTGATGCTTTGTCAGCATCCCTGATGTTCTTCCACATCATCAGTGAGGAGGGTGAGACATCACCACCCAACTTCTCCAGGTGAAACTGCTCCCAGGCACTGTCCTGGACATGAACATTCCCTTCCAGCATAATGGCCAATAATGATTTATCTGCTATGGCTCTTATTACCTTTTTTTTTCCCCTTGGGTTTCTTATTCTTGAAAAACAAGTTAAATTTTGGCCCAGCCATCCTTTCTAAACAGAAGCACTTTTGCCAGTGATGCTGGGCACGTAGTCAAAGTAAGCATCTAAATGGATTTTTTTTCTTTAAAGTAAGGGTTGGAAAGTTTTTTTTTTTTTAGCCAGGGAGTACTGTTAAGTATATTTTAAACAGATTATTATGCCTTGAGGGTCAGACATTTATTCAGTATTAAATAAAAAGTTCTCATCGTTACATGTGGCTCTGTAGGGAAGGGCTGAAGGAAAGCTTTGGAGCTGCATCCAGCCCTGGGATCCCAGCACAGGAAGGACAAGGAGTGTTGGACACAGTCCAGAGGAGGCACCAGGATGAGCAGAGGGATGGAGCAGCTCTGCTGGGAGGAAAGGTAGAGAGAACTGGGATTGTTCACCTGGAGGAAGGAAGGCTTAGGGGTGAGCTCCTAACTTCCAAATGGAAGTGACTCCTCCTCCTGATGGAGAGGGACATTGGACAAGGGCCTGGAGTGACAGGACACAGGGAATGGCTTCAAACTGACGGGGGGCAGGATTAGATGGGATCCCAGGGAGAAATCCTTCCCTGTGAGGGTGGGCAGGCCCTGGCACAGGTGCCCAGAGGAGCTGTGGCTGCCTCTGGATCCCTGGAAGTGCCCAAGGCCAGGCTGGGCAGAGCTTGGGGCACCCTGGGGTGGTGGAAGGTGTCCTTGTTCACAGCACAGGGGTTGGAACAAGATGATCTTTCAAATCCCTTCCAACCCAAACCATTCTGTCATTCTGTGAACTTGTTGTAAGGTCAGCAAAGGATCTGGAAAGAATCAGTAGTTCCATTCCATTCTTTGTACAGCTCCAAGTGATTTCCAGTATCACTGAGCCCAAATTCACACAAGCACTGCACAACCCTCTGGGTCTCATTTCAGGGCTTGTGCATTCAAGGCTAAGAGCCAGGGTTATATTACTACCCAAACACACTCCCTGCATCATCAGCTTCCAAAGCAGAGGAAAGAAAAGCAAAAAAATAATTATCCATCCCTGCCTGCCCTTCCCAAATGATGGCAAATTGAGTAATGAGATCATTTGCTGTTCCTTTTGACTCTGGGATATTTCTTGCTCTGCTGAAGATGTCCAGGTGACCTGAGCAGTTAAAAGCCAGTGACTCTGCCAATGAAAACTTCCAGCATCTCAAACTTCCCCTGTTGTATTTCAGGTGGAACCACCCTTTTCTGGTCACATTTGTGGGAATCACATCCTCTACCTTCTTTCCTTTCTTCCCATCTTGAGTTTCAGTGCAGATCTGTTTATGTGTTCTGTAAATGTGGTAACTTTGCTTGCTTTCCTGCCAGCCCAGCCTGCAGCCAGGGGCCAGTTTTGTTTGGACAAACATCTGGATGTTTTTCTGTTTGCAGTTGTGGTTCTGGGTGAAGCCCACAGGTGAGCAGTGTCCAAAATCTTGGCTCTTTCCAGCCTGTCACTTTTTTCTGTCATGTATTTCACTGCCACATTTCACTGTATTTACCCAACATCCTGTTGCTTTCCCAGCTGAGAGTTAAACTCCAAACCATGCTATGAGGAGATGCTAACTACAGGTATGCAACAGGTTGGAAATCAGGAGGAATTTCTTCATGGAAAGGGTGGTCAGGAATTAGAAGGGGACACTGGAGGTGTCCAAGGAAGGGCTGGACCTGGCACTCAGTGCTCTGGGCTGGTGACAAGGTAGGGATGGGTCACAGATTGGATTCGATGATGCTGGAGCTCTTTTTCAACTTCTACAATTCTATGAACTGTGGTTAGGAAGAAGAATAATTACTGTAAGTTTATTAGCATTTTGAATGGACTGGAAAAATGCTGCAGTGATCCTTGTATTTTTGATTGAGGTTATTCAGGTGCTGCCATCTCAGCCAGTAAATCCCTCTCTGAAATCAGTGCAGTTCTACCTTGGAGAGTCAGGGGCAGGGATGGGGCTCTTGGTGCTGCTCTTCTCCAGCTAAAAGACATTTCAGTGCCAGCTGCCAAACTGCTGTTGAATTAAATGAAATTAAACACAAGAGTGGCCAAGGCACAGCCCTGCACGGCCTTCTGGTGTCTCCAGCTGTATGATGTGGATTTTCTCTTGTGGGCTGACCCTAAAGGAAACAGCAGATTGTGTAGAAAAAGTGAATGGGGCAGGCTGCCTCTGTCAGAGCTATTGTTCCAGGCTCTCTGCATGCTCAGGAAGGCATCACTTAGAGCAGAGTCAGGAGGGATTTCTTTAAGTCCACAAAACTGAAATGTAAAAGATTTTATTGAATCCTTGGCTTCTGATCTTAGAAGAAATCTCGAGGAATTGAAGCCTGCTTATGTTTTACTTTGGCCCACACCAAGGTTATGCAAGATATCAACAATCAAACCATAAAATCCATACCTGAAATATTCTCTGCCTGAATGAACAGCCTTTAAAGAGCAGAATACTTCCTCAGGTCATGATTCCTCATTCTGTACCTGCTGTAGCTGTGACCTGTGCACAAAGATACAAAATGTGCCTCATCTCAGGGGCATCCTGGCCCGGTTTTACTGCTTAAGACTCATCAGAAAATCATCAACAGTGGCAAAGCAGTGCCTGGATGCTGCAGAAGAGTCTGAAATGCTGCTGATAGATCTCTACTCTGCTTTTAATAGGGAGTGGAGTGATCCCTAGCACAGCCTTGGGAGCAGCAGCAGCAGCAGAGCTGTGTGATGAAAAGAAATGTTCAGCAGTACAATGGGAAATGCTTTCCTGAGCCAACTTTGTTCCCAATAATTCAGACTGAGGGCTCTATTCTCTTCACAGCCCGATGTCCTCGCCTGTCATGTGGTCAGGCACATTCTTTCCAGCTCCTTTCATGGCACAAACACTTGGGATGCTGTTGTTGAGCTGTTGTTGCTGCTCTCCCCTCTTTTTGAGGGTTCAGTGGGGGAAGATGCTGGTCTGGAGTGAACACCTGGAGCTGGGTTTGGGATCAGCAGTGACCACCAAGGTGTTCCATGAGTGTGACCATCCCAGGACCATTCTCCCTTTCTCCCTACCCTCATTTGTGGGAGAAATGCAGAGGGAAACCAGCATGGGGTGAATGGAGCCTCCACCAGCTCCATGATGGAGAACAGGGTGACTTTGGAGGGGGCTTTTGTTGGAGGCCATCAGTCCCAGCGTGGTGTGTGGCACAGAGCAGTGAGGCAATGCTGCAATCTGCTAACAATGAGGCCGAGGTGGCTCCGTGCCACCCCAAAACTGCACAGGCGTGAGGGTTTTCCTTCAGCCAGCCATGTCCATGCATTTCCTGGAACAGGGACAAGGCCACACAGCTTCAAGCCACCAAAGACAACAGTAAACAAGCTGGGTTGCTGGGTAGGCTCTGAGTTACAAGAGTCAGAGACTGTTTGTTTCCAGGGAGGGAAAAAGGAGAGAAGAAAATCTCTCACCATCAAGGATTTTTCCTGGATCTCACATCCACGTCCACATCCAGCCCTCCAGCATCTCCCTGATCCCCTCCCAACAAGCAGCCTGGAAGGACAGAGGTTTTATCCCATTATCCCAATTTAAAAAAGTCAGGAAAGGGATGGTTAAACACTGTCTCCAAGTCATGCCTTTATTTTGTGTATACTTTTTTTTTATTTCATCATCTTCTACTGCTCCAAAGGAAGAAACAAACAGCTTTTAGGGAAATGTTTCCATTGAAAAATCCAGCACTGGGGCTGTGTTTTTTCCCCACAGGGGTGAGGAGGGGGAGGAGAAGCGTGTACAGGGATTTCTCTCGTTCCGGTTCCTCCTAAGGAACAGCCCCTCGCAGCACTTCTGGCTCTGGAGGAAACATCTGTGGCCGTGGCCACGTTCCTTGGGCAAACCCCCCTGCTTGGGAGGCTGTTGTGTACCAAATGCTTTGATTTCCTGGTTGCCATCTCTTAAAGATTATCTCCCTCCCAGAAAAGGGCAGCATTTCCCATGTTTCCATGTGTAATGTCCGTGATGGCTGCTGTAAACATCATGGAACGTTTCCCTGCCCCTCCTCTGACATAGGTAGCAAAGTCTCTGCTTTTCATCTTTCAAAGCCCTGCAGAAATGTTTAGGGTCGTGTATCCTGCCATTGTTCTGGGCTGGGCATCCCACTGAAGTGCCTGGGAGAAATGAGCTCAGGATATGGATCTATCTCTGGTCCATCTCTGCTGCGGCCCCAGGAACATCCACATTTTACAGATGGGAAGGCAGAGATGGCTCCTGATAGACTGGAGGCAACTGCTCATTCCCACCCCTTTGGAAAACAACAGGAGAACAGGCCAAAAACTCAGCAAAAGCTCTCAAAAAACCCCAACCAAGCCCCTCTTGGGCTTTTCTGTGTGACAGAACTGATGTTCCCAATGGGGATTTTAATAGCTGGAGCATCAGGGAGCCTTTAATCCCACTGGGAGCCTTTAATCCCACTGGGAGCCTTTAATCCCACTGGTCCTCCTGCTCCAGAACTTTCCATCAAGGTACCCAGCACCTGCCAGGACAAACTACAGCTCTTGCTGTGGGAGACAAGGCACCAAAGAGAATTTTTTCCCAGAATTTTGCCCCATAAACATCCACATTTTACAGATGGGAAGGCAGAGATGGCTCCTGATAGACTGGAGGCAACTGGTGATTCAGCCCCTCTGGAAAACAGCAGGAGGACAGGCCAAAAACTCAGCAGAAGTTCTAAAAATCCTCCAACTAAGCCCCTGTTGGGCTCTTCTGTGTGACAGAACTGATGTTCCCAACATTTTGTCTCCCAGGGGATACCTGGAGCCTTTAATCCCACTGGTACTCCTGCTCCAGAACTTTCCAGCACATGCCAGGGACAAACCACAGCTCCTGCTCTGGGAGACAAGACATGAAACACAAATTGTTCCCCAAATGTGCCACCTCCAGAGGTCTCCAAGTGACACAAATGTGTTATCAGCCACCCATGCCACACTTTGAGCCAAGCCAGGTTTACCTTTCCTTAAAGAATAAAGCAAACACACAGGGCAGTTAAATGGGATCAAAAAAAGGCCAGGGGGAGAAGGGAAACATTCATGTGGTGAAAGCTGCCACATTTCTAAGCATTACCATATCCATGGCTACCACTCCTTCAGGTTTCAGAGTGAATAATTGTTCAGACAGGAGCCATGCTTGTGTTTTTCCAGAGGGATCTGGTGTTTTCCGAGTGTTTCCAGGCACCTGCACTGCTCAGGCTCTGCACTGTGGCATTTCCATCCTCTGGAGGAGGCAGTGCCTGGAGCTGCTGCTCTGCAAGGACTTCTCTTCACCCCCCACACAATTGCTGCAGCAAGTTCTGCTCCAAATGAACTCCTGGTACCCCAAAAGTCCCTGCAAAACTTTCCAGGCCATGTCATCCTGCTTTCCCAGGTGTGTTTGCTTATTTTTGCAGTAATTAGCCTGAAGCTGAGCTGAGCCACAGAGCTGCACTTTCTGTGCTGTTCCAGGGGGTTTGAGTCCTGCTGCTTTAAATAAAGGAAGGTCTGTGCTCAGGCTCATGTTCTCACTGCTGAAGCCAAGTGGCACTGCCAGTGTCCCCACCTCCCTTGCCATGATTAAACCGAGGTGGTTTGACCTCTGGAATTGCCATTTGCTCTCTGGTGCTCCTTCCAGAGGTCTCTGAGGTGACCTGGAGAAGTGTCTGAGGAAAGGAGATCCCTACTGATGGCACAGTGACTCCCTCAGTGGAATTTCCCAAAGGATCTGCAGCTCCCCTGCAAAATTTTTGTTCATTTCAAGGCTGGAGTGGGAATATTTATCAGAAGTTGGATGAAGCAGAGCAACCTCTGATTCATGGAATGGTTTGGGTTGGAAGGGACCTCAAAACTCATCTCATCCCACCCATGGCAGGGACACCTTCCACCATCCCAGGGTGCTCCAAGCCCCATCCAGCCTGGCCTTGGGCACTGCCAGGGATCCAGGGGCAGCCACAGCTGCTCTGGGCACCCTGTGATAATGGGAATTTGGATATTGAGCCAGAAGCTCAATAAGATTTATTCCTTCTGTTGTCTTTTATTAATAATAAATCCACAGGATCATTTAGATTGGAAAAACCCCCTGGGATCATCCAGTCCAACCACTGATATTAATATTCTGGTTTTAATTCCTTTACTGGATTCTGACAGGGAAAGTTACTTAAGAAAACAAGGCAGCCCCAAGCCTTTCCTCACTCCTGGAGGCAATCTGAGAATTTCTGGGAATAACATCAGCTTCCAGCTGCAGAGCTGCACTGGGAGCACCTCCTGCTCCTCAGGGGGCTCCTTTCATGCACCTGTTTGATCCCTGAGGATGACTCCTTGTGGCCAAGATTCCTTGGCAGGGATAAATCCTCCAGGAGCATCCCAGCACTGCCTTTTCCTGCAGAGCATCAGGCAGGAGTTATGCTTGGAAAGGGAACAGATGTTCAGGTGTGGCCTCCCAAAAGCATTGCAGAAATCAAAGTCCCCTTCCAAAAGTGATAAGAGCTGTTGTTTGATCCCCTGAGGTCCACAGATCCCAAATATTTTAGTTGTGAGGGAGAAATCAGACACCCACAGATTCTTATGGATCTCAGCTTTTATACCTGCTAAGAACTTGGTGCCAAACTCATCCCTTGGTATCCCAAATACCCATGTAAATTCCAGGTGTTGTTCCCACCAGTTAAGTCTCCAAGGTTTTCTGCAAATCCTGGATAATCAACCCCATCTGAGAGCATCCTGTGTCAGGTGCCTGTATCCATGGAATACTCCTTGCTTTTCCATGCCAGGTATTCCCATCTGTCCCGCCTGGGCACGGAAAAGGTTTGATGCAGAAGTGCTCCATAAAGGAGTTTCACCTGGTGTGAAGGTGGGATAAAAGGGATGCTCCCCCTCACGGGTCCGGATGCCAGAAGGGAAAAATGAAAACAAAATAAATACATTTTAAAAAAGATTTTTAAAAATTAATTAATAAAGGAAAAACCCCAAGCTTTTTAGCATCCAGCTGGTGGGGAAGGGGTCCAAGCCGGCCCTGCCTGGGCGGGTTTGGAGCCGAATTTTGGGAAAGCCGCGGGCCGGCGGTCCCTGCTCGCGCCGCCAGGTGGCGCTGCCGCCAAGGGAACGGCACCGCCCCCAACCCCCGGGAGCCTCCGCATCCCACCGGGATCATCCGAATATCACCGGGATCATCCAACATCCC
>VXBC01012001.1:418188-436942 GCA_013399945.1 Ploceus nigricollis
GGTTTTTTTTTTTTGCCGTCGCCGCCATCCGCGTGGCCGCTGGCCCCAAATCCGCGGCGAATTGATCCCTAAATGTTTATTTAAAGGCGAGGGGGTGCGTTCGAGCGAAGGCGTCGAGGATGGAGGGAGGAGAGCTGGGGGAAGGTGGAAGCACCGAGGGAGAGATGTTTTTAGGGAGATGCACGCACACCCCAAACATTTTTTGCGGGTCCATCACAACGCTTTGCCCCACGCGTGGGACCTTTGCCAGTCCCAGCCTTGGCCTCTCGCATTCCCGGAGGCAAAGCTCGGTCTCCAGGGCCGAACGGGACCTGGAGAAAGTTTTGGGAGAGCAGAAGCCGAAATTGGGAGCGCAGCAGAGCTGCCCGAATGTCTGAGGCGGCTGCGGGGAGGTGCGGGCTGGCTGCCACCGCCGTGCCTCAGGCAGAAGTTCAGCCTTTGGTCAGAAAGGGGAAAAAAAAAAAAAAAAAGGAAAATCTTAATCCCCCCCTTTTTGTCTCCCTTTTTCCCCCTCTGCCCGTCCCGAGTCTCCCCCGCCCTTCAAGCCCAGATTTTCCATGACGTCCTTCGATGAAATATTGCAGCACAGGAATTTACAGCCTTCTTCAGCTCGGGATTTTTTTTTGCTGTGGAGTTTTCTGGCAGGACCCGCTCCCTGCAATACAAATCGGTTCCAGCGATAATAAGCTCCGAGCGCTACCACTCAGACACAATCGCTTCCCACAGAGATCTTCCAAATATCTCCGGGTATTTATATCCCGCTCAGGGACGGATAGCTAGAATGCTTTCCCGGGGGGATGCTTTTGGGCTGGCTGGGATTCAGCCCCGAAGAATTTGGTACCAAGAGAAACAGCGGGGTTGAGCCGGAGCAGGGCTGCGACCCGGCAAGTGATGCTCCCACACCCCACAAATTCGCCCTTAAAGGCAGCTGGAATTGTAAATCCAGGTGTAAATCCAGGTGTAAATCCAGGTGTAAATCCGTTGCTGAGACATTCAGGCTTTCCTGGACGAGGTTTCTTCCCTGGGGGCGCGGGGTTGGGGATGCTCCCAAAGCAAACAGAACCCTTGGGATGGGATGGGATATCCCCTCTCTTAACAACTTGGCATAGCGGTGGCATCCAAACAAAATTCATAACCACTTCCAGCTTTTCCAGCACCAAATCCCAGCAGGATAGAGATAAAATTGTGCTGGAGAAACCTTTCGATTCGCTGCTGAGCTTTTTGTCGTCGGGAGCCACCTCCAGCCCCCGACGACTCCCGATGCCAAAAGTCCGGCTGGGCCAAGCCGGGCCGGGCGTCTCCACCAAACGAGGGGGATGAGGGAATTCCAGGGGGTTCAGCCTCATTTCCAGCCTTATGGAACCTTTTTGTTGTTGTTTTGTTGGTTTTTTTGGGTTTGATTTATTTTTTTTCCTCCAAGTTTAAAGCAAAACCCTGTTGAAATCCCATCAATGTGCCAGTTCTGGAGGAAGGGGGAATTTTAGCGTCGGGCAGGCGAGGGTCACCAGCCCCATTTCGGGGTGTCCCACAAAATCCTTCTGCACGGAGAGGCGGGAGGAATTCAAACGGAATATCCCACATAAAGGAAGAACAGGTTATTTTCTTCCGCGGGTGCCAAAAGCCGCAGGGAACGTCCATTGTGGGGATAAATAATGAGCAAGGTGGCGGCGTGGATCGCTCCTAAACATCGCGGGGAGATGCGGAAAACAAACACGGAGGGTTTGGGGAAGGACCCGGCCTCCCTTGTCCAGGGGACAGCACCCTGGGGGTGAGGACAGCGCGGTCTCTAAGAGGAAAACCCCGAGGGGAGGCAGGGGGGACCCACGGGGTGCAGATCCAGGTGGGCTCCTTGGAGGGAGAAAGGATTTTGTCCAGCACGGTCTGACCCGGGACCACCGAGCACCACCCGGGCCGGGGTGCCAGGACCTGGGCACTGCCCTGGGCAGGCGTGGGGGTCCCCAGCAGCCGGCACCCCTTGTGCCTTGTCACCTGCCAAGCGGGCAGAGCCATCCAGGCAGGACACGGCGGTGCCCCGCGGGGAGGGATGAGGCAGGAACAGAGAGGGATGCTGAGGACAGCGATGTCCCTGCCCCGGCAGCAAAACCCCCGTGCGAGAAGGTCCCTGGTGCTGCAGAACTCTCCTGTTCGTGCCCACGGTGCCCAGGGACAGAGCACTTGCAAAAGCAGCTTTTACTGTAGGGAAGCTCGGAGTGTTGCTGTGGAGAAAGGAAAATCGCACAGGAGCGGGGCTGGGCTGCACAACGGCCTGGTAGGCTGCATTTAAAAACCTGATTTCTACCGTCAATCCCGCACAGAAACTGCCCAGACCAAAGTGAGGTTTCGAGGCACACCGTCTCACAAACACCGTCAGAAATTCTCGCTGTAAACAACCAAAGTTGTGCAAAGATCTGGGGACGGTTTGCCTTGGAAGCTTTCCCGACAAAATCTGGTTTCCACAGCTAGAATTCCCAAATAATGATGTTGTGCATCAGCGGGTTCTGGGTGATGCAGATTCGTGGACCCCTCTACTTTGCAGCTGCCAGAGCAGAGAGTTAAAATACACCAAAAATTGGTTTATCATCTTTCCCACCTCCTGATAACAGAGCAGCACCTCGTAAATCGATCCCTTTTGCACAACCAGCCCTTAGTTAAATATTAAAAGCGACCTGGAGGGGCTTTAAAAAATGTTCTGCAGGGAATAAAAAGCTCGGCTGGGATTCCCGGGAAAGATGCGCTGGGGATACGTGAAATGCCCGAGCCAAGGTGGGAAAACGTTCCCCAGCACGGGTTGCTGTGCCCCGAAGTTAAACGATTTCTGCAGCAAAGGGATTGATTTTTATTTTGGGGAGAATCATCCTGGGAACGGGAAGGGAACGGGTGCATCCATGTGTCCATCTTCCCATTGTGGATATTTTGGGGCTTTTGGGGTAGATGTGCCAGAGGAATTGGGAAGAATTCTGAAGCAGAAAGGAATTGGGAAGAATTCTGTAAAAACACCCCAAAATTTAAAAAAAAAAACGAAAGAACGATCCACTGAAAACAACAACAAAACACCCCCACCTCAAATAAAGAGAAACCGCACCAAAACTGGCCCAGAACTCACTCAAAATTCGAATAATGAACCCAGAAATGGTTTTGCTTTTCCCGTTCTCAGAACCGCTCGGAAAATTGCAAAACTCCCAGCGCGTTTTGCGCAGCACGCTCAGCTCCTCTCTCTCAATCTCCCTCAAATTCAGGTTGTTAAAATACACCAACTAATTTCGCATTAACCCACTTTAAAATCGGGGAACGACGGAATTTCTTCAGCTCCCTTTCTCCCGCAGATTTTGCGGGATACCTGCGCGCAGAGATGCTGCCCGAGGGCTGAGGTTGCAGCATCAGAATTTTCCTTCCAGGATTATTCGTTTCTCCTTTGGAAACGATCGAATTTGACCGCTTGGCTCAAAGCAGTGCGGGTTGAAGGAGTTTTCCCCCACTCGGAGCAGCGGGGGCTCCCCCGTGTCCCCCCACCCCACGCGTGGGGACACCCGGGAGCGCGGCTGAGCCCCAAAACCGATGGAAATCTGCCCGAGTGGGAGCGGGGCCGGTGTCAGAGCCCTCCCGGCTGAGCCAAACCCCACCGGGCTGGGAAATCCGCGCTGGCACAGCAGGAAAGGGATTTTTCTGTCCATCGGGAAGAGGGTTTGGAGCTGAGCTGGAGCAGAGCCCTGGGTCTGGTTTGCCCCGCAGCCCCAGGAAAGGAAAACAGAAATGTTTCCAAATACTGCAATAAATAAATGTACGGAGGGATTGAGCTGGAGGGGAGAGAGGATAAAAGAGAAAGAGAAAAACAGAGAACGGATGGAATGGGCAGAAGGAAAGAAAGAAGGAAAGAAGGAGAAATGAAAGAGAGAAAGGGGGGGAGAGAGAGAAAGAAGAAAAGAAAGAAAAGAAGGAAAGAAGGAAAGAAGGAAAGAAGGAAAGAAGGAAAGAAAGAAAGAAAGAAAGAAAGAAAGAAAGAAAGAAAGAAAGAGAAAAATTATGTAGAGAACGAGAACTAGAAGGAATATGAGAGAGAAACTGAAAGAAATAAGAGAGGAAAAGAAATTAAGACAAATGAAGAGCAAGAGAGTGAGAAGTAGAGAAAGGGTGAAAGAAAACGGAGGAACAGGGAAATGGAGAAGCAAAAAAAAGGAAACAAAGAATAAGAAAGAAATGAGGAGAAAGAGAAAATAGAGGGAAAGGAGGAAAGCTGGAAGTAAAAAAGAAAGGAGAAAGAAAGAAAGAAAGAAAGAAAGAAAGAAAGAAAGAAAGAAAGAAAGAAAGAAAGAAAGAAAGAAAGAAAGAAAGAAAATAAAGAAAGAGAAAGAGAAAATGAAAGGAGGGAAAAAACAAAGAGAAAGGGAGAAAGGAAGGAAAAATAAAAGACAAAAAATTTAAAGAGAACGACTAAAAGAACAAGAGAAAAGAGAAAAAGAAAGAAGTGCGAAAAAGACAAAAAAAGGGCAGAATGAGAGCGAAAACCCAAAAGCGAAAAACCCAAAGAAAGCAACACAGCGAGTACGGAAAGGGGAATTATTTCTCTGCAAAACCAAGAATACGACATAGAAAATTTAATTTTTTCCCTGGAAAACGGGGCTGAGAGGGAGGGAAGGAGCAGCGCGGAGGGGCCCGGCCGCTCTCGGTGCGCGGGGCCCCGCGGAGCGGAGCAGGGAGCGAGAACACGCCGGGAGCGGCTCCGGGCAGGGCGGAGATCGCGCTCAGCGATCCCTTCTCCCCCTGCATTTCCCCGGGGCAGGGACACGAGAGAGAACAGAGGTTCAGCAGCGATTTCCCCGTGGGTTTTCCACGCGGGGCTGCGTTAAACCCGGCTTAACCCCCGCGGGGAGAGCGGCGCGCCCGGCCCCGCGCTGGCTCCGTAGGTGGCCGTGTATATTTGGGTTGAAGCCGTGTTTATGTTAATGAAAAAGGCTGAGATTACAAACAGACCACTGAATGCCCGCCGTGTTGCTGCCGGATTGGTGGAAGATGTTGTACTTTCAACCTAATCGCTTTTAGGGCAGCAAATCTGATTAAAAATGATGTGAAATTATTATTTTTAGCGGTAAGGAATTAGGGATCTCCAGGGCTGCCCCTTTCCGTGTGGTTTCACAGTGGAGAAGGGGGGGATGGAGAAGGGTTGCAGGGGAAAAACTCCAAGATTTAGCCATAAATCCGACAAAAACGAGCCCTGGAGGAGGGCAGGGGAAAGGGGGGTTCATCTCCCCCTCCCTGAATCCACCTCGACCCCGTCGAAGGGGTCCCAGTGGCAAATGGAATTATGTCCCCCAAAACCTCGGCTGCTGGGGACATTGTGCTTCGGGGTTTGTCCTTGCCAGGTGAAGATTGGAGGAACCTGAAATTCACTCCAAAAACCCCGTTAATTCACCCGTTTAGGATGGGATAGATATGTTTGTATATATATAATAACGCCAGTCCTTATCAATGCAACTAAGGAAAAGTAAATAAATTTATTTATTAATTAATAAATAATTACTATTACGTAAAAATTACATACATAAACATTAAGGACTTTTAAAATTAATTTTTGGGGGGATTGCAGCAGCAATCATCATCCTGTAACTTTGTTTTCTGAGTCTGCTTTTGGGGTCAGTCTCTTTCTTGTTTTCTTCATAAAACCTCTCTCCAAAATCATTCTTGACCCCCCAGCTGCTTCTATCCCCATCTGCACTTGAAAGTTTGAACAGCTGATAGTTTAAAAAATCCGATTTTTACAGATTTTTTCCCTCGTACTCCACAAATCCCCAGCACGGAGGGATCCACTTCAGGTCCCAGGGAGAAGATTTTTTTTTTCCCCCCCAGGAGCTCTGGGAGCGAACGTGCGCTCAGCCTTTGGCATCTCCCTCCTTTCCAACACTTTCCTTTTGTGGGCAAAAGCTCTGGCGGAGCAGCCCGTGCGGCAGAGCCCGGCAGACCTGGAGGATTTGGACATTCAGATCTTTTACTACTGTTAGAATCCCTCATTGCCTGAAGAACAAAGAAAATCCATCCAATCTCGCCGTTGGAAAGGGATGCGAACAGAGTTCGGGGCGAGGGAGATTTTAGCAGGGAATGTGTTCGAAAAAAACAAGGGAAAAAAAGAAAAATCCCTTCAAAATCCCAAACGTTTTCCCCGTGCAACGGGATGCAGGGGAGAATTCCCCTGGGTTTTGGAGGCAGAGGAGTGCTCTAAAACAGCTTTTTCTGCCTTAAAACATCTTCAGGGTGTCAAACCATCTCCCCGAGACAGCGAAGTCTCGAGGTGTGGGGCTTAGAGCGACAGCAGAGGAGTTTCTTTGTTCTCTCCTCACACCTGGAATTGGCCTTTATTCCCTGATGCTTTTTTCCCTCTTTCCTTGGTGGTTTTTTATTTGTTTGTTTGTGTTTTGTATTGTTTTTTTTTGTTTGTTTGTTTTGGGGTGGTTTTTTTTGTTTTTTTTTTTTGAGAGCGCGAGCATTGCGTTTTCTCGGGGACATTCAACGATTCTGTCGGAGGGACAGAAAAACAAAACCCCCAAAACCCAGCAGAAGCCAAAAATAACCCCGAGCTGTGCGAGCCAGGTAGGCCCTGCAGAGCCACCAGCGCTGGGGGACACCGGGGCTGCCCGGGGGTCCCCCAAACGTGCTGGCAGGTCCCCCCCGGGACACACAGAGCTGTCCCCTGCCCTGCCACACACTCAGGGACACCCCCGGGCTATAACCCCCGCATCCGACGGCGCTGCTCTCTCGGAGCCCCGGGGATGCCGCGCGGGGCGAGGCAAGAGCAGATGAAAGTGATGTCACATTAATGTCAGCTCACAGCTCGAGCCCACACAGCCTTGATTGCTCTTATTAATCTTGCCAATTTGTCTGTCAGCACTCGGCTAATCCCTAAATAGCCTCCCAACAGGTGCTTTATGCTTCCGCCACATCGCGGCTCGCCCTCGCCCCCCCGGGAGCGCCGCTCGCCCTCCCCGGTGACACCGGCTCTGTCCCGGCCAGCTGGGAGCGGCTCTGCTCCCTCGGCAGGGCTGCAGGGGGGACAGGCGGCTTTGCAGATGTTGTTTAGTCTGTCCAAAAAGAGGGGTCGGAGTTTTGGGCTTCCCAGAAGGAAATGATGAGCGGGGTGAGGGGAAAGGGGAGATGCTGGAGGTGCAGAAGAGGGGAATTACCTGGGGGTGAGCAAACCCTCCACGTGGTTTGTCCCATATCAGGATTAGAAAACATATTTATAGCCCAGCTATCTCACAGCAGGGAGCTGAGCTGCTCTTATTTGTGGTGGGTTTTGGTGGTTTTATGGACAGGGGAGAAGATTAAAATGAAAAGTCCGAGCTGAAGCTGCAGTGGAAAAGCCAATTTAATCCCTAAGAAGTTTTATCATAAACTCGTGGAATGGTTTGGGTTGGAAGGGATCTTAAAACTCATCCTGTTCCAGCTCCCTGCCATGGCTTCCAGCACCTTCCACCAGCCCAGGTTGCTGTTTACCCTGCACTTAAGCTGATTATTTTCTTTACTACTCTATCAGAAAATCCACTGGCTTGTTATGGTGTGTGTTCAGCCATAAAGTCCCAACCACGTCAATTCTTTAGCAAAAGACTAAAATTATTGTGTTGTGAGGCTTAATCTTCCTAAAGTTGTTATTTAGCACAGCAGTCTTAAATCACAAAACACAGATTTTGTGTTTAGAACTCTTAATTGCTAAACCCAATTAACTGCTAAACCCTTTTAACTGCTAAAGGAGAGTTCACGTTGTTTTCCTCTCTCAGCATTAAGAAGAAAAAAAAAGAGATTTATTTCTGTTTGGCAACTCTGCTGCATGAAATGTTTTGCACACAGGTTACAATCTGGTGATTCCTGCTGTGCTTCACCTGGAAGAGGCTCTGCTCTGGAGGAAGAGCCACCAAACCTGGCTTCGTGCAGCAGGTTCCTATTTTACATCCAGAGCTGGGGCTATTCCCAACCCAGCAGGAAGGAAGAGCTTTCAGGAGCATCTTCAACCTTTCCTCCAAGAGATGGTCTGAGCCCACTAAAAGAGCTCAGAGCTCATTGTTAACCCTTGGGTGCTCCAGATCGGATCCTAAAAGCTCCTAAAAACACCATTCCACACTGAAAGCTCTTCCACTCCATCCTGACCTGGATTTATTATCAGGAGACAGATTTTTGTTTTTCCTTTTCTTTCTCCCTGAGCCATTTATTTCACCCAATAACTCCATCCATCACAGGAGCTGGAACCGACCTGGGATCCAGGGATATTCTTAGCTGTGCAGCGTGTCAGGAAACGGGCAGCAGCCCCGTGTGATGCAAATATTTGGACGAGGGAGAGGTAGGAAGGATTGTCCAAATGTTTACTGAAGGCTGTTGATAGCCCCAGGATTTATAACTGGTGGATAAGGCCTGCCCCCACACAGCTCCTCCAGCAGGTGCATCCAGTTTGCACATGACACGTGGGATGTGTGTGCTCTGGGAAAGGGGATGCAGGACAGAGCCAGCTCGAGGATTCAGCTCCCTTTTCCCAGCTGCTTCACTAGTTTGGAGCCCATGGAGCAGCAAGACAGGAGCTCAGGATCCACTCCAATGATTCGTGCCCCTGAGAGCAATTCCAGCCATTGGAAAAACAAAGCACAACCAGTTGCAATTTCTTAAGTGAAACCAATGCTCAGAACTGTTCAGGCCCATCAAAATATTCCCTGTCACTCTCCTTCAGCGCTGTGGAGGAGGAAATTCATGGCATTGTTGTGCTTATTGTTCTTGGCGTTTCAGTTTCTCGCTTCCAGCACCAGGGCTGGAGCTCTTCTGTCTCCCAGCGAGCCCTGACTGCTGCTGGGGGCACAGCAGAAGTGCTGCCAGAACACTTGGAGCCATTGCTGGTGCTCAAACAGCTCCAGCTTTTCAGAGCCCGCTGGAAATGTCTCATAGCTGCTGCCAGGTGGCCTCTTCCAGCCAAAAGAGGAGATATGTATAAATATACATCCAATAAAAAGCAGGCTGATGGACTAGAAATGGGAGTGTAGTCAAGGGAGGGCTCTGCTGCCTTGATAGCCCTTCCTGTAACCTACCCAGGAGGTCTCTGCATGACCCAGAGGGACCTCAGAAGGTTCCAGCCCAAATTTCTGCTCGAGGCAGGTCCATCAGCAGCTCTAGGCAGGGTCAGCCAGGGCTTTGTTCAGCTGAGCCTTGAAAACCTCCAAGGACAGGGTCCAACCAGCAGGACTATGGAGAGCCCAGCAGCAGAGGAGCTGTCAGTGCCCTCGTGTCCATCCAAGCAGGCTGGGAGGCTCTGCTGTCAGAGCAGAAGCTGTTTAGGGTGTAATTCCCTGCACTGTGTGACTGAGGAACAGCATCCCATGAAACTGGAGAGATCAGCATGGAGCTGAGTCACTCAGCTCTCATTGTCTCCTTCCCCTGCACTATTTTGCAAGTTCTGGTGACACTGGGAACGTGAGCTCAAGGATTTAACGTGCTGCAGACACCCAGACAGCTTTTCTTTGCATCAGCTGCAGAAAAGCCTTTAATTCTATTAAAGAATTCTATTAGATATATAAAGAATTCTATTTAAAAATTCTATTATTCTATTGCTATTTTGCAAGTTCTGGTGACGCTGGGAACGTGAGCTCAAGGATTTAACGTGCTGCAGACACCCAGACAGCTTTTCTTTGCATCAGCTGCAGAAAAGCCTTTAATTCTATTAAAGAATTCTATTAGATATATAAAGAATTCTATTTAAAAATTCTATTATTCTATTGCTATTTTGCAAGTTCTGGTGACGCTGGGAACGTGAGCTCAAGGATTTAACGTGCTGCAGACACCCAGACAGCTTTTCTTTGCATCAGCTGCAGAGAAGCCTTTAATTCATCACAGCCCTGCAGGAGCAGTTTCCCAGTGCCCCGGTGGGGAATACAATGGTCCTATTGTTTTTCCAAGGGGAGATCCCTTCATTTCAGGCTGTTGTATAAACTCTGTGTTTTCTATTTGCCACCTGACTCATGCCAGTGACCTCCCTGAGATGGGACTGAGATCAGTGGAAGCGATGAAAGGAACCCTGGCAGGCTGAGGACCAGATTGTCAGAGTCACCTCTTCTGCTTTGGTTCACAAACTGGGAGGAGAACTCGGTGTTCTTCTGGGGGGAAGAAGTTGTGTAATAAAATATACGGGAAAAAAAGGAGTAAAGCTCAAATTCCAAAGTCATCTGCTGTGCTCCATGAAATGTTTCCATGCATTGAAAGACTTCAATCCTGTGTTTGATGTCACATTCTCCATGTGACCTTAGATGGGGAGTCCTCACTCATGCTCCTCTAATCTTGAACTCATTTTGCAACAGCTCCCAGCGTTGGCAACTCTTGGTAGCATCCCAAAAATGCTGGAGATGCTTTCCAGGCAAGAATCTGGAGCCACCCAGATGGGATAAAAGGAAGAAGTGGCTGGTTGGTAGCTGGGACCAGCACTGCAGGTGTAGGAAGATCTGAAGGTTTCATGGTGGCCATGTATCAATATCTTCAGGTTTCCTCAGCTGTGAGCCTTGGGGGTGTGTTTGGGCTCCCAAGGGGAGGTGCAGGGGGCTGGAAGAGCCTTCCTGCAGGTTTCCCTCCATGGAGAATCCAGAGGGATTGCACATGTGTGGAGCTGGCTCTTCCCAGTGTGTGCAGCGTGGTGGGAATGTGAGAGATCAGGTGAGGGAAAAGGCAGGGCGTGTTGGTGGGGACACACACACAATCCTTCACCAAACTGATCAGTGAAACCCCCCCTGGAGGAAGAATTTAACTTTGTGTTACCTTTCCATACTGCTGGGCCTCTGGGTTGGGAATTCATTCTCTCTTTTCCAGCCAGGTGAGGGAGATTGATCCTTCTTTTTAGCTCTGACCCCACCAAACCCTGAAATTCAAACATCTCACATGGGTTCTCTCACCTGGAAACGCTGCTGCTCTCTGCCTCACTTTGCTACTGAAATCCAGCCAGGAGAAGGTTGCAAACCCAGGAGGATTTGGGCCAGGGTTAAACAAAGCAGGAATAAATGAGCTCAGCACATCCCTGTGTGTTGGGCTTGGAGGGGGTGAGCCTTGGCTTGTGGTCCAGCCCAGCCTGGTGCTTTTAGCTGTACAAAATTAGAGGTTTTTTTTCCAAAGCAAACCATTACTGACAGATTGAAAGGGGTTTATCCTGCAGGATTTTCATCTGCCAGGGAACACACAGAGCTCAACTCCTGTTCCTTGGAGTAAATCACAGTGTGGGGCTGCCTTATCTCAACCAGAGCCCCTGAGCAGGAATGTTGCACTGTCCAGCCCCTGGGCCACCCAGCCCTAATCCCAGGAATCAGTGCCTGCTCCAGGCCCGTGCTCTGACCCTCCAGAGCCATATTTTTGCAAGGTCAGGAGGCTGGGTGGTAAAAGGGGAGTGGGGAATAGCAGGGAGAGATTCAAGGCTGGCCCTGCACGGAGATTTCATGGAAATGTTTACACTGGCCTTGGAGGGGAGACTTGAGCCTGTTCTCCTCTCCAGATTTGCTGGAAATCTGCATCAGGTATGGACACAGCTCCAGCCTCCAAGTGTCCTGCATGAGGGTGGCCTCACACCCTTTTCTTTGGTTGCTTTAATGGATCCAGGTGGATTGAGGAAGGGTTGGATGTGCAGGCAGCCCTGTTGGCATCATTTCATTCCCAGGACAACGAGGCTGCTTTTAGCTCGTGGGGAAGGATAAATAAGCAGTAAAATCAGATGGCAGCAGGGCACATGGGAGAAGGGGAGAGCTCTGAGTGGATGGAGAAGCAGCTCTGTGCATTTCCTTCATCCATCACAATATTTTGTGCTGAGTGGAGGTGATTCAGCACCTGCCAGCTCGTCAGCAGAAAGGGTGACAGAAAGGACAGCAGTGGGCAGAGAGGGTCCACTCTGCACATGTGGAGGAACCATTCCCTCCTGTGTGGAAATATTCTTTGGGATCAGGTCAAAAAATGATTTCATGTGAAGTTTCTCTGTGAAATCTCTGTTGCATTTGGCTGGAAGGGCCAACTTAGGGGCTTCATCCAAGAAATAGCTGTGCAAAGGGTCACTGAGTGTGGCCTGACTGTCCATCAGGAGCAGGGAAAGGCTGTGTACAACACCATTCCCAGGACATACTTCAATCAAGAGAATGAAAAGGGGTAAAAGGGAAAGCTGCAAGCAAAATTCTGATTTTCTCAAGCTGCGGAAATGAAACCAGGTCACTCTTTTTTTTTGTGTATAAATCCTTCTTGAATGCAGGGGAAAACATCATTTCCTTCTCTCTAAGGGCTGGTATCAACAAAGGATGTGATCCCCTGCCCAGTGAAGTAAGAATTCAGGGTCCAATATCGAGGGTTGCACAGTGAATTCTTCCTTAACTCATTAAAATGAGCCACTCCAACTCCTCCCGAGCCTTTTGAGTGGCTCATTTTCAGAAGTGAAGCTCAGGAAGTCACTCTTGCTCAGCTGCCCCTCCCATCCTGTCCCTGTCCCACTTGAGCCACCCACGGCAGCATCCCTGAACTCCACTCCCATTCCAGCCCTGCTTTGCTGCATGGCAGAACACGGGAGTCTCCCTGCCCGCCTCCCTCCCTCCCTGCCTGCCTCTCTCCCGTGCAGCTGCTCAGCTCTGCGAGGGAAAGGCTCCCAGATGTGCTGGGGAGGCAGCAGGCAGAGCCCTGAATTCCACTCCGTGCCGTGTGGACTCTTTGTATATTTTGTTTGAAGGAGAAAATATGTGGAGTCCTTGGAGGAAGGCTGGGGACCAGGCACGGCCCTGGGAGCTCAGGCACCGCGGGGCTACGAGGTCCTGCAAGCCCCCTGCCCTTGGCCTGCAGGATGGGCCAGCTGAAATCCATCAGCATCAGCCAACAGGTCCCCAAAGCCCCTCCTGGAGATGGCTCAAGGTGACCAGACCCTTTGAGAAAACGCGGCTTGGCTCAAAAGCTGGTAACACCTAAACACCCACAGCTGGAATTTTCAGTATTTTTGGCTCATGGATGATGTGCTGTAGCAGATCAATAAATACTCACACACTCCAGAGCGTTTGGTCGGGTTGGTTTCAGTGCATTTAGCTGTGGCACTTGGTAGCTACTTGATTATTGCGTGAGACAATACGTTTATGAAGTGTTGGCCTTCATTTAGTTAAACACTTCATTGATGTCTGAGACCAAAACGGCATGAAACTAATTGTTCCCGTGGAAACAGGAACCCAGAGAATGATTTCATATCACAGCTTGGCAGCAGAAAAAGAAGAAACCTCTGTAATTGTTCCCATTAACCCAGTGCAGGGGATTCATGCTCAATCTCTACCGAGCTCTGCTGTGAATTAGGGGACCAAAAGTCAGCACAGAACCACATTAAAAAGGCCCCAAACAAGCTGTGCTTTATGGAGCATTTGTAGCTCTGCCACCAAAACCATTTCTCTTCTGCTTTGCAGGTTTCTGGCCGGCAGCACTGGGGACTGTCACGGCCAGCATTTGGAGATGTTGGGTTTTAACCGTGTGCCTGCAGGAGGGACAGGGACATCCCTGGCCACGCTGTGGGCTGGAGACAGGACAGCCCTCACCCCGAGGGTGAGAGCTTAAAAACTTCAGGCAAAACCAAATCTGTGGTGAAAAACTGGGGAGAGTGAGAGAGGAGCCACGCAGAGCAGTCTGTGTGGGCAGGAAACATCCTGAACCTCCTGGCTGAGGTTTTCCCTCTTCTCCCAAGGGATGTGCTGGTGACTGGGGCATCTCAAGGAGTTTGCAGCTGTAGGAAATCCCTGTTATCTCTGTACACATCTCCCAGTTCTCCAAATTTCCCATCAAACTGAGAAATCCCCACCTCAGTGAGGAGCTGCAGGCCCTACCAAGCCCCTACCATGGACCATCCCTTGCAGGACCAGTTTTGGGAAGCCCAAAGGCTCTGCAATTCCTGTCTGTGCTCCCCCGTGGAGGGGGGAGCCTCCCACACCCTCTCCCTTCCCAGATGGAATCATCTCCACCATTTCCCTCTTTTCAGAGGGAATCTCACCATTTTCCCTCTTTTGCCCCCAAACCCAGCCCCACCAAGCCCAGCAGGAAAAGGGAACCAGCAGCACAAAAACCATCCTGGCTACCAGGCCAGCGGCCACCCAAGCCCACAGCTCCTCTGGAGGGACCAGCAGGCACAGACCTGCTCCATCCCAGCACAGAGCGGGTTCCTCACTGTGCTAATTACTGCTAATTGAGCCACTTGACTCTCGGGGAGCCTTGCCCTGGCTAGGCTGATAGAGTATCAGGGAGATAAGGAGCACTCAGCACAGGTAACGGGGAAGAGTTGTCAGACCTGTGGTGGCACCTTCTGGAGGGGTTATCTCTCCTTCCCAGAGCACAGGGCACCAAATTCCAAAGGGAAACACTGTGGTCCTGAGGATCTGTGGAGAGCCTAAGCTTTTTAGGAGGTGCCCTGTGGGATTTTGGTGACTCAGGAGCTCAGCAAAGCAAGCTGGCATTCATTTCAGAGTAACTCTTTCAAATTTCCTTAACATGCATTTTATTCCTTTGGCTGGCTTTTGCTGTTGTTAATTTAACACCGTGGAAATGAAACTTTAAACATTTTTTCCTCTTTTTTCTTCCCTACAGAGAAATAAATTTTTTTCTTTTAACAAATGCTGTCTCTCTCAGAACTTTTGTTATTTTTCACCACCTCCACTGACCTACACAGAGTAATTCTGCTCCTACACCATCCTGAACACCAGGTAGGAGTTATCCACACCTACTTAATAAAGAGGAGACTTGGATGGGGTGACATTGTTGTTTTGTTTTTTCTTTTAAATTACTCACAATTGTAAATAGGAAATCAAAATTACTGGATATTTTTGCAGCCAACACCGAGAACAATCTCGTGTGTGGATGCAGTTCCTGGCTGTGGGTACAGCCACACATCACACCTGGCAGGTGAAGCTCACAGGGTGACAATCCCTGCCCACAGCAGTGCCAGTGTTTTGTCTCAGGGATGTAAAAACCAAGAAAACTTCACTCATGGAGGAGCCAACAGAGCGTGTCCATGGCTATCAAATCAATGAGAGGGCAACCACACACCTGAGAAGCTGCTGGGTCCTCTAACCCAAAGTTTAGGATGTTTTCCATGTCAAGTACCCCCATTTTCTTCCTCGAGGTACCTCAATCATCTGCTTCTCCTCTTACCCCTGTGCACTTTCAGTTTGGTTTAAGTTCCCAAAGTTTCTCAGCTTGTTACACAAAGCTCATAACAAAGTCTGTGGCCAGCTCTCTCTTTGATAATTCCTTCCCCCCATTTGTTTATCTCAAGTCCTGAGCTTTGTTCCAGGCCCAAAACCAAAAGCCTTTCTACCCTGTTCTCCTCTTGACTTGTTGCAGATGTAACGAAATAAATCTTTAGAAAGAACAAACCTTCACTTCCTCTCTCCCGTCTGATTCAGTCACAAACCCCAGGAAAGAAAAATAAATCACAACCTGAGCTCGCCTGGTCCCGAAGGATTCCACGTCTGGTCCTGGAAGCCACCAACCAAACTGGATGTGTCCATTCCTGGGAGAAATCAGTGAACACAGCCACCAAAGAGGATCTGATAACCATGAAATCCTCGTTTTGAGCAAGGCCAAGGTCAAAACACTTGTGATCAGCCGAAATTAAGGTTGATGTGGTGATTGATGAGCACGACCAAGCTGGTGGTGCCTTCCTAGAGCTCGTCCTTGGCACTGAAGGGTGATGTGTCCCTGGCTTGTCTCTCAGCCCCTGGTGTGGCTCTGCCCCTCTTTTGTCCCCTGCCACCCCCACCCCAAGGAATTTTAAATCACAACCAGAAAAATCATCTGTTTGGGTTTTCCAAACTGGCCACAGCAGAGGTGGAAATTCCCCCCAAAGAGGGTTTGTCCTTCTGCTGAGAGCTGTTTCCACGTAAAACCTCTGTTGCTCTTCCATCAACCACTAACAGGTGCTCAGGTTCTCTCCAAACACACCCCAGCCATGAGGTCTAACCAAACCTCTGTTTTCAGCCGATGTGCTGGGGATTCCATGGATGTTCTCCTGCCCTGACCCTGCTCTGGGATCAAACACATCACCCCAAAGCCCTTTCCAGAGCCCTCGGCAGCACCCTGGACTAGGAATGGACAGCAGGACACAGGGTCCCCTCCACAGGGATGCAAGGAAGTGGAGAATAACTCCTTAAAAATGGGGCTGCCTGTGTTTGCCTAACGAGGTCTTCACTTGGGTCTAAGTTAAAGCCAGGCTCAGCTTTAAGCTGGGAACTACTGAACTGTATAAAAGGGATGTTTTGATTTACCAGGTGAAACCTGCCCAGTGGGTTTTGCTTCTAAGGGTACTTGGGGGAAGATGTGCAGAACAGCTGTCAGAAGATTTTTGGGTTATGTCCCACTTTCACTGATGAACCGAGGGTTTTCTCTTTGTGTGTGTTTTGGTTTAAATTTAAACAAGAAGTCTTTGCACACTCGACACAATCCATCCACTTAGCACTGAAGAAAGTGTAATTAGACACTTGGAGAACTGGAAGAAATTAACTCCGACCACAGCCCGTCACTCAGACTATTACTTAATAATATTTCCCAAATGTGCAAAGTACTTAGTTCTAGAATAACAGGAAAGAAGTGTAACTTCTCACCCCGAGCAGAGGCTCTGCCTTGTGAAGCCTGCGTGAAAACCCCACCAGCCCAGGAGATGTTTTGCCACCTCCCATCACCTGAGGGCTACCAGGAGACGTGAAGGATGTGAAGGATGTGATTCATGGTGCCCAATCCCACGGCACTGAAGGGCTGGAACGGAGTCAAGGGCAGTGACCAGCCCGAGGTGCTCGGGCTGCGTGAGAGAAGATCTCCCTCAGCTTCCAACACGCCGCGGAAACCGCGGAGAAATTGCTGTTTTCCTTCTTCTGCAGCGCCGGGCCGAGCCCTTGCCTCACCCCACGCTAGAGAAGCCTGGCTAGAAAGAGATTATTGTGATTCCTGCCCGTGTCTTTGCTCAGGACAAAAGGCCCCATTCATCCGGGCTAATTTGGAGGGGAGAGCAAAGGGGTATCAGTAGCATGAACTGGATCTGAGCGTCGCGACCGCATTCGAGCAAACCCCGCTCGTTGGCCAGTCTGAGCCAGAGAAACAGATATCTTACATTTGGAGCTTTGGAGGGGAGCATTCTTCTGATTTTAAACAGAAGTATCTTTGCTGGCCGTGGCAAGTTTTAAAAAGTCCTGACGAAGCAGGGCCGGGCCATTTTCCCAGCAAAAAACAAGAGGCCATTCAAAAAGTGGGGGGAAAACGTTGTTCTCGTGTGTTTCTGCTTCAGGAACCAACACACCCACCTTCCCCTACCTAAATTACCCCTCACATATTCAATGAGGCCACGTCCAGAACAATGAACCTCTTGCCTTGTTGCAAAACACTGAAAAAATTTGATTTTTTTAAATAAAAACATCCATGATGCCTTAAGTGCTGAAGTCATTGTGAAGCACAACTCCCAGGACTTGCCCATGTGTGTGGGAAGAGCTGCAATGTAATTGCTTTCAGCAGAATATCACTGCAGTCCATAATTAAAATATATGAGATTGCCAGTTTCAAAATATTTAAGTGATTTCATCTGTATTTAGGTGAATGTGTCTCTCTGAGCAGCTCATTTAAAATGATATTTCTGTTTTCAGTGCATAAAATGGGTCCTGGGTGAAAGAAAAGGATAATTTTGTCGTCTTCTTCTTNTTCACTACCAGGAAAACCTGACACCTCCTAAATCACAGTGACAATTTCAGCAGGGTGTTTACTCCGAGCAGGAAAAATAAATGGCTTTTGAGGCCAGCAGGGTTGGTCCTGCAGGGACCATGGACAAGTGACCAACGTGGCTTTGGAGCGTCCTGAAGCTTTGATAAGCCAGAGCTGGAGACCAGCTGGGGTCTCTGTGATCCATCCCTGGTCCTTCCCCAGTTTGCAGCCACAAAGTGGGAGAGGTTCAGGTTCCCTGAACCCCAGGGATGTGGAGGGACCTCAGCTGCATCTTCACCAGGAAACAAGCAATATCCTGACTCCAGTGTGAGGAGAAAAACCCAGAGAACATCACCCAGAGTGTCCCAGGCCACCACGGGTGGGAGGTGCCTTTTCCTTCTCCCTTTCTGTCATTTCTGGTGTTTCTCCAAGGTAAATTCTGTCTTTAGGAAGAGACTCCTGCCCCAGGAGCTGGATGTCTCCTGGCAGTGGCGCAGTGGGCACTTCTGGTGGGGTTAATCTCCCCAGAAATCCTGAAATTCCCAGGGTCCCTGCAGGAGGGAGTGAGTCCCATCCTTGTCTACAAAGCTGAGTGAGGGATCTTCAGTGAGAGGATGAAAATAAATAATACAAGGAGGCAGAGATGATAATGTTGTAGCTGTAATGAGACACAAATGCTATTTTGATGGTTTTCTCTGAAAGAAATACACAAAGCCCAACGATTTAATTGAAGATCTCCCAGGCTTTGCAATCAGCACGCCCACAGATGAAGAGAAATCTACTTTTATGTGGCAGAACACGAGCAGTTTTCCCATTAAAATAAAAAGAAAGATGAGAAAAAAAAACATTTTAAAGAGGTTTTTTTTTTNGTCTGAGGAAGCACCTGGGGGTGGTTGGAGACACAGAGCTCAGACTTCAACAGAATATTCCAGTCCTGGGGAAATCCGTGGTGAAAGCTGAAGTGACATTGCAGAGATGGAGTGGGAGGTGTCAAAAAATAAAGTAAAATAAAATAAAGTAAAATAAAATAAAATAAAATAAAATAAAATAAAATAAAATAAAATAAAATAAAATC
>VXBC01012001.1:440102-451407 GCA_013399945.1 Ploceus nigricollis
GAGGCCAGGCGAGGTGCGAGGTCCCAGCCCCGGTGCCCCCACTGTGCCGCTCCCTAGTCCGTGCAGAATTCCCGAAAAAGCCGAGGCAGCGCTGCCTGCCCGGCCCGGCGGGAGCCGCCGCTGCCTGCCTGTGTCAGGGCTTATTACTCCGTGTTTTCACACTTATCCCCAAGGTGTTGAACTCGCCCCGAAGGTTAATTAGTAATTTATTGCCCTGTCATCAGTTCGAGGCTACTAATGGCTTCAATTTAGCCCCAGGGCTTTTGGTTTTCTTTTTTTTCTTTCTTTTTATTTTTTTTTCTTTCCTTCTATTTTTTTTCCCCCTCCTGCTTGCTTTGGAGGATCTGCGAGTTGAAGCAAAAGGGAAAGAGGCAAATCTGCTTGGAAAAAGGAAAAAGCTGAGGATCACAGAATGGGTTGGGTTGAAAGGGACCCTAAAGTTCATCTGATCCCAACCTCCTGCCACGAGCAAGGGAATTCTTCCACAATTTTCCCCCTTCTCCATCTGTGGGAGCAGCAAGAGTGGGATGTGCCTGGGTGATTCTCCCAGTTCCTCCCCACCAGGGATCCACAGGACAGAAATTGAGTGATTTTAGGGCAAAAAGAGGGAATTAGATCTCATCAAGAATACTGGGGGGGTTCTTTCAACAAACAAACAAATCCCTTGCAAGTCACTCTAGGGAGGGATACCTGGGCAAAGCCCAGAGCCAGAGGGAAGCAGGGGCTGTGGGATTTGGGATTCCTGCATCCTGCCCATCCCTGTGCTGGGATGAGCCAGCCCAGGCAGGGGGGTGGAAAGGTGCAGCACTCAAAACCGTGTGAGCTGTCAGCCAGAGAGGAAAAAAAGGTATGACATTTCTTTGGATTTGGATTTAAAAAGGAAAAAAACCCTCCAGTTTTCACCTCCATGCACATGGATTCCCAGAGCAACATCTGCTGTTCCCCTGCTGGGTTAATTTATGGCCGTTAACTTTAGGGCTAAGGACAGTTTATGGAAAAAAACACCTGCTTTCCCCCACTCCAGGGGCAAGGGTGGAATTTCTCTGACTCTGCATCCTAAATAAAGCTCCCTTCCAGGCCCTGATGATTCATGCCACGGCTCACACACACATGCCTTGTGTTAGAGGCCCTGTCAAGATGCTCATGCCCCTCTGGAGCTGGAGGACTTTGCACAGAGCTCATTTATCCCCATCCCCAGGGGAAATCTGAGCCCTGAGCCTGGCTGTTCTGCTGGTGATGGCCAAAAAATCAGATTAGTTTGTGTTGGAAGGGACCTCTAAAGGTGTTTTAGTCCAACCTTCCTGCAGGGACATCTTCAGCTAGGTCAGGTTTCTCCTTGTTCAACCTGGCCTTGAATTTTGGGGCATCCACCACCTCTCTGGGCAAACTGTGCCAATGTTTTACGACCTTAATGTGGAAAACTCCTTCCATCCATGGGCCAACCTCTTGCAGAAAGTCCTGGGGAGCTCTGTCTGCATTAGGGTCACTGCAAAGCCACCCAGTTCTGCTTCCAGCTTGGGTTTCTACATCCCAAACCTATCCATCCTTTCCATCTTTTCTCCAAACCCACCTCACACAAGCAGCAAGCTCAGGCCAGCCCTCGTTGTGCTCTCTCAGCCCTTTGACACAGATCCCTGGCTCTGCTTCTGTCATTAGAAAAGATTGGCTTTCCTTGATGGACCTTTCAGTCAAGGAAAAAATAAAAAAATAAAGGGGAAAAAAATAACCAAGAAAAGAGAAAAAAAAAAAAAAAAAAAGGAAAAGAAATCAAAATGAGATTTGTTGGCAGCAAATGGAAGATAAAACCTGGACACTCATCCAAGCTTGTGTTTGAAAGCTGATAGCCAGCACTGGGCAGCTCCAGAGACCCCCCAGGCTGCAAACACCCCCCTCTCAGAGCAGGGGGTCCCACACAGGGCTGGACCCCAGGGATTTTCCCCCTCTCCCCCATCCACACCACGCTCCAGCCTCAGATGTGGCTGTGCTGCGTTTTGGGAGCGCGAGCAGAGCGAGGTGGTGCTGCTGGGGCGGGGGGAGAGGCCTGTGACTAATCTTGTAACCTTTCCTTGCAGTGTTTAGGAGAAGCAAAGGCTGTTTACAATAAGGGCCAGTGATATTTTTCATCCTTCCAAATGGAACAAGGGTTCTATAAACAGAGGAGCCTCAGACACAGCAAACACCTGTTGAAGGGAACAGGCTTGAGGAGACACACGAGGACTCTCTGTCCATCCATTCATCCATCCATCCATCCATCCATCCATCCATCCATCCATCCATCCATCCATCAGAGCCTCCTGGCCACTCGTGGTCAAGTTCAAGTTGAAGTGCACGGCACGGATCTGCTGGTGGGAGGAAGCTGGGATAAGCAAAAGAATTAACAAATATCCCCTGGTTTTCCTTGGGAAGCTGTGGGGCAGGGAAGAGATTTCTACCTCCTGAACTCTGAGGAGTTTCGCTCTGCACGTTCCTGGGTTATTCCTCCGCTGGGTTTTTGGAGCAGTTTTTCCTCTTGTGTGGTGTCACACTTCCAAGGAGGACCCCCAGTTTGGGAAGTTATGGAATAACCTGTCAGAACTTCCCCTGGCTTCCCTGCAGCCCTTGGCTCAGGTTTCAGCCCTGCACCAAAACATGCAAGCTTTGATTTCATCCAAGCTGCTGTGGCTTTGAGCTTTTCCCAAACTAATCAAATCAAACACAACCTTGTTCACATAATCCTGCAGGCTGGGATTGAAATCAGCAACTCCTCTGGCTTCAGGCGTGTCTTGTGGTGGTGAATTCCAAGGATTAATCATGGATGTCTTCCCACAATATAGCCTACATCATACCCCTGGTAATTACTGACCTAAGGGAGCTAAATCAATCTCATAGCCTTTTAATTTGCTTTTTTTTTTCCCCACGAAGGTTTGTCAGGAGCACCTGTGAGCCACCCTTGGGTTTGGAATCATGGAATATCCTGAGTGGGAAGGACTCCACAAGGATCCCACCCCCCTGAGGAGTGATATTCCCCATGAGCTGCCAGAAGAGGAATTTCCAAGGCCATTGTTCAAAACCATGACAAGTCCATCCTCATTAGGACTTCTTTTTTCCTTTTCCCACCCCTCCAAGAGCAAGGCACAGAAACCTCCTCAATTCCAGTACGGATTTCTCAGCTTGGATAAATCAGCACAGCCCCACCGATGCTGTGGAGCCTCTCCAACTTACACCTCCTCCAGAACCTGCTCTCCCATATTTTATATCCTGCATTTCCCTGGCTGGGGATGAGGAAGGCTCCATCAAAGTGCCTGTTTATCTGACATCCCATCCCCGAGGATGAGCCAAGAGCGCGGGACCCATCGGAAACGCGGCTGATAAAGTGCAAAGAAAATCGTCGCCTTCCGCGGCTGTAATTCTTCCCAAAGCTTTCCTTCCAAAACATTTTTCCACCTGTTACAAGAAGGGCTGTCCTGCTCTGCCTGGGCTCTGGAAGTGTGTGCTGACAGGCTGTGTAATGTCATCTCCCTGCTTCCAGCCCCGTTCCAAGCTCGGGAATCCAGCGGGCTGGGCTGAGGTTGCTCTGTTGGAAGGGGGAGGAGGTTGTTTTGTTTTCAAACTCTGTTATAAGGGCTTGGGTTTGCTCCTATCCTAACCAAGAGGTTGGCACAGATGATCAGTTATCAGCAAGATTTAAAGTCGGGCTGTCCTTCAGAGCAGCAAATATCTGTGGTCACTTGGTGCCCAGCTCACCCACAGCAGCCTCTGCCTTCACTTCCCATAAGAAATGCCCAAAGTTTTGTTCCATTTGCATTTTCTGCATCCTATGAAATTAATTTATACTCACAGCTTCTATGGGTTCAAAAATTCAAGCAGTGAAGATTAGAAAATGTATCATAAAATCATGGAATGGTTTGGGTTGGTAGGGATTTTAAAGCTCATCTCATTCCAACTCCCCTGCCATGGCAGGGACACCTTCCACTGTCCCAGGCTGCTCCAAGCCCTGTCCAACCTGGCCTTGGGCACTGCCAGGGATCCAGGGGCAGCCACAGCTGCTCTGCGCACCCTGTGCCAGGGCCTCCCCACCCTCACAGGGAACAATTCCTGCCCAATATCCCACCTATCCCTGCCCTCTGGCAGTGGGAAGCCATTCCCTGTGTGCTGTCACTCCAGTTCCTTATAAACAATCTCTCTCCTGGCATTGGAAGGCTGCAATTAGATTATCCCAAAACCTTCTCTTCTCCAGGCTGAACAATCCCAATCCAAGATACTCATCAAGCCTTGGCCACAGCAGTCTTTTCTCAATACACACCTTTATCTCTTCTCTACCAAAACATCTCTATCTAAGAAGCAAATAATGGGAATTGTGTTTCCTGGCCCTGCATGTGAGACACACTTTCTGTTTCTTGGGTTTTTTTAGTTGTTTTATCACTCCTTTTCTGTGAAACTCTTTCTGTTGGAAAGGAGACAGTCACAGAGCTTTTAACATTTTCCCTTTATGAAGAAATGTGGCTTTTCATCCTTAAATAATTATTCATCTTGTTCCTTAATATAGACTCAATATAGCTGCTTTACAGTGTTCCAGTAACAGCCAGGCACTATCTCAGAATCGTGACTCATCTTCTTATCCCAAACTATCCATATTCCTTACAAAAACACCCGGCTGAGCACTCTTAAATATTTATGTCATCCCCAAAGAGAGATAGGACTGGTATCAGCAGATCTGAGCCAAGGCTCAAGTCCAGGTTTAGAGCCCAAGTTCTCAGCTCACCCTGTGTTTTTTAGAAGGGTCAAACCTGAGCATTCAAAATTTGCTTCTTGGCTTGGCTTGGGGTTCTTCAGGCACAGGAATGGAAAAGCAATCCCATCCTGTCTTGTTCACTTGGGTGAACTGAACAGAGCAATGAGGGGAATCCAGCACAGCCCTTGTGGGTTCAGAGCTCCTATGGGGCATCCTCAGGGGACAGGAGGAATGGGTGGGTGCCCTGGGGTCCAACACCTCAGGACCAGCAGGAGGGAACATGACTGGGGGTCCACCTTTGAGTTCCTAACCCGCTGATGTAGGATTGACCTTTGGTGGATCAGTTTGGACCACTTTTGATCCCACTTCCCCTGGTTTTGTAACATCTCAAGAGGTGCTGACACCAGCCAAGGCGTTCCCCTATAAACACGAGGAAAATCAGGCAGATGAAACTTGGATCTGGACAAGGGTGCTGGGATCCAGCTCGTTGGCTTGAGCTTCCCTGTAGCTCACATCCAGCTTGGGCAACGAGAGCAGCAGAGCAGAATTCACGTGCCTTTCTCCCCGTTCCCAGCCTGCCCATGGATTCCTCGCTGTCCCAGGAAACAGCCATCATTCCTAACGCCCCGTGCTCTCTCTAATTCCACACTCACTCCCTCCAGGTCACCTTTTGGCTGCTTCTTCTCCACCTCCCCGAGTCCAGCATTATCTCTGCTGATTGTTTCCAACCATAACACATCCTGGATTTTTTTTTTTTTTTTACTTTCCAGATAATATCAAAACTTCTTCCAAGCTACTCTGTCCTCCAGCCAGTACCTTTTAAAGCTGACAGGAGATGAGTGTGACTTGTATCTCACAAGGCTGGCTTCCCACTTGAGGCATGTGGGCACAGCACAGGAGTGCCAGAGAATTATATATAACACAGAACTGGACAAATGCAAAGACAGATTTAAATAAACCTCAGTTCTAAACGTGTCAATACACTCAGGTTGATTGCTGGGCTGTTAGAAATCCAGGCTGGATGTACAGACTAATAAAAAAAGAACAGTCACAGCCCAGAGTGAGATAACTTCTTCTGAAACTGCTTCTTACAGAGTCCTGCTGGGTGGGTTGGCTGCCTTTGGGTTGAGCTCCATGGTCCTGTGTCTTTCCCTGGTTTCCACGGACTGAGCACAGAACCAGGATCTGTTTCCATGGATTAACCCAGAACCAGGTGCTGGAACCCAAATTCAAGCGCTCAGAGCAGAGGATCTGCCCCAGCCCAGATGGTCCCACCAGAAGTTGTGCACAGCCACAAGGCTGGGCTGGCTCCAGCTGAGCTGTTTTGTTCATGCCAACCCCACCATGACCTCATGGCTCTGTCTCTTTACCTTCACCTTCCTCTTCCAGCTCCTCCTCCCAGCACAACAGCAGCAAGAGCCCGGTTTGGCTCTGGTTCCTGAGCCCTTGGACCACAATACTCAGTTTTGCCTGGGCTGATGTGAGATCTTGAACTGCTTTTCCACAATCCCACTCCCACCAAGGCCACCGTGTCAGGTCCTCAGTGGCTGCACTTCCCCCTGGAGCCACCGAAGCCAACGGAGCTGGGCTGAAACTCACCACCTGACTCACTTGGCTCTGGACCTTTGCTTGTGGACTTCAAGGAGAAGAAACTCCAGCACTCCATGACTTTTTCCTGACCCCAGAAGAGCTGAAGTAATAAAATGTTCTCTGGTCATGTCCAAATCCCTCAGGAGCCCTCAGTGGAACAGGCCACAAGCGTGTGCAGGGTACAGACCCCGCGCTTGGCGACCACAGCCACGACCCGACGGCTGAGAATGTTAATTGTTCTCCATCGCCCCCAGTGATTTTAACATTTCATAATTCCTCCCCTGGCTGACAGCTGGATTCTTCCTTAATTACAAACCCGTTGGAGTTGAAAAATCAGACATTTCCTGGAATTTAAACAACCAATTTTCCACCCGTCAGCATCCAACAACACAATCCTGCAGCTTCATTCTAAGCACGCTGGAAAAAAATCGTCAGAGCACGCGGGATAAAAGGGGGGAAAAAGGGATTTTGATGACTTCATACATTCAAATGAAGCATTCCTGGATCTCTGGATTCCACTGAAAGGTGGAAATAGCACTGACAGAACCACAATCCCATGTTTGTAAAAGGCATCGTGTGGTTAAATACTGTGGATGGATCTTTTAAACACAGCGTTGGCATTTGACTATGCAATTATTCCTCTCTGCCTTAGGAAACACATCTTCATTCAGAATTATTGCAGAATAAATGTTGATTTTTTTTTCCCTTCACTGTTTGCCACAGGATTTGTTCATTTTCTCTCTGCAGCAAATTGTTGTGACAGTAAGGAAAAGCTTCGAGCTCCCAGTTCTCAGCCTATTGAAAAGACAAAAGGAAAAAACTCTTGGACAGCTGCTGGCCTCCAGGAAACTCCAGGAATGGAGACCCACCATGCTGCATGCTAATTGCATCCTTGGGGAACAGCAAAGAGCCCCAAACTCATCCAGCAGAGGCAGAAACAGCAACACCACTTGACAGGACATCTCAGCTGCTTCTTTCTCTTCCAGAACCCACAGTTTCAGCCATATGGGTTTTTATTTTATCTTTTTTTTNTTTTTTTTTTTTTTTTTTTTTTTTTTTTTTTTTTTTTAATCAGTCTCTATCTCTTGTGGTCATGGGAAAGAAATAACCCTTCATCTGTAACTGATTAACGAGGTTGGTGCTCGAGTTTGCAAGGAGCCTGAAATGAGAGCTGGTGGAGATCTGAAGAGCCTTGCTTGCTCCTGTGAACTGTGTGCTGTGACCTCCTGGAAGGATGTCACTGGATGGAGCCTTTGCCTTAACTCAGAGAGGACAACTGCAAATGGGGAAAAAAAAAAAAAAAGCAACATCACATACCCAAAATGACCTTTCAAGCTGGGACTACACAAAAAAGCTGCCCCAGCCTGGAAACCTTGAGGCTTGAAAGTCATTGAGTCTGGGGCAGCCGTGCAATGAGGACTTTCCAGAGGAAGCAATTTTATTTGGGAAAGCAATGCTGGGACTTGGAGTCCTGGTTGAGCAATGGAACTCGAAGAACGTTTGTATTTTGCATTGTTTGGGTTTGTTCTCCCCTTGGGAGCAGCTGGGTTTTCCCCATATTGTCCCATTCTCATGGTTTGCTCTATTTTGGCATCACCTCTGTTTTCCTGGCTTGTTTTTCCTGGGGGAGGAGGGTTCCATGGACAGCTCCTTCATCCTCCTGTGGGACACAAACTGCCCCCAGCTCTGAGCGTGGCGCTGCACCTTGGCCAGGGCACTCGGGGGAGGGAACTGAGGAGCCAGCAGGGGTTTGCACTTGTGGGGACATTGAGCTGAGCCCAGTTTAAAACCTCTCTGCTCAGAGCATCTGCAAAGCCGAGCCTGAGGGGGTGATGCAATTGGGACCGCAGAGATTTCCCCCTCCTCAGCTCATTTAAAGCAGGTGAGAAGCTGTGGAAAATGCTCTGGAAACAACACAGCTCATGGTGGGAGATGATTTGTCCCTGGACAGACGAAGGAGGGGCTGCCAAAGGCATTTAAAAATCTCCTTTTGCCTTCGGCAGGGAAAAGGGAAACCAAGGAAGAACACCTGTTTCAAGGAACAGGAGCAAACCTGGAGAGCACACGCAGAGGGTTTGGAAAATGGATTTGTCAGGCAACTGAAATAGAAATGTTATTGCTAAAGTTTGTTGTCAGATTTGTGCTCACCTAACCCAGAAACCCACAGCAAAAAACAAAAAAAAGGTGGGGTAAAAGCCCTGAGGGTGAACAGAAAGAACAAATCCCATGTAGGTCACTACAGCTGGGGGGAAATCTTTTTGGGAGAGGCTGTTGGAGCCATTCTCACTCTTTCTGTCAGGATTTCACTGGATGCAGCTCACCAGAGAATTTATTCCATCCTGTTAAACTCGATTCAGTGGGAGTAGCACAGCCTGTGGAGGAAAATCAACGATGCCAAGGTAAATCTTCCCCCAGTTATTAGTGCTGGGAAGGGGTGGGAAGATCTTTAATAATAAGGGAGGCTGAAGAGAGATGTCTGTTTTTCATAATTGCACAGTGCTCCCAAGACAGCTGTTCAGCCATCTTGAAAATCAATGTTTTGATGCCCTTTGAACCTTCTTTTCCTGTTGAGTGTCTCTCCTACAGGTTGCTCCCCAGGATGAAAACAATAAAAGCAAATATATAACAGTAAAGGCCTGAGGTTAATGTCTTTAACAAGATAATGTTACTTAAGGGAACTGTAAACCAAATCATTCCTAAATTCCATTTGTTCTTTGCAATCTAGGATATATTATGAAACCATATGTGTGCCTATGGATTTTTTACAGGAACACAACTGCATTTTCACATTGTGTGTTCCAATATTCCAGTATCACACGATTTGCTGACAATTATTATTATTCTAACTATTAATAACTCTATTAGTATCTTGCTCTTGCAGCTGTGCCATAAAGAATCACAGCCTAACATGTCTGGCTGTGGGTTAAATGTGCAAGATCTAAACAAATTTGCACCAGGTCGTTTTACCAGGAATTTCTTTCTTTGGATTGAGTATCACAAGGAAATTCACTCCAACCAACTGGCACATGCCCTTATTATTTTTAAATTTTTACCAGTGAAGAGCTTGCAAAAATTGCTTCAAGCTGCCTTCCTTGTGTGTTTGGGAACTTCAAAAGAGAAAAGCAAACAGGAAAGGGTAAATAATCTCCTGAGCACATGTGCTGGGTTTTACACCCACTGGAAATTCCACTCAAGACGTGTTCAGGTAACTCTGTCCAGAAATTCCTTCTGCAGAATTCTCAGACATTCCCTGCAATTCAATTAGCTGTGAGCAAATTTGATATGAAACGAGACTCTGACCCTCTGTGTGTGTGTTTTTGCCTTGATTTTCAGGGAAATGGGAGCCACAAAGAAGTGCAGAGCAAAGGAGCGGGTGGAGTTTATTTAACTTTCTATTATCTACAATGCTATAAAGCCTGGAAATGAAACAGAAACAGAATCCTACAAAACATTTTGGAGCTTGTCCAGAAAAAATTCTAAGGACACTTGTTCCTGCTGATGTCTGCACCACTGGATTAATTTCCATTAAACCAAGGGAAGGAAAATCCCTGCCAGTCACAGTCACTCTAGGATGGCAAAAATCTCCATTTCTTCTGCCTTCAAATTACAAACTTACACAGAAACAATGGGTGCAAGAATTTAATCACCATGAAAAAGCCTGAAAGTTTGGGAAAGATTGGCCTGAGTCCAGTTCTTCCTCCTCTTTTCCTCCTCCTGAGTCTGTCAGGAATATTTGGCTTCAGGAATCAGGCAGGAGGGTGTTTGAGTGTCAATCAAGAATCTCCACGTGGTCAAGATGGAAAAGACAAAGCTCTTTGCCCCTGTTTATAGCATGGGTAGGTTTAATCAGCCCTTTTAATTAACCCAACCTTCCCACACCATCCCAGCTACTCGTTAATTGTCCAAATTCTTCCTTCTGTGCCAGCAGCAGAAGGATCAGAGCCATTCTCCCACCATTCCCAGGATAAAACTACATTTTCCCTGCTCATGATGCACCTGCCTTCATCCATAGGGTGTTTATAATAGGACACAACAGAAAATGTTGCTGTTTAAACCAGCAGATATTTTAATTCATGTTTATTAAAGAAAACACATTAGCAAGGTGATGGTTTCCCTGGTAGCAATTATATTCCCAGAAATAATATCTTCTGGAGTGGATTAAGGGAAAATAAGAAAAGAAATAATAAAAGAAAATTACAACAACTTTCAATGTCTCTCAGTTTTTTTTATACTTGGAGTAAATCCTGAATTATAACTTGGAAAAAAAGAAGATTTGATAAACATTTGATTATGAGTGGCAGATTAAGGTTGTAGGCAACAATTATTATTTCTTAGAAGCTGGAAATTTCAAATTAAATGTTCAGGATGTGCTGCTAAAATGAAAAGAATATTTTTTACACTTCATAATTGCAATTTTAAAAAAACTGGCTGAGGATGTTTTGGGTACTGATAGCACAAAGAAGTCTAAAAATCCACTCTTCGCTACCACTGGGAAAAGAATGACAAATTTTGAATAAAAATCAGCATATTTATATCTAAAAGCCCTTGAGCACTTCTGGCTCTCAGGTGGTTTAAAGCTCCTCGTGGTTTGCAACTGGTTTTTCAAGGGATCAAATCCTGCAGCTCTTTGCTGTGCGTTTGCCAGTGTGAAATTTTCATTCTGGAAAAGGCAGAGAGATTTGGGATCCCTGGAGGTGGAGACACATGGATTTGGAATGCCTGTGCCAGAAAGACAAACTGACACTCCATCCTGATAAACGTGTTCCAAAACAGCAAAGAAACATTTACCTCAACCTCCCACCGACCAAAGTTATTTTTAGATTTTTTTTTTTTTCCTAAATTAAAAAATAACCAGAGAAAGCCCCCAAAATCTTTTAATCTAATCTTGGATATATTTTCCCCTTCAATGCCTGAGGGATACAAGATTATTTATAACAGGAAACCTTTGATTTTGGAGCTTTTATGTTTGGGTTGTTGTTTTTTTTTTTTTTATTTTTTTGCAAC
>VXBC01012001.1:451450-490171 GCA_013399945.1 Ploceus nigricollis
AAAAAAAAGCAAATTGCAAAGTGCATCCAGGGCTAATTCCATGGGAAGGGCTTGGATGGTCCCACCCTTTGGAGAGCAGCATCCCTGTGTGTTCCTGGCAGGAATGGCCACAGCAGGGACAGACACATTTAGGGTCCCCTGGGGAATTTTCCTTCCCATTAGCACGGCCAGTGTGAAATCTGCAGCGGGGTCAAGGCAGGGCCTGAGCATCTCCCTGACAACAGCACGGCCAGAGGGGCCTCCCCAGCCTTCCCAAACCCATGGAAAGAAAATTTCTCACTGATTTCCCAGCTCGGAGTCAGGGCCATTTCTGCATCCAGGTCAAAGGGAGTTTAGAGATCATGATCTGGATGTGATTTTCCAGCTCCCTTTGATTTGGATCCAGAAAACATCTGGGTTGATCATCAACCATCNCTTCTCCATGCCTTTCCCAGCAAATCCTTGGGAAAAGTTGTGCCTTGCTTTTCTCTGTGAAGAGAAATGAGGGGACAGCCATGAGAAGCACGTGGATGGTGCTGTCCCATTTTTCCTCGTTTAGGGATGCAGGGAGTGTAAAATCCAGCTCTGCCTCTTGGGAAGCCTCAGCTTGCACAGTGCCCTCTCCAGTCCCACCCAAAGTGATGTTCCAGCAAACAAACCTGGCTTAGCTCTGCCAGACTGGTTTTAAAGAGGATCTTGCTCCACTCCTCTTCCCTCCAAGCTGTCCTTAACTCAAGGATCGATCCCAAAAGAAGGAGCCCCTGTCTTCCTGAGTGACAGGTGTCAATCATGGCAGGTGATGGCAGGGCTGGGGCTGATCCTGGCTGGGTGTTTCTGCTGACAAAAGGTATGTTCTTATTTTCAGGAAAACTTTTCCTACAGGACACAACCCAAAGAAAAAAAAAACATTCTTGAAAAAATTTCAGCTGGATAGAGGTGATTTCAGGTGTTGGATCAACCACCACCTTCTCTGAAGAAACAAATTTCTCCAACTTTTTTATGAGGACCAACACTCTCCAACTTTTTCAGAGTCCACTATTCCCACTTTCTTGGCAAGTTAAAAAAATCTTCTTTGATGCCTTGATCCTTATGAGGGCTCAGATTAATGATATATTTATTATGAAAAATTAATAATTTTTATCAGAAAGTTATTATTTTATTCATTTAATTATTAATAAACTCACTAAAACAAAAAAAAGTGAACATTGAACAACGTGAGTAAAATGGAATGGGAATAGTTTGTGAAGATCACCATCAGAGTCTAAGTCAGACCTAGAAATGTCTTTAATAATAAAAAAAAATCCTCATGTGGTGATACTTTTCGTGCAAGCTTCAGCACTTAGAAAAACAGGAAAGTTTCTCTGCATGGTTTTTTTTTAAATATAAATATATGCATGTGTGGATTTAATGAGGTCCTTGCAGAGGGTAAGATCAATGCCAGGCTCAGCTTATGAGGGATAAATCAGATTTCTGCCCACAGAAATTTTCCTCTTGTTGCCTGCACAGGTTAAATGGGATTTTAATAAAGGTATTTAATCAGACCCTGTATAAATTCAGCACTAACAGCTTTTTATTGTCCCTTTTAATCTTGCCTTAATTACAGCTATGATGAAGGTGATAATGGTTTCTCTCTTGCTGGCAAGAGGAGAAAACTGGTTTTATACTGGTTTTGCCAGGTGTTTTCCAGGAGGATGGGCAGAGCCTGGTTCCAAGCAGGGTCTGGGCTTGGTTGATCTCTGACTCCCTCACTGGGGTGATGAGGATGGACAGATGAGGCTGAAGAGAGGAAATCCATGAGCAAGAGCACATCCCATATCCCATCTCTGAGCCAAAAACTCTTTTTCTTGCTGTTTATTCCCTCCTATCCACACTCTAAAAAAAAAAATCCAGTGTTTTCTTTCCATCGTGACCAAGCTGGAGCCATCACACATGTCCAGGAAAGAGAGAAAAAAATTCATTGACCTGGTTGAATGTAAAACAAATATTTTTAGGACAGGGACTTCTTGCTGGAGGCTGGGTAGAGAGGCAGGGGACAGGGAAAAGATGACAGAGATGGGATGTGGTGGGTGAGGATGTCACTTCTCCCATCTCCTCAAGGTTCCAACCACTCCAGCAACAGCTATCAGCCAGGAATCCAAACCCACTGAGTGGAATACATCTGAGAAGATGACTTTGAACTCAAACCACACAGAATAATAATAATAAAAATGAAAAGGCTGCCCTGAGCTCTGGCAAACCCATTCCTCTGAAAGTTGAGTTCTTTTCTTTCCCCATGAAAAATGATGGCTCCCCCTGCCTCTCCTCTCCCTCTAATCCCAGCAATGCTGCATTTATTCCAGTTGACCACGGGCTTTCCTTCTCCTCTCCCTCCCTCTCGCTCCAGAGCATTAATGAATGGGAACATTTTTCTTACTTCCAGAGACATTTTGCAAGGTTTCAAAGCAAATTCTCTGGAAGGCCAAGCAGAACCCACACTTCCCCCCGTAGCGTGTCCGTGGAGAGGATTCCAGCGAGGAGAAATCACCGTGACCCCATTCCTGTTAGGAAAAATAAATCCCTTTTCTTCCCTCTGAGCTGCAGCTCCACGTGGAACAATTTAAGCCTTTCCTGCCACCTCCAGGCACTGAGGTTGGTAATTGAAATCCTGAGGATGGGAGTTGGCCGGTGGACAAACAGGGAATTGTCATTCCTTTGGATCTGCCTTGCTTTTGGATGGTTTCACTGCCAGCTGATCTCTGTTTTCATTAATAATTAATTTTTTTTCCTCTTCCTCTCGAGCAGGGCAAGGTGTTACGAGTGTTACCCTTTGAAATTTTCATCCCACCATGTCCCTCTGTTAAACTGCCTCCAAGCCAGCCAGGAGACTCCTCTAGGGAGGGCTGAGGAAACCATCTGGCTTTTTCTGGAATGCTTGAAGTGCTCAACCTCGGTGCCAGGAAGAAGCTGATCCCTGCCAGCTCTGGCAGGAGGTCTTCCAGGATGACTGACTACCAGGAATTGGATGGACCTGAGCAACCTTGTGCAACATCAAAACTGCTCTGGCTCTGACAGCCCAGGAGAGCTTCAGAAGTCCCTTCCAAGCTCAATTATCCCATGGTTTTAACAGTTGAGTCTCAATCTTCCTAAGATGGTCAAGCCCAAAGGCAGGCTCTGATTTTACGGGGTAGAATCAGAGAATCATGGAATGGTTTGGGTGGGAAAGGACCTTGGAGTTCATCTTATCCCAGCCCTGCCATGGCAGGGACCCCTTCCACTGTCCCAGGGTGCTCCAAGCCCTGTCCATCCTGGCCTTGGGCACTGCCAGGGATCCAGGGGCAGCCACAGCTTCTCTGGGAATTCCATCCCAGTCCCTTCCCACCCTCCCAGTCAAGAATTCCTTCCCAATATCCCATCTACACTTACTCTCCTTCACTGGGAAGCAATTTCCTCGTGTCCTGCCACTCCAGGCTCTTGCAAATAACCTCTCTCCATCTCCCTCGTAGGCCTTGAGGCCCTGGGAGGCTGAAACTGGGTCACTCCAAAGCTTTCCCTTCTCCTGACTGAACAATCCCAATTTCCAATGCTCCAGCCCCAAAGGGAATCTCTGTGTTGAGAAAAAATGATTAAAAAATGAATCCTGAATCAGAAAATTGGGAAGAGGGAGGCCAGGAGGAACCACTTGGGTGAACTCCAGATACCAGAAGCATGGAGCTCCAGCACCCAAACTTCTCCCAAGGTCCTTCCAAACACCCCCAAGGCTGAAAGGAGCCAAAAATCCCTTCAAAGTGCATCCATGTCTAAACACAAGAGGCTGGGAGGTACCAGAGGGCTCCCTGGAACTCCTCCAGCCCTCCTGGTGTATTTCTGAGGAGCCTTAGGCGCTATAAACGGCTTTATTTGTGTGCCTGTGAGTTCTACCAGGGAGCAGCACAAACCCAAGGAAACTTGGCTGGAAAAAACACCCAAACACGTCAGGATGAAGAAATGTCCTCCAATCCCTCACCCCTCCTTGGAGAGCGCTGGGATCCCTCACAGGGAAACAAAAAAGTGGAAGATGGAAAGAGAAGATGGAAACAAAAAGTGTCACCAACATCCACTGTTGTTTTCCTTGGATTTGTGCTGATGACACAAAAAGCTCCTCATCCACCTGCTCCAGGCACAAACCTGTAGGGAATATAAATGATATCCCAATTAAAACCAGCTGGAAAATATTCCACACACATTTTCCTCATTCCAAGACACCAAGATTTTGACCAAAGCCAAGAGACCTTCCCTGAACATGGGTTTTTATGGAGGCTTTTTTTCCTCTTTTAAATTGGTGGAGAAAAGGAGGATGAGCAGATAATTTCTGCAGCAAGTTGTTTCTGTTGTTGCTTTGTCTTTCTTTAGATTTTAATTTTAACAATATTTGGGCTGATCTTTTTTGAAAGAGTGGAAGCATCCCTCAAAATCTGGGCAACAAAAAAGGAATAAAAGGAAAATTGTGTGGAAATGAGGAAACCTGGAGAGCTCAGGGATGGTTTGAGGTCCTGCCTATGGACATATCTGCTCAAAAAGGACGGCCTAACCCATGGGTTGCATCTCCTCCACCTCTGTGCCTTGATCTACCTGTGGGGCAAGAAATTGTGCCTTAATTAAAGGCAAAAGCAACCTTAAGGAAGGATCTCCAGTCTGCCACAACATATCCCAGGAGGAAACAGCCAAGATGCTCTGGATAGAGCTCACCTTGGTCCTCCCAGCTTTCTTTTCCACTTCTGAAGTTCTCTGTGTTGGACTTTGAGAGTTNGCAGATAATTTCTGCAGCAAGTTGTTTCTGTTGTTGCTTTGTCTTTCTTTAGATTTTAATTTTAACAATATTTGGGCTGATCTTTTTTGAAAGAGTGGAAGCATCCCTCAAAATCTGGGCAACAAAAAAGGAATAAAAGGAAAATTGTGTGGAAATGAGGAAACCTGGAGAGCTCAGGGATGGTTTGAGGTCCTGCCTATGGACATATCTGCTCAAAAAGGACGGCCTAACCCATGGGTTGCATCTCCTCCACCTCTGTGCCTTGATCTACCTGTGGGGCAAGAAATTGTGCCTTAATTAAAGGCAAAAGCAACCTTAAGGAAGGATCTCCAGTCTGCCACAACATATCCCAGGAGGAAACAGCCAAGATGCTCTGGATAGAGCTCACCTTGGTCCTCCCAGCTTTCTTTTCCAGTTCTGAAGTTCTCTGTGTTGGACTTTGAGAGTTTTGATGCCATCTTAGGGCAAAAATCGGCGTCCACGCATCTAAAAAACTACAGACAGATTCTAATTCTCTGCCCTGTGTATTCCACCCCAATGAGCACTTCCCCAAATGTAAATAAAAACAGCTTTTCCTCTTCTGGCTCGTTCCACGAAGCTTTACTTGGGCCTCCACGTAATCCGTGGGATTTCTGCAGCGTTTAGTTTTAACTCGGTAATTTGTAAGGCCGCCTGAGGTGCTTCCAAATGTGCTGGAGCTCAGTTTTGGTCTCTTCCCAGCTGCCTAATTGAAACCATGGAATAAAAGGGTTTGGCTGAGGTGACTTTTAATTCTTCTTTCCTCCTCCTTTTATTTTTTAATCAAAAGAAATCTTTGGAGGCAGGGGATTATTCCAAGCAGCCCCTTGGAAAGGGCACCTGCTGGAAATCCTACAGAGAAGTGGAGGAGGGTTTTTTAGAGCTCTTTCAGATTGAATGCCAAAGGTTGTGGCACACACAGGAAAAATCAAATTGCTTGTGATCCTCCTCTCATTGCAGCATCCCTTTCGGAGTGGTGCCATGAGGAAAAGAAGATTTTCCCCCCTTCCAAAGCCTTAATGAGGATTTTGGAACCTCTGATGAGGGAACAACCCTGGGGGAGCAGGGTGTGGGTGACAAATGTCATCCTCAAGGGTGTCCTGTGGGGAATCAGCAAAACCTGGGAGCAGGGAACACCTTTCCACATGCAGAGGGAACCTCCAGCCTTCTGCAGTTTTTCCTTTATGGGGAAAAACTCGAGTGACAAGAGACAAAATCTTCCCTCAACACACAGAGAGTGAACTTGGAAGCCTGTGAACAAGAAATGACTTTTCTCCTTGTTGTGTCCATACAGCCAAGAAACAAAATCTGGGCCTTGTAATTGTTTGGTGCAAGAACTCCCAGACTGAATTTGGGTTTCGTGGTATCTGGCTCAGCATGTCCACCTCATGTGGATCAAAGCCTACATGGTAGAATTAAGCAAATACAATCAGTGTAACATGATTCATTCTTGTCCTGCTCAGCAGATGTTGGAACAGATGTCAGGTAAAAAAAAAAAAAAAAAAAATCTGCTGGGGAGTGAGTGTGTTATTTTGAATTAGTGCATTTAAGAGAAGGGAGTATCTTTATTAATCCCATTTAAGGTGAAAGAGAGTATTTATGGCTTTGGTTCCTGGGAAATTATCCTCCCTTTGCCTCGGATTGTGGGCAGCAATCAGTGGTTCCCTATCAGGAGCAGGACAGTGCTGGTGGGCTGGGATCCTTTCCTATCATCCTGCTCAGCCTAAATATCAGAAACAACATTTAAAACACTAAGGAACTATAGGGTTGAAAATCTGGAGTCATTTCTGACCTGCTCTCAAGGGAAAACCTTTGTTTTGGCTTGTGTTGTACAGTTGCTTTCATTATATTCTGGGGAGTTCCCTAGGTCTTTTCTCCTGATTGAGAAACACATTACCAAAAATCTTTCTTTTTCTGGGATTTCTATGTCAGCACTAAAACCAAGGGAGCCCTCTTACACAGCTGATTAATCAGAGAATTATAGTAACTGCTAATTAGTGAGGCAAACTCTCTTTTAGGCATTTATCTGCAGCTTTAGTGACCACCCAGAGGTCCCATCTCACAAAGTCACAACTGGAGCAGACCTTGAGCATCCCCACTCTGCTCAGCCAAGAATGCTTCTGCAGAATTTAAAAGCTCTGCCTCCTTTGTTAGTCAGAACTCCACAAACCCCAAAAAAACCCCTCGTAGCAGAGAAAGAGCTGCTTGGAAAAGTGCCTGGCTATGAGTAACCCATCTCAAATCCCAGATATTCTGAGGAAAATTGCTTGCTCTGCCAGAGCAGTAGTGCAGGACAGGTTGGTGGGGATGGGAAGGGAATTTCTTCCATGTTCAGCGAGATTCCTCTTTGATTATTCTGGATTTTAATCAGCTGATGGGAAAACCTCAGGATCCAGGTGGCTTTTCCTCATCAGTTGGCTGGAGAGCTCCAGCAACCACTCTTTTAAAAGGAGGAGAAATCAAATCAAACAAATAGGAAGCCTTGGGGTGACTCTGCTCCTCCACTCAGCATTTTTAGATCAGAAAATAACATCAAGCCCTTCATCTCTGAGGGTCATTAATTTCTTCAGGGATCCTGGATGGTTTCCCTCTGAATCTCTGTGGAGATGCTGCTTTTTATAACCAATGTCACTGGGGAAAGTTTCTGCAGCCAGCACATTCACTGAGCCACCAGTGCTGACATTTCCCCTGTGATGTGGCTTTGTTAACTCTGTCTGGCCATCCACATAAGGTCATTCTTTGCAAGAACAAGCAATTCCACATCTACACTACAGCAAACCAGCAATACCTGCAAAAACCAGGCTGCAATCACATTATTTCATTTATTACTCATTGCCCTTCATGATAATTTGAGTATTTTTTTCTGATTTTCTCATTTTCTTTGCCACCAGAACACGTTACAGCTCCGTCCACTGCACACAGAGAAAGCTCCTTGTTTTGGAAACCTTTCAAGTGGTGAACATATTTAGATGTGTGCCTGAAACACAAGCTTGTGTTGTTGCTATAAGGGTATGGATCTTACTTTAGCTACAAGGCTTGGGAATTCAATTAGGAGAAGAATGTGGAGCGGGAGGCAGCAGAAAGCTGCTGGTTAAAACTCTCCCTAATTCTGATTTTCTCTGGGACCCTCATCCCATTGCTGCACCTCCACACGTGCCTGATCCTTTCCCATTCATTTATTGCCCCCCTTGCAGAATCTGCTCCTAAATCAGCAAACAGGCTGGATATTGGATCCAAAAGCTGATCCAAGACCCCAAAGCTCCTACCTGGGCTCATTTCCAGCTGTGTATTTGTAAAAAGGCTTTTCCTGAAGAAGCCTTTCAAAGAGAGCAGATGCCCACACCTTGCTGTATTTTGGAGAAAGCTGAAATGATCCCTGAAGCAAATCCCTTCTGTGACCCATTCTGTGATCCAGGGACTGAATTCTGTCCTGCTTTTACCCAGGAGCTGCACCACGGTGCTGCTGCTTGATGGCCACCATGGGGATTATTTTCATTTTTCCAAAACAGAGGAGACAGAGCAAAGAAACGCTCCAGGCAAAATTCCTGCACACAAAGTGCTCGAGCCCTAAAGGTGTGATGAAAGCATAATCCTGCACATAACCCTCAGTTCTGCTGCCTAAAATAATACTCCAGGATGCTGGCAGGGGAATACTACGCTTCCTGTGAGTGTTTCAGTTCACATTCTCCCAAAAATAACACAGCGACTGTTAACACCTGCACTTTTCAACATTTCCTTGCTAACAACAAGGAGATTAATGGGTTCCATTCAAAAAGACCTTTTTGACCTCATTTATGATGTTGAGAAACTCAGGAAATTGCCTGCTAATCCAAAGCTTGATAATCCCAGGTTTCTTCAGGAAAGGTCCCGGCTCGAAGCGTTCAGCGGGAGAAGGGCTGGATCCAGGTGGGACAGGATCCACAGGGACTCACAGCAGGTGAATCTTCATCCCTCTGTGTTCAGGGATCAAGAGGAGAGGTGGGAATGCAGGAGCAGAAGTTACTCAACCTGCCCAGTGCTGCAGACCACAGGAAAAGCTTCATTTGGCCAAGACTTCTCTCCCATTTTGGAAAAACATGGGAGCCCGGGGGATTGCAGCAGCTCCCAGGGGCTCCGGGCAGGATTGGGCCAAGCTGAGCTTGCAGACACATCCTGGGGTGACCCAGGGGCCTGACCCAGCAGCTCCTGATGGCTCAGTGCCCCAGCAGCTGGGAGCTGGCATGGGAAGCAGGAGCTGCAGGTTGGCTGCTCCTGGAAAAGTCAGGGCTGGCAGATGGCACCACTTTGTGCCTCTGCCTGGGATTTCCAGAGGAAAACTTCTTCCAGTTTTTCATAGACAGCCCCAGCCTTCTGCTTTCAATTTCACAGAGGACTGGAGGGTATTTTTTTATCTTTTCTTGTTTCTTTTCAATTTATTTGTGTATTATAAACATGGACCAAACCCTCAAGAGTTTGTCAGAGAAGTCCAGCCTTGAGAAAACAGCCTTGCCCAGACTGTTCAAAGTACAAATATATCAGCACCTCTACCTGCTTCTGCTTAAGGAAACATTCAGCCAGTTGATCAAATGCCATCTTAATTACAATCTTTGCAAAGAGCAGAAATGAGCCAGGAAAAATCAGAAATAAGGAGCTGTGCAGCTCCTTCACAACAGAAGGGGAAATAAAAATGAAACCAGTGCCTGGATTCAGCACAGGATGGGCAGGGACGAGCTGAGGATGCTTCAGAGAAGGAGCAGCCTCAAAGAAGGAAGGTTTGTGCAGGACAGAGCCACTTCTGTCTGATCAGTCACAGAATTGCAGTAACTGATGCAGATCTGGTAATTAGTGAGGCAAACTCTCTCTTTCAGCCATTTATCTGCAGCTTTAGTGACCACCCAGAGATCCCATCTTCCAATTTAATTCCATAGCCACGACTGGGGCAGACCTTGAGCATCCCCACTCTGCTCAGCCAAGGATGTTTCTTCAGACTTTTACATTTCCCTGAAATCCTGTTTGTCCTCGTGAAGAAACTCATCCCCTAATTAACTCAGAGGAGCCCCAATTAACAGCTGCCTTTCCTGGAGAAGGAGGTGGCTGTTTCCCAGGGAATGGCTCTGAGGTGCTCTGTTCCTCATCCTCCCTTTCCCCACTCAATCCCTGCACCCCTGGGAATTGGAAAGAGCAGATTCCCTCTGGAAAGCCCTGCTGGGGAGAGGTGCTGGAACAGGGATGGAGCAAAGAGCAGGAGGCAAATGCCACAGCTCAGGCTTTCTGTAGGAGTGAAGTTACCAGGATCACTGCCAGGGAAGGTGGACACATCCAGAGGGTGATCCCAGCCCAAAGGTGGCACGGGCAGGCTCAGCAGCACATTCCCAGTGCTGCTGCTGCCTCCCTGCTCTGACCCCTCTGCTTTCACTCCCATCTCCTCCCTCCTGCTTCTCTGCCATCCTTTAGTGCCCATTTCAGGCCTCTCTCTCACCCCAAACCTTTCACTGCTCAGCCCAGTGAACCATCTCAATAAACTCAAAAATATTTGATTCCCAGAGCCAGCACGGGGTGTAAATCCATCAGGAAATAACAAGGTGCCCCCATTGTAGAGATTTTTTTCCAAATTGTACTGATGGAGTTGTTTTGTAGACCCAAATCAGGTGAGGGGGAGGGAAACCACTGTGGGCATTTGAATCCTTTTGCTCCATAGGAAGTTTTCAGGCAGCTCCAAACAATTGGGGCTGAGAAAGTGCAGCTGATGTTGTGTTTGTACACGGGGTTTGTACACAGGGCTGGGAGCTGGAGCCCATTGTTCAGGAGCCTGGGTTCCCCACGGAGCTGCAGGAAGCACAGGGCACAGCTGAGGATACCCTGGCCAAAGTTCCTGCAAGGATTTTCCCAAGGCATGCTTTGTATGCTGCTGGGAAAACAGAAAAATCAGAAATATATCAATAAACATATCACTAATCCTCTTTTGGGGTCTATCAGAGTAAAATTCAAAGAAGTCTGGTCAAAATGCTTAGAAATTTCATTTTTTTTTTCCTTAGTGAAAAGCTGAAGAATTAAACACATCCCCACGTGCCTTCTGATGCCTTTTTTCCAAGTTCCTCACTCATTCCATTTTTCCAGAGATTGCTTTCCCTCTGGAAAGGTAAAGGACGTTAAACAACTAAAGGGAATTTTATTGACAACTGTTTGATTGGCTTTGGACTCTAGGAAAATGTTGGATCTGCTAATTTCTCACTGTTCTTATCTGACCACGCTCCAAAAAATGCCTCCATTCTCTTAAACTACAAATTAAATGCCTCTGTCACTGCAAATAACACTGAAGATGCTCAGAAAGCTTGAAATTTCTCTCAGCCTGAGACCTCTTCATGTTGTTTAGGTTCCCTCAATGAGAATATCACAAAAATTCCATGTACAAGTCCCTCAGTTGTGTTATCACCAGCTCCACTCAGACCCAGGGATTAATAACTGCAACAGAAAAAATTTCTCAGCTAAAAGGTAAACTGGGTGATGGGAAGAATATAGAGAAAAGGGGGGAAAGTGTAAAATAGTGCAGGAAGTTGTTATCTCTGAGCAGAAAAAGTAAATATTTTTTATCCAAGAAGGATATAAAATTGAGATATCTTCTGAGCAGGCTCCCTGCTTGTGAGAGAGTGAAATGTTCTATCCTTCAAGAGTAAATGGATAAAATAAGAAATAGAAGCCTGATCAATTGCTCCAGCTTGACTTGGATTTCATATGGATATAAACCATGGCAGGGGGTGGAAGGAGATGAGGTTTAAGGTCCCTTCCAACCCAAACCATTCCATGATCCTGTGATTCCCTGAAATTTTCATATGACCATGGTCCTAAACCTGCATTTACCCTGGCTGACCTCCACTGGTGGCCTGAAGGCTCTTGGATGAACAGGAGCCATTTCTGAAGGGTTGAAGAACAGCAAAAAAATCCTAAAATTGCTGCCGAAAGCTTTTCTCCAATGGGGAGAAAAATAGGATGGGAAACTCCCACCCAAATTTGAATCCTGACAAATCACTGGAAAAGCCACTGAATTGAGGGATGGATTGCTGATTTCTCCCAAGATAAAAGCAGGATTAGGCTCAAGTAGCAAAAATCTTTCTGAGAGGGGGGAAAGGCTGAGCACTAAAGGGTTTCAAGCTCAAGAAGAGCCAGAGTGCAGCAGTGGCTGCACCCAACCACGAGTAGTTAAATATTTTTTAATTTTTACTGAGAAATGAGAGAGTTGATTCAGAGATAACATCCTGCTCGGAATCAGGATAAAACAACTTTTCCTCTGCCCATCCAACCTCCTCTGCACTGCTCGGATTCCAAGACAAACCCAGATATTCCGAGGAACAAGAGGGATTTCAAAACCCTGCAGAACCACCAGAAAGCTGCTCCTAGACGTGCACGGAGCATTTTGTGCTAATCAGGGAGCAAACTCCTCTGCAAAATATTATTCATGGGACTGAACATCAGCCAACTGCAAAAACATTTTCTTAACTTGTGGGTAAACAGTTTCCAGTGCTGGCCTCTGCCTCCCTGCATTATGGTAATTTCACACTTGAAAATTTCACAAATAAAACGTCCAGAGCCGCTTGCGGGAAAATTGCGGTGAATTAAAATAAGCAGCAATTCAGTTTTGTCTAAGCTGCTCTGGTCTTTGTTTCAATTTCTTTGCCTGATTTGAGCTGAGCTTCTGAATTAGGAACAGGGAATCTGGGATTTTTTTTTATTTAAGATGTAGTTTTAGGGGACAGTGTTATTCAGAGAGCAGCAGGCAGGGAAAGAGGCACACTGAGGTCAGAGCAGAAAGAAAAAACCAAGGAGGAACTGAACAGGGGTGGAGTGTGCCCAACAAACACCAGATTAATCCTGCCTGCTTCCATCTTCTGCCTCATTTGGTGCTGGGCTTTGAGACACAGGGCCAGGGACCTCGGAACAGGCTGCAAATGAGATTTTGAATGCCCATGCTCAGTATCAGAGGTGATTAGAGAGGTTGGCTGAGGTTTTGATCCAGGGCACGTTCACAGGGTCTTTGTACAAAGCTCATTTATGGGTACCCGAGCAGGCACAAAGGAATGAGGCCAAAACTCTGCCTGGGACATCAAGGACTTCCCTGAGCCAGGATCCCAGCACAGGTCATGGGCTGATCTCTGCCCAGCACTGCCCTCCCCACCCAGCTGAGCTCAGCTCATCCTCCTGCACTACCCCAGCAGAGCCCAGAGTCCTTCCTGAGCCTCACAGAGCCCCTGGAAGCCCAGCCCCAGCATCACCACATTTTGGGGCTGTTGGAATGTGACCTTTTCTTCCTGGTCCCTCCTGGAGAGAAGGAACATCTCCATGCAGGTCTGTTGCCCAGGTTCCAGCTCATTTTTCACCCCGCTTTTGACATTCAGATCAGTCAGACACCTCAAGCCCTGGAACATTTAATTATAGCTCGTGCCATCATTTACCTCGTCCTCTAAGCCTTTGATTACATTAGGCAAGAAAGAAAATTTCATCTATGCTCTCCAGCTATTCCTTAGGCTGAAAATAAAACTGGAATTGGCCAGAGAGAGATGACATTTTTCTTCAAGACAGCTGAAGGAAGCATGAAAACTGCTGTCCAGGATATCCGGGACTTGGCTGGTTCTTTCTCTTCCCTGAGTTTTCTCACCAAATGATTTTTGTTTATTTTATTAAAAAGTCTGTTCCTCTTTGACAGGTGTCCTATAGGCAGAAAATGTGTCTTGGCTAAGGACAGGGAGGGAATTAGTCCTGGGTTTCTTCTCAGGAGTAGTGGAAGGTGCACAGCAGAAATATTCCTGTGTTTAACTCAGTGTGATGCATTCAGGCACAGAACTTCAGGGGGGATAAAATTATGGAGAATTGAAAGGCTCCAATAAAAATGGAAGTGAACTCGCAGTGACAGGTGAAATAGGAATTTTGGAATTGTAAATTGAATGGAACAGAATATTGAACTTTACAGAGATTTGGCAATTTCAGAAAAGAGTTTTGTAAAATTAAAAGTCTAAATTAAAAAAAAAAAAGAAAAAGAATAGCAAAAAAAAAAAAAAAACCACAATAAAAAGGCAAACAGGCAGTTGGCCAGGATTCACTCAGCTTTTAAAACACTCAGTTATCAGCAAATACATCAATTTAGTGCAAAGTTCAGTATTCTGCAAGCTGCTCTAGCTGGAAAAGTTGGATAAATCTGCTCTAGCACTAAAACTCGTTACCAGGAGCCACCCTGCTCCCTCCCACCTCTGCCAGACCCCAGGAGCACTCATGGCCCTGCCCTGCTGGGTCACCAGAGATCAAAAATCCCAATCCATTGGACATTTTTTAAAAAGGCACCATCCAGGAACAACAAGATTCACTGCAAAACCCTCTGGAGCTTTTTAGTTCGACACCTGAACCCCAGTAACGACAGGGGGTGTGAGGATACAGCTCCTTTTCACTCATCCCTAGGAACAACTCACCCAGCTCCCTAATTAATTGGTTAATTGACTCCCTAATTAATTGAATCAGCAGAAAAATGAGCCCTACAAAACTCTCACAGCAGTTTCTGGCTCAGCCAGGTCAGACAAGTCCCAGGGCCAGCAGAAGGGAAGGGATGGAAATCATGTGGCAAGAGGAGGGAAAAGGCAGGACTGCAGTGATGGAGATTAACCCACACTGTTGTATCCACACTATTTTGACATGAGGTTACCAAATAATTCCTGATTTTGCTGTCTATTGCTGCAAATCATCCCAAGGTTATGGAGAAACTCAAATCTTCCCTGAAGGATGAGCCTCTGCAGGAGTTAACGGAGGAAAAATCCAAGTTTGAGGTTTTATTTTCCACAGATCGAGCTCGAGGAAGAAACAGCAAAGGAATGAATCAGTGAGGGCTGGGAAGGGACCTCAGATTAATAATATGAGTCAGGGGAGGGCAGAGAGTAGCTGAACACATCATCAACACGAGCATCACCCCCAAACCTCCACATACCAAAGCACCAAGAGTCAGATTTAACTTTAACCATGTGTCCTGCTCAGGCAGCTGCTTAATCACCCTAATGAACACAAATGGCCCCCAGCATTGAAACCCTCTGTTAAATATCAGCACCCCAAACCAAAAACTGCCAGCAGAACAGACCCCTTTGCACCCACAGGTAGGGGTCAGTCAGTGTTTCCAATAAATTCCACAGCAGACAATTTGTACTTTGAGCAGAGGTACCAGGATGCTCCATGGTAATTTTTTTTTTTTTGTATTTTTTATTTCATCTTCACAGTCAAACTGCCCATTTGGAAACCTTGTTTTGAAAAAAAAAAAAAAAAGCAGAGGATGAACCCTTTTAGCAGATTTTGCAAATAATGGATGGGTTTATTGGTTTGGGGAATAAAAAAAAATGGGATTTCACCTCACACAAAGCCTTTTGTAGGTTCCCAGCACTACAGGATTGATTAGGAAGACTCTTTGTGACTAATAGGTGGATGGGCTTTATTTTTCCTAGAAATTTTCCTCACAGTGTTAAATTTGGAGGACCTGTGCCCAGTTTCCATGAAGATCTGCTCCTTGGGACCCGTCTGACCACGCCACGGTCACCTTTGGGCCCTAGGAAATCAGAGGGGAAACTTTAAGGTGGGAGGGGGATGCTAACCATGGGTGAAACGAGTGAGCCCGAGCTCAGGCAGAGATCTGAAGTGGTTTTAGGATATTTCAGGGAGAGCTTCCATGCTCTCCAACGTGTTGATCCATCCCCTTGGCCTGGCAAACATCCAGAGGTGGCTGTTCCCTTTCCTCCCCTCCACAAGTGGAGAAGAGAGGAGGAGTTAGAAAGCTGACGTGGCAAATCTCCAAGCCTCTCCAAATATACTTCATTAAATCCAGCAATTAATACCACGGAGCAGTGCCTGCTTCAGCAAAGCCAGTGCAATACTTGGGGAAGAAGGGAGAGCAGGAGTGATTTAGAAACTCCTATTTCTTGGACAGGGGCACACTTAAAAAGGCTGATCTCATAAATCTGTGGTTTCTGCGCCTTTTTGGGTTGTGTATCTGAGCACTCCCACGGCAGATAGTGGGATGTGTAACATTCCCAAGTCCATGAACCCCAGTCACATGATGGTAATTACTGGAGACCTTGAAACACAAAGACCAATAAATTCAGCATGAAGAGCACAGCTCCTGTTCTCTTACTCACAGCACAGAATTTGGCCAGAATTTGCATGGGAAGGTCTTATCCCTTCAAGAATCTTGATTTCTCAACATGTTGTTGATCCTTTGGATACCTATGACCACATGTTAGACAGAGAATATTCCGCTCAAATGTCCTCAAAGGGTCCAAAAATTCCAACCCAGCGGGTGCTGGCTCCTGATTCCTTGGGCCTCTTCAGAAATTCAGCATCAGGAGCTTTTGAGAGGGGGGAATTATAACAAAGTACAAGTGAAGTTTTCCTTTCCAAGTACAGAGACTCTTTAGAGCACAGAGTCGAGTATCTTGGACTGACAGGATAAATATGGGATCACTTCATCCCGGAGAAGATGGATCACATGTACCCTGGAGGGGGAAACCACTGAAATGGGGAAGCAGGTAAAAAATGGGGTGGGAAAAGAGGAATTCACCACCCACTGCAGCAGATGAGAAGCACCCACAGTTCAGCATCTCCCCAGAGCAAACTCCTAGAGCTGAACTCTGCTTATTGCACAAAAGGGATTATTAGAAGGAAAACCAGCAATATCCATCTCTTAGCTGCTCCATGGGTCTCTGAGCTGAGTCTTGGTGTGGTCTGTGCACGCTGGGGCTGTGACTCACGAGCTGAGCAAGCACAGCCTGCCCCGACGCTGGACTCTGCTGCCACGGCTGAGCTGCCAGCTCTTTGAAGGAGATAAAAGGTCCCCAGCTCGGCCAGGACAAATTGGCACCTCTCCACCTCCTTGGAGATTTACATATGTATTTTTAAAATGAAGCAGTCATTAAAACGCTGCCTCGCTGGGATAATTGCAATTATCCCATTCTTTCGGTGTCCCACTGTAAACAGAGAGTTCACTGTCTTGTCTTTTGCTGGAGCAGGAGTCATCCCAATCCCAGCACTTCCTCTTTGGCAACAGGCAATTCCATCTGAATCACCACCCGGCTCTTGCTCCATCCTCAGGCTCTGATGGGCTGATAACATTTACTCAGAGCTCGAAGCAATTAAAAGCAAGATGACACATTAAAACAATCCCAATTTAGCATCCATCTTTAAATGATTATTTAGAGCTGATTGGGAAATGGAATTTCTGCTCTGCAGGGAAGTCAAACGTTTCAAAATTCCCTTTCATCACAGGCTGGAATGCAACCTGAATTTGGCTTAAATCCCATCTTAGTTGGACTTTCGGCACCTGGGACTTGCAAACTGCTTAATGTCAGCCGTCACTTCATCCCAGAGAAAAGCACAGATGTTTCCACATGGGGCGACAGAGTGGCCTCCATTAAAATGCACTCAGCACTGTCCCATTAACTAGCCCCAGGAGAGGCACAATTCCTGCTTTTTCCCCAAAGCCTTCACGTGGGCACAGCTGTGCCCAGACCACACCCAACACATGAGGGACAAATCCAGAGTCACGAGCACAAAATGCAAGAATTTTGCCCAGCAAGAGCCAGAGTTCATAAAGAGGGAGTTGAGACCTTTCTGAATTGGACCAGGATGAAATTTCCACTTTTTCATGGGAGAATCCACCCAAGGACAAATGGGGAATGTCACAAGAGGATTTCTCCCATCCTCTCTTTTTACACATAAGGGAAAGCAGTGTGTGTTCAAGGAGTTGTCACTGCCCATCAGGGAGATGGAGATGAGATGGAGATGGAGATGGAGATGAGATGGAGATGGAGATGGAGATGGAGATGGAGATTGGAGATGAGATGGAGATGGAGATGGAGATGGAGATGGAGATGGAGATGGAGATGAGATGGAGATGGAGATGGAGATGGAGATGAGATGGAGATGGATATGATGGAGATGGAGATGGAGATGGAGCTTGTCCCCAACAGAAGAGCACTGTGGTCTCCCTTCTCACTCCTCACACACTGCAGGCCCTGAATTCCTTTCTGTAGTGATGGATTCATCCAATAAAACCAGATCCAAACTTATGGAGCAAACCACTGGGAAGGCACCACACAGGAGTGTGACCATGTTCCCACTTCCTATCAGAAGGGAACAAAGGGTTTTTTTGGAAGTGGCTGGGTTTGGTAAGAACTTTGAACTGGTATTTCTGGCCAAAACCGTGCTCATCCATACTCTCTGACCAAGTTCACTGTCATTCTTGGTTACCTGTCTCAAGGGTGAAGGAGAATGGGTGGATGAGGTCCAGACACTGCTCCATCTAAGGAGGAAAATCTCTCCCAGCTCCCAGGTTTATTTGCTGCTCTCTGGCCATGGATCTGACAAGAGCTGCCCCCTCAGTCCCCTTCCCTTGCCCCTGGAGCTGGTGGGGCTGCAGCCCATGGTCCTAGCCCTGGTGTGGAGGATGGAAAGCCTGAAACCCCTCCCCGTGCTGCACAATCCATCTGCTCCAGCACTTGGACATGCCTGAAATTTTTGTCCAAGCCGGGCCTGTGATGGTGGCAATTAAAGGCACCATTCTTCACCCCCAAGTTGTAAAGGGCTCTCCTTTCACAACTGCTTGAGTGATGGGTCATTACTCAGCTGCCTTCACAGAAAAACTATTTTCAGTGAGTTCCTTGCAAATCAAATGACTTTCTGGTTTGTTGAAATTGCATTGGCTTGAGTGGCCTTGTCATCACCGAGTCCCTTTGACTCCTGCAGCAGAACAGCCCCAAGAAATCTGCCACAGCTGAGCAGGTGGGGAAAGAGGGGGCAATGGCCTTTGGAGGATGAAAACACATTTCTGATTCTGAAGAACTCCTGAGGAAGAAAATCAGAATGTGGGCTCTGATTCAGCAAAGCAATTAAGTATGTGCTTTAAGTCAAAGCCTTGCTTAATTCCTTTGACTCCAATGGGATTTAAGCAAAGACTTTAGACTGAGCTGAATTCAGGTCTAAAAATTCCTCTGACGTTTTTTCCCTCCTGGATTACAGTGAAAGCAAGTGGTTATAGTGCATGCCTCGAGAAGCAGAGGGGTGATGAACTGTGATGCACATCCAGTCTAATGTAAAGCTTTAAAAATCACTTGGCAGGAACTGAATCATAAATTAAGTTGCTCAACGGGTCGTGCTTTGCAACCAAAGCCATTGTCTTCCAAGGGCTTGAGCTTCACAGCTTCCCAACTGGCCCCAGCTCTGCTGTGGCTGATCAGGAGAAACTTTACACTTGATAAGTCCTCTAATATGCCGGGGAGAGTCCCTCCCTCCCCTCCTGCTCCCCTCCTACCTCTTTAATGAGCATCCCCATTAGCTTGGGAGTACAAAGGGAGTTCACTCTGTGAGCCTTTGTGTTCTTTGCATGTTAGGAGGGCTAAGGAGCAGTTCAAAAAGCAATCTGCCCAGAAACCACAGTTTATGAGTCCCAGAAGTTTCATTTGCTCAGGTCAGACTGAAAGCTTGGCTGAAGATACAGCAGAAATTTTTCTCTGTCAGGCAACAGAAAGCAGTACAAAGAACCCAGCTGTTAGGTCTCATAGCCCAGGCCTCTAATTAAAACAGTGGAAAATTAGATAACTTCACAAATTCATCACTGCCACCACTGGCTGTCAAAAAAAAAAAAGCTCAGGGGTTACCACCCACCTTTTGTTTATGTTGCTAACCAGTGTCTCCATCTTGTGTGTGTGTGTGTGCACAGAACTGAGTTTTTCTCCCTTCCCCCTGCTCTCAGCCACTTTTTTGCACCTCATTCAAAAAAACTTCAGATGAGGCTGAAAAGGGGCTGTAAACCAGGTTTGCAGACGTGCCTCCCCACACAGATTTTTAAAGGGTTTTTTTCCCCTATGAGGAAAAATGAAAAAGGCTCAATTTTTATTGTTCTCAGAGGAGGTGGAAGGGCAATGGTTCTTCCCAAAGATGCAAGACACCGTCAGTGTGGTGCTTCTGAATGTCAACAAATGTCACTTGCAGCTTGTGATCAACTCTGTATTAAAAAAAACCCCAAGCAAACAATGCCTCCATCCCTAAAATAAAGGAGGAAAGACCTTGTAGCACCCATGCTTCAACAGCAGCCAAAAAAGAAAGTTCCTATTCTTTCAAAAGTTAAATTCACATTTGAATTACAGCGGGTAAGTTCAATAGCCCTTAAAAGTAACAGGGATTAAAATTGTCTCTTGCATTAAGCCTTGCTTTTAGGGAAAAAAAAAAAAGTTCCTTCAAAGAACAAAGGGGAGAGATTCACACCTTAACAAGCCACACCAAGTATGAACCAGCCTCTCCTGCAGAGGTCCTGGCACAGGGGACCAGGAGGGGAAGGACCATGGTACCACACAGGGCAAGAAGCAGATTAAAGATACGAACATTTTATAAATACAGAAGTGGAACACAAGTTTAGGGTTGGGCCTGGGAATTGTTCTCAGCTTAACTTTCATTTGAGACTGTGGGGTAGAGGAGAAGCAGGGCAGATGCTTCAATCCACAGGGTGACACCCAAACGAAGCAGCCAACTCCATGATTTGGTGTTTTTTTTAATTAGAAACCCTGTGGTTTTTAATTTAAAAAGCCTATTTTTTAAATTATAAACACCTGAATATTAAATTCTCAGCCGAATACCTGCATTTGTGGGCAGAGCCCAGGCAGCCAAGGCTGGTGAGGGCAGCAGGTTCAGTGTCTCCTGTCCCACGTGTCAGGGCTGGGGACCTGCAGCTTGTGCTGCTCCCCTGCTTTCTCTGCCCTACTCTCCTGCAGCATTGGGGAAACGTGGAAAAGGAGCATTGTTTTGGCAGAAAAAGCAGGATTGAAAGAGCATGGATAAGAATAGAGCTAATAAAGACACTGTCCAAGATGAAGAGAAAGATGAGACAAAGATCTACGTCAAGACCGTGGCTACATTGACCCATTAATTAACTTCCAGTCACAGAGCAGGAATAACTTCCATTCCAGAGCAGGAATTTGCTCCTCTAGTGAAATAAAACATATTTGCTAGAAGCCATTTGCTCAAAGGCTGCACGGAAAGCACATGTGGTCACTCCCACCAAACACATTTTGCCTCGTACCAGGGGGAGCCGAGGGCATCCCGAGCCCCCCAGCAGCTCCAAAGTGGCTCCATCAAAGCTTTGTGGGATCAAACACCACGGCTGCTCCTCGGGTGGCCCTGAAGGATGGAGCTGAGGGTGAGCACATGCCTACACAGCCCTGGCTGGAGTCACTGCTGGGATCAGGGGCTCCCAGCCAGCCAAATCGCCCTCAGCCCGCGGGGCTTCCGCCGTGATTTGTGTCTTTCTGTAATTGGCACGGCCCTTCTCAGAAGAAAAAAGCACCACCACCAACCCCTTCCCAGTTCTCACCAACAAAAGGTAAAGACATTGAGAAGGACGGCATTCTCTTGTCACATGTTACCTTCTAAATCTTGAGTCTTCCTTTGTACTCTGACAGTAATTTCACATATAGACATGGCTGCCAAGCGAGGTTTGTTTGATGTTCTTTCCTGCCTTTGTAATGGAGTTTCCTTTTAAGCAGGAGGAGGCGGAGGGAGAGGGGATGACAGGGGCTTATAAATATGGAAAAGACACTTTTTGGCATAAAATTCACGTCGCATTTAAAATATCTCTAAGGCTTTTTTTCTTTTTCCCGCCCGTGAAGCCGGCCACCTTTGGGATTGTCCACTTGGAAAATCTACTGTTAAAAAAAGAAGCACAGAAGGGAAAATCATCATGGCTGGAAAATAGTCAAGACTTTGGGAAGCAAAAAAATAGCCTAAAAAAAAAATTCCACTGCAAATCCTGGAGTGGTGTCAGTGTCACCTCCTCTGCTCTGAAAGGCCACACTGAGGCACCTATGACAGGTGAAGTCAAGGGAGCAGTGAGGGAGTTGGTGCTCTCTGGAATGACCAGATCTTGGAAAACTTATGCATTCCATAGGAGGAAGGCCACAACACCCATCCTAGGTCTTAGTAATAAGTTTGGGATGGTTTCTCCATGTTCTCCTTAGATAAGGCAAAGCTGGTGAGGATCCAGCCTGCTGGGACTGTGGTTCACCCATCAGAGATGTTAAATTGCACCTCAGAGTGAGTGATCCCAGAAATCCAAGTGGCATTCCCAAGGTTACACGGGAAGATCATGAGGGAAGGAAGCAGTTGTCATCCAAAAAAGCAGGTGCCTGATCCTCAAAGTCACCATGCTGAAGTTCCCAGAGGACCAGACCTGGGATCCTTCCACATCCAGGGCATAAAAATGACTGATCTGAAACAACACATGATGAACAGGACAGGTTGGGATTGTGTTATTGAGAATTGTGTTATCCCAGGAAAAATCTGAATGGAGGATGAGATGTCCCAGAAATCCACCAGCCAAATGCAGACAGGTGCTGTCTGTGGGTGGCTGGTGAACTCAAGGCTCAGCTCCACTCAGATTCCACATCTTCATTCCCTGAAGAATTGCTCAGAGCTCCTCAGGAAGGACCCACACGTCTCCCTGCTTTTTAGCAAATAACGGATGTGCCTTTCGTTTATCCCCAGGACTCTTTCCTTCAGATTGCTCTTGACACTCCACACTTCGCCTGACACATGAAACCCCCCTCCTCTGATAAATTTATGTGCCTTATAAACAAAAGCTACAAAACAGCCAACGGCCCCACATCCCTGCCAATTTGAGCATATGGAAGAACAAGGAGAAGACAAGGGATCTTTTTTTTTTTTTTTTGTAGGAACACCAGAGTTTGAAGCAGAAAGCTCCATTAGTCCAGCTAATGAGGGATTGTTCCCCGTGGTATATTCCCCTCAGCACTAAATGACTCAAATGATAGCCCTTCCAACACTTCCCTGGGGAAACTATTCCACAGCCTCATAGATCACACTGTCAGGAGCTTTTGGCCAGATGGATTTCAAAGGCTACGAAATGTGCTCGAGTGTTTGGCTTGGAAAGCCTTGAAACAGTTTTGGGCTCTCATATTTGTGATGCCACGGGCATGACTTCAGCTGCTGGACCTCAGCACCCAAGTCCTGCACACCTCTGTCCCCTGCACACGTTCCCACGTGTGTGGGATGGGGCTCACCCCTCTCCCTGTCCAGGGAAAGCTGCTGCAGGAGGGAGAGCCCTGAGTGTTTGTTGCTCTCTGGGCAACTGCAACCTAAATTGTCTTGAAGGATTGAAAGACTTGGGCTGATGTTATTCCAGGGGGAATTATTCCGGGGGGGGAAAAAAAATAAATCCGGGTGTTTGATGTCGTGGGGTTGCCAAGAAATGTCTGTAAAGCTACCAGAGAAATTCTGGTGGGGTTTCCCTGTTGAACTGGGGCCCAGGAGCAGCAGATCCTGGTTTTTTGCAGGTGGCTTTCTCTGAGCCTGGCTCCAGAACGTGGAAATCCCATCTGGCTGTGCAGCAGGTGGGATCTGAGCTCACTCCTTTCCAGACCCCATCAGCATTTTGGCTCAGTGGCACTGGACCCACTTATCCTGTGGATAAACAGAGCCAAAGAGGGAGAATGTGACAACTTCCCACTGGAAGGACCAGAATGGCTCTGCAGAACCCATCCTGAAGCCTTGAGGAATTTTTTGTGGGTGAATCAATGTTTCCACACAGCTGAAAAACTGAATTTAAAACCAACGACAGGTGGGAGTCTTCCTGCACCTGGAAAGCACCTCCTGCTCTTCCGACAGCACAGGCTGAGTGCTTCACCCACAGATCCACTCTGGGAGGAGGCATTGCTTGGGAATAACTCAGAGCATCCTGCAGGATTAACTCAGAGGAGTCTCTTCCAGGCAGGAATCTGGGATTGGATGTTCGCACACAGCTCAGCAGCTTGAGGCTTTCTTCCTTCTCTAAGCTGACCTTAATTTACCTCCTTCCCCAGAATTCTCCCTCCAGAAGTTGTAAATCTGATATCCCAGCTTTCTTCGAAATGGGGATTTTGGCAAAGCTTTGAGATGTTTGAGTGTGGGCAGAACAAGCCCCTTTTGTCATCATCTGCATTAACACAATGCTTGTAGTTATCTGCCAGGACCCTGATGCTGTACAAACAGCACAGAAATGGGACCTGCTTTACTCTGAACTGTTTAATCCACTTGGGCTATGACTTCAAATGTTCTGATTTTAGACCTAAAAATAACCTGGAATAGAATGTACCCTTCTCCTGTTACCATCCCTACCACCAAGGGGAGAAATAAGGAGAAGTCCAACCACTTTTGAGGATGAAATGTGATAACAGGTCCAGCGAGGGAAATAAAAGCCATATAAACCCATCTAAATGCATGCAAAATGCACTCACTTTCTTGGCAGGATGAATCTTTATGCAACTCAGGCAGGGAAGTTACATAAGGAATTCCTCCCCGTGCACTTTACTGGGAAGTAAAGATGTCACTGTGCGATTAAAGTAGAAGAGAAATGTTTATGGGAGAAACTGGTCTGAAGAGAAAAACCCCATGGGTGCTTCTTTCCCAACTCTTTATAGGGATTGAAATCCTGTGCTGATGTGGGTAAAGTTGCTGCAAACCATCCAGGTTTATATCGAGGATCCCATTTCCACTGGCAGAGACAATGGGGACGGGACGAGGATTTAGGCCCTGCAGCTCTTTGACACCTTTCAGAACTCTGGAAAGGGAAAAGTGGGGATAAGCCATTCCTCTGGCTGCAGGCAGGCATTGATGATCCAACAAAAACACTCCTGGCAATCGGGGCTGCTCTTTGATACGGCACACGGGGGTTTTTTGGCGGGTTGTGTAACACGACGCCAGGTAGATATGAAAATGAGACGCTTTGATGGATCACACCTCTCCCAAAATCCATGGAAGAGGCTCTGGGAAGCAAAGCTGACAGGGATTACTGCAGATAGAGCTGCATTCCTTCAGCACATTAAGCTGCTTTGCGCCATGCCACGACTTGATATGATAATGTAACACAATAGGGCAGGATACCACAGAGCCAGGCTGGGAAGGAGAGGAAAAGAAGGGAAGGAAGGGTTTGTTTGGGGAAGGATTATCTGCTTCCGATGAGGGCATTCCCTCCAAGGGCTGGGTGGGTGTTCAGCTGGGGAAGGGTCTGCTAAAGGACAAGTTTTGGGTGTCCTCTGGGCTTCTCAACACCAACAACTTGGAATCAAAAGAATTAAGCTCAAGTGCGGGCTGAAATTTTAATCTTTCCGTACATCCAACCCAAACATTGTTCTGCTTTCTTAAGGGATTAGTAATTATTATGACAAATAACATTGCTTCATCCCCAGTTACTCTGCAGTTCCTTGTGAGCTGCTTCCTCAGACCTCACACTGCTGGAGCAGCCACCACTTGTGATGAGAGTTTGGAGAGTCATGGGTTGGGCAGTCAAGAAACAAAATACTTCATTTAGGCACTGCCTCTTTTTCCTTCATTCTATTTCTATTCCTCTACTCTTATTTAACTCATCTTATCCATTTCTAGATTAACATTATCCAATCTAAAAGTTTGGCAGAGATGCTTTCAATTCCCTGCAATATCTTGGTTATTGTAGTCAAGCCACCTCCCAAATTTCAGTCTACAGAGCAAAATACTCAGTTTCCTATTAAAAAAATCATCCATTTTCAGTAAAGGCTTTCTCAAAATCCACTTATCTTTCCTTACAATGCATTTCTGGACCTCTCTCTGTTGCAGTAGGCACAGATTGATGGCTATACACTATGGGAGGAGGAGGAGGAGGAGGAAGAGTGTCTTTTGAAAGGCATATCCTAAAAAATACCAATAATCCTTTGGAAAGGCCACATTGGAACAGACTCTGCCCATGGCAAGTGCTCTCACTAAAGCCTGAGCACTCATTTAAGTGCTCTGCAGAATCAAGGTTTAAATTCCTGGCTTTATTCAGCTTGATAGCAGTGACAGAATGAAGACAGGGGGATTATTTTATAAAAGGTTCTTTTGCCTGTGTTTCAGCAGCTCTCACTGAGAGCTCAGCAACAATCCCAGTCCTGTTAAACTTTTTCAGTGAGGAGAAGGGACCAAACACGGAAAATTGATTCTTAATATTTGGCAACACCCCTTAAGAAGAGATTTTAAATCCATCCTCAAGGGTTGTCATCAAATCCCACTCTGAGCTGGGGTTTAGAGCCCTGAGCTCTGGGGGAGGCTGTGCCTGTCACCTGAGCAAGGCTGTGCTGCTGTGAGCCAGGTTTTCCTTGGAAAAATCAACTCTGGGCATCTCCTGATGCTGTACTTCATGTCAGCATGTCCAGGATGGACATAAATCAGGAGAGCTCCGTGCAGAAACACAAATGAGCTGCAAATCCCTTCCAAGGAGCTGGGGAGATCCTTACATGAGCTCACATTCCAGCTCTGCTGGAGCCACAGGGTCTAAACCATCTTGGATGGGACAGCATGAGCTGCATTCCCAAGGAAGCTCAGGAGAAGCTTGTCAGCTGGAAATTCTGCCTCGTTCACACCCAAAAATTCAAGAGAGTAAAGCACTAAGGGGATAAAAGGTGACAAACAATATAAAAGCAACATGCATTAATCCAACACGTCGTTCCCAAAGAGGAATAAAAAGCTGGTGAGTTTTACAGGAAAGTCATGCACAAACTCCTGGGAAAGTCTTTCAGGTGGGTGTGAAGATGTGAGGACAGAGAAATCTGCTTTGATTGGATCTTAGGAAGGTCATAATCAACCTGCACATTCCACCTTCCACTCCATTGTATGAAGAGCTGGGTGTGATTTAAATCAAGTCTTCAATTCTGTCTTCAACTTGGCCCATAATTCTGAGAGCGTGAGGCCAAGCAATGAGCTCTGGTTGAGATTGAAGGTTTTGCAATGTTTTCAGGTGTCAGTGCAGGTCCTGAGACACACATCCAGCAGGGCTGGAGGCACTGGTACAAGTTTTCAAGGAAAACAACACCTACACTTCTGCCAGGTCATTGCAGAGCAAAGCCTGAGGTGCAGCCTAACCTGAGCAGGATTCTTTGCCCTCAGTTTTTGGTATCCACCCAAACTCAGTGCTTATGCCCACTACTGGATGAGAGTGACGGCATCCACAATATCCTCCAGCTGTTCTGAACTTTCAACACTCAAAATTCCCCATTTCAACCTTGAGCCCAGTCCTTGCTGCTCCAAGGAGTTTTGTCCATGGAGAGGCTGTCATGACACAAACCAACATCTCCTCCTGTGCCTGCAGCCCCAGCAAAGGCCAGCATCGACCTCATCAGGGTGGGGATGGGGGAAGGGGAGAAGGGAAAAAGGGAATCAGTTGAATTCTTGGTCTCAAGCCTGAGTGCACTCACAGAAAGGGATTTGTTCATCACAAAAATTGAATTCACACCATTTCCCTGCTCCGAGAAGACAGATGACATCAGCCCCTTGGCAGGAGGTGCTTTAGAGAAGATTCTAATCCATGTTCTGACAGGAAAATTCACTGGAGCTGTTGCTCACGCTCTGTCCAAGGTTTGATCATGGCTTGAATGTGGACCTTGTGCTGGCTGACAGCAAAAAAAAGCTTTGTGGCAGCTGACAAATGAGGTGGTACCCTATAGATCCAAGTGTGATTGTGATGTACAGCATCAGCCTCAGAGCCTGAACTGAGCAGGGGATAAGGGCTGACACTAAAAGTCTACTTGGGCTCAAAACAGCAGCATGTGCTGCACACTCCCCAGACTGCTGCATCTTCATCTCTGCCTGTGGGGAAAAATAAATGGACATGTTGGACCAAATCTGTGGTCCCTGTTGTTTTTTATGGCTGCTTTACAGGCTACAATTCATAAGTGAGTAGATAAGGCTGATCTAGAGTAGTTATCTGGAAGAAAAACACTGGATTATTGAATGTATTGAGCACAGTAAAGGACTCAATTTCACAGCTTGAGGTTGGATCTGTTGGGATTTATCATCCTTATCCAGAGCCCAGGGCAGCTGGCAGTGGCATCAGGGTGATTCTCCAGTCCAGAAGCAGCTGAGGAATCAAAAGGAGTTATTTCTTACTGGGAATAGATCAGACAAATCTGTTGGTGCTTAACTGAATCTGGCATTAGCAGAGTGACCATCTAATAATTACAGCAGCACAAAGATGTGGCCTCATGTCCCAGCCCTCTGCCATGGCAATGGCCAGGTTTTATCAGGGGTGAGAATCAGGGACAACTCCAGATTGCACAGAGGATTAGCTCCAGGTCACCCACCAAAGGAAACAAGGAAAGAGCATCAGCAGGGACGCAGGCAATGGTTGATTGAACTCCTGAACCCTGGATTTCCACCTTGGCTGCTGACAGGCTCTGGTCCCAAGCCCAAAATCAGGAGTCCCCTCCTGGTTGCCCACATGAGCAGCTCAGCCCAGAGCAGTTCTGTGGGTGTGGCTCAGACCAGCGTGGTTGGAGAGAGAAGGGATTGAGGGGGAACTCAACTTGGCTGAAAGTCACCGGCCTTAAAAGCAGAAAGTGCATCTCTCCTTTTGCCCAAACCCTCATCCAGCAGCTGGAAATCCAAGGAACATCTCCCTGCCTGAGCCCCCTGACCTGCAGCTGCTCTGGATCTCCTCCTCTTCCAAGCCAGGGATTTTCTGATGCAGCCAGAATGATCAACCCAAGGGAAAGTGCTGCCATCCTAATTAAACCTTTTTTTCTTGCTCCTCCTTCTGCCCACCTTGGCTCATGTTCAAGACAGCAAGAAGGAAATAACCAAAAAAAACCACAAATAAAAACCACTCAAGCACCAGTTGGTTTAGTTTCTTACAGTGTCCAGCACAGAGAGGAGCAGGGCTGGAGCATGCCAGCAGTTGTGGAATCATTAAGGTTGGAAAAGACCTCCAAGATCATGGAGTTGAACCTTTCTCAGTGCTCTCTGCAGCTGTGCCTGGAACTTGAATTGCTCTGGAAGTGCACTACATGTGGACATGCTTTAAAAAAAGATGTTGAGATTAGGAAAACATTATTTCACTACAGGAATAACACATTTCAGCTGCCTTTGCTGCTGCTCAGTGGGAAAAAATCTTTTCCAGCAGAAAGAAGACTTTGTGAGGAAACACAGGGACACACGCTGGAAGAAGCTGGGATTTGGGATCTGGGTGGTTTGAGGTGTGGAGGTGCTGGAGAACATTTTAAACTGGGTTTTACCCAACGCTGTGCTGCTCCTCAGAGGGTTCAGTCACTGCAAGAGGAGCAAGTTGACACCACAACTCCTTCCAGGGCTCTGAACATCACCATGGCACCATCAAAGGGAGATCCTGAAAGCTCCACCTGGAATTCCTGAGGTGTGGATGTGTTCAGTGTCAGGTGGATCTGACACACCCTGGAGTATCCTGCTCCTGGAAACAAGGGCAATGGCCAGAATTCCACACAGCCCCTTCTAGTGGTAACAACCCTGTGGTAGCCACCAGCCTCTCCAGCTAGCCCTCAGCCCAAAGTCAGGAGGAGCTGAGACATGGATAGGGGTGATCTATAACTTACACAGCACTTGTGCCTCTCTAACAGGACAGGAACTGTGCAAAACTTTGATTTGCCTCTCCCAGGAACCTCTGCCCATCCTGTGTAAGGGTGGCCAGGTTCAGTCACCCACCAGAAGCAGGTTTGTAGGTCACTGGCAGAGCTGCCAGAGCACAGGAGGCTCTGCTTTTCCCAAGGCCCATCCCACTGGATGACACCAGAAAAAGATTCAAATTAGGGAGTGTTTTCGAAGGCAGTGTTTTTGAGAGTTTGTTTTTCTGGCTTGTTGGCCTTTTCTCCAAAGGGATAGAGTTTCTCCAAGGGAAGTTTCTTTTTGCAAAGTGACTGACCCGCTGGCACCAGTACAAAGTTTTAGGAGATGAACTCATACTTCTGACTACGATCCCTTTGCACTGCTGAGAGCTGCTAATGAAGAGGAGCAGGGAGCAGCTAGAAAGGAAATAAGAGCCAGCAGCTTGGGAAATAGAAACAGGGAATAACAAAGTCCTGCTCTGCTAGGAGCATCTCCAAAGCAGAGGGGTCAAACCCTCCCTCCTCCCCAGAGAGAGGGAGCTTGAAGGGTCCTCAGCAACATTTGAACCTCAAAATCCCTCCTCCTTTCTTGCTCATCTGCTGCCTGACTCTGGGAGAGCCTAATCTCCCCTGAGGTACTTTGAAGTTAGGCAGGGATTTAGATTTGTGCCTCTTTTAAGGCAAGGCAAAGCCCTGCGGGAGCGGCGGGAGCGCTCCTGCCTCCCTAACACAGAGCAGGCGCCGCGGGGTGACATCCTCCTCCTCCTCCTCCTCCTCATCTCCTCCTCCTCGCATGGCAAGGGATCAAACCCCCCCTTCCCAGCCCTTCCAGCCCATCCCTGCCTGCTCTGCCTCCTTCCCCCGGTGCTGGGACTCTCCACACGCTGAGATTTTCTGGGAGCCCAAACTCTTCCACTGCCTGCAAAGTCCCCCAAAGCTGCCCTGAAAGTGCTTCCCATCTTCCCTTAGCTCATAAGGATGGTAAAGGGCAGCTGGACCAAGCCTTGCAAAGGGAATCACAGACCCATAAGAACCCAGGGATTCTTAGAAATCTCCTCCCATCACAGAGATTTCCACCCCCTGAACCTGCCTGGCTGGTGCACAGCACCTTCCAGCCCAAGCAACTCTTCCACTTTGCAAAGGGGAACACGATATGTGCTGTTCAAACCTAGTGAAGATGGATTGCTAGCCTTCCTTACTTCCTTTCCAAGGGAGGAGAGCAGAGCCAATGTCATGCTGTGAGTCACCGGAAGAATAAAATTGAATCCTTGGGGCCAAAGCTTGAAAACAGCATTGCCAGGGATTTTTCCCTCCTGTTTTTCAAATACCCTTGAAGTTTCTCCCCTCTCCCTTGTCACTGGTCCACAGCATTACAGAAAAAGTGCCTTCAAAACACCACAAAGGGTTTTCACTTGCCAAACTACTGAAAATCTACCTGCTCCCCCCAGATTTTTTATCACTGTTGAAAATCTCATTATTCCTGGGGGCTCTTGATCCCTGCTCCCCTCTAACATCCAGGCCTTGCCCAGCACAATGAAGGCTGCTGGAAAGGGCACCTGGCCAAGAGCAGATGTCAGGAAGGTCACCCAGCCTTCATTCACTGTCAGGGAACACGAGATTCCCAACTCCAGGTTCATCCACAGCTCTCCAACCAGGAGAGAAGGTGGCTGGGATCATTTATGTCCCAGTGGGAATCACAGGGCTTTACTCTGAACGTGTGGGAGTAACCAGGCAAGGATTTGATTTAGGGGAGTGTGAGATGTGTAGCACCTCTGAGGTTTATAACTTGTAAGAGCTTATCTCCTTTTGCATCAAGAAGTGTCTGGGAAGCAGCCAAGGGCACACAGCAGAGGAGATAGCAAGTGGGAAGGGAGAGGAAAAAAGTCAAGGGGAATACAGGCATATTTATAAAAATCAGAACAATAGTTTCCCAGAGCTGTGATAAGAACTATTTTCTACTCACAAAAATAAAACACTGATGGTTTTTTTTCTTTTTAAAAAGAAAAAGCCAAACCCCAGCACTTTGCCTGAAGCCAGAGCTGTCATGAGAGCAGCAGCCAAGGTGGAAGGGGTTAATCCTTGTGCTCCCAGCTGGGAAGGAGGCCTGCAGCCTTTGGGAAGGAGCCTGGGGCTGGTGGTGCTGCCACAGTCCCTGGTGAGTGTTTGTTCAGATCAGCTCAGTGCAGGCACCCCCTCCAGCCTGAAGGGATTGGCAAGAGCCTCTCGAAGGGTGGCCTGGAGTCATAAACAAGCAGGGCTTTGCATCCCCAGCCAGCCAGGCTGAGCTCTGCTGGCAGAGCTGCCTCAAGCAGGATCCCTCTGGCTCCCTGCCTGGCCCTTGCAAGTGTTATCAATCGCCTGCTTCCATGAACATTAAAGAAATCAAACTTTCCCTCTTGCTCTTGCACCCCCTCCCTTTAAATAGCAGCTTAAAAGGAAACAAATTTAGAGCAAGTTCAGAGGGATTCAGAGGCTGTTTCTCATGCTCTGAGGAAATCCTAGCTGTTGGATGGTGGAGGGAGTTATCTCCCAGCCCTATCTGGACATGAATTCAGAGAAAGGTTGGGAGGGATTTCCCAGGAAATTACAATGCTGCCCCCAGCTCCTCTTCCTCGTGGCAAGGCAGGATCCTCTCTGCTCACCATTCCCCATGGATCTCAGAGCAGATCCCACACAGCAGTCCTGTCTAGGATGCACTCATGGGTGCATCCCTGGGAATGTCCAAGGCCAGGTTGGATGGGGTTTGGAGCAGTCTGGGACAGTGGAAGGTGTCCCTGCTCATGGCAGAGGGGTTGGAACTGGATTATCTTAATCATCCTTCCAATCCAAACTGTTCTGGGATTCTCTGTTAATTCTGTGGCTGTCATTCAGCCTTGGTGTCCAACAGCAGCATCTCCAGACCAAAACCCCCTGAAGTGACACAGAACCAGTTCTCTGATTTAAAAAAAAATGCTCACCTGAGCTCACCCCAGGACTGCAGGTGAGGTGAAATGACGTTTGATGCAGACGAGTTCGGTGTTTGTAGCTCCCTCTGGGATCAAAGCATTACTTAGACATGTCTGAAGATGGAAGCAGCACTTTCAATATCTAATTAGATGTGAGCTTCTATAATTAAACACATCCTTGCTCAAAGCTAAGGAAAGCCCAGGCTCCACAGAATCCTTCCTCCCCATATAATCACCCCAAGATACAGCAGAGGATTTCAGTACCGAGCTGAGCAAGAGTTTTAACAGTTTTTAGCTAAAATCATTCTCTCCATCACCCTTGCAATTTCTCATGGGCAGATCTTTGACAGGTGAGGAGTGACCCACTCAGGTGCACTTGGAAAACAACAGAGCTGGGAGAAGAAATCAACTCCCACAGGATTCTGGTTCCTCATCCAGCCACAGGGGATGCTCCCCCCATCCCCAACCCCTTTCAATCCCGAGGTAACTTCTCCCCTTTTCATTCACCCACTTAGCCCAAGTAAGTCCAAATGGGGAGAAATCAAAGAGGGATTTTAAGTCCATGTTTAAAACAGCCTATGGATTTTGGAGCTCCTTCCTGCTCCATCTCAGCAACGTTGTGCTGCAAGCCAAGGTTTCAGACGTGTGTCATCGGGGATCGCAGTTACAAATGAGATTAAGGAGCGAAATAAAAATCTCTTGAGCTGGAGATAACGCACTTGCTGGCAGGCAGCAAGGGGCTGAATTGATCTCCTGGCCCAGGCAGGCTTTTCCATCTGCCAATAACACCCAGCAACTCGTCAGTGCTGCAGCATACAGTGTTTATAGCCCGGGGTTGTAATGAAATCAGCATCTCCCACAGGGAGCTTAACCCCTCCGGAGAGCTCCGGCTGCCACAAGTGACCCTCGTGGAGCAGAAAGGAAATACCCAGCCCAGAGCTGGCTCTGACACACAAAAAATCTCAGAAAACATCAGAGCTCTTACAGGGTTGTGGCAAACTCTGCCACGTGGAAGCCTGGAGAAGGGTTTAGATGTGGTGGGACATCCGAAGTTGCTCTGGGAACATCTACAGGGCACAACTGCCCCTTTCCCACCTCTGTGGGTGGATTCAGTGAGCATCAGCCTGGGCATTGCACCTCCACTGTCTCAGCCCTTCAGGGCCAGGCACTTGGTCTGTCTGCCCAACATCAGGGAGCCACCTGCAAGCCCAGACCTGGAAAACCATTCCAGAGGTGGTTTGGGACTGCTGAGAGAGCTTCACTTGGGATCCCTGTCCAATTGTCCTGCACAGACTCCATGAGGTAACAAACACAGACCGTGGAATCAGCCCTCCCACGCAGGCAGAAGCTGGATCTGGACATGTTTAGAGGCACTGCAAAGCCTTCCAGGATTTCCAGTCATCAGCCCTACCAGTGCAGCCCTCTTCCAGATGTTGGAGATCTTCTCCATCTGCACTTCCAGGGGCAGGAGAGCTGTGCCCCCCCTCAGCCAGCAATGACTCTGAGCCTACCCTTCCATCAGCATCCCAAAAAACTGCTGTGGGCTAAATCACACCCTATAGATCCACCACTCCTTCCATTTGCTTTTCCTTCCCCCAACAAACTCCTTTAGGCACGAGACATTTTTTCCAGCCCACGCTTTCCTAAAGGACACTGTGAGCTTTTGTATAAACAAAGAAATGAGGCACGACAGCTCGAGACTGAGGAGAAAATATCACAACCATCCCAACAACATCAACAGTTTAGAGAAAACACTTGGAGCTGTCAATACCCTGCTCTGAGTGGTGAAAGGTTTGGGACATTTTCCAGTTTTGAGTAAGAGACACTTTGCTGGTTTGCTTGCAAATCTTGGGGGAAGACTGCACTTCTCAGCTGCAATCCAGAAATGGTTCTGACTCCGTGGCAATAAGAACATGGAAAAGTCCAAACCAGGATAAATGCTCGCAGCCGTGAAAAATCTGAAATTAAAGAGCTCTCTGCCAAGAGAGGAGCTCAATAGTTTGGCTCCCCAAAGCTCAGGTCTTAAAATATATCTCAGAGATCCGTGGCTGCACATTCCTAACCCCAGGCTGCTGTGTGCACACATGGCCAGGGTGTGCAAAAAAAGTTGGATTGATCCTGGTAGAGGTGCCTGGAGCAATCCTTCCTTCCTTCCAAAACAAATATTCAGTGGGGCAGTGATCCCAAAGAGCTCCTGAAAGAAGCTCTACAAGGCCTGCTGAGCCCTTAACTGTGCCATGAACCCACACTCAGGGCCAGGCTCACTTTTTGGGCACAGATTTCCATGTGCTGGGCAGGCCCAGCACGGCTTTCACAGCACTCTGGGAACAGAGCCCACGGGAGGATCTTGACCAAGACAAGAGCCAAGCTCAGCAGACTGAGCCATGTTTAAATCCAGGTGCCAACAGCAGAGATAACAAAAGTGAAGAACTGAAGTAATCAAGGGTGTTACTCATCCATGACTTGGACTGGAAGCAGGGCCAGGAGCCCGGCCCAGAGGAGGAACCAGCAGTGCCTGTGCAGCTGGGCACCATCCCAGTGTCCATTCCCAGAGGCAGCAGCTGCAGCCAGGGCAAGGGGAAACAGGGCAGTGAGGGCTGAGCTAATAAAAACAGACCCCAGGAATGCAGGGATGCTGAGTTTGGGTCACCTGTCTGATGGGGAGAAGGAGCCACCAGCTACTGAGAGCCCTGAGCTCCTCAGGAAATGGTTGTGCTCAGGTGCTGGACTTGGGCGCCTCTGCAGCGCTTGGGGGTGAAGAGCTCCTGGATTAGTGGGGTTTCAGCCCAGCTGATGCAGGTCCCACCCCAGCAGGTATCCCAAATGCCCTGCAGACACCCCAGGCTGGGCTCAGCACAGCTGTTTTGCAGCTGCATTTCGCTGGTGCAGCAGCAGCAGCAGCCGGCTGGGCCGTGCAGATGGGCCCGGAGAGACTCCCTGCTTCCTTCAGCTCCTGAGCTCAGGCTCAGCTCCCATAAAGCTGGGTTTTATGGGCCTCCCCGTGAGGGTGAGCACGGCTGTGTGTGTGCAATCCCAGGGATTTACAATCCATCCAGGCATCGCTCGGGGCCAAGGTTTTCAAACGCTGTATCCAGAAGCCTGGATCCACTGGGTCTTTGGGTTGTTTTAAAGAGAGTTTATTTTGGATTTGAAAGCACAGCCCCGGCTCTTCAGCACAAATTGACTTCCTGAGCTCTCCTGCTTCCTCCAAACTCTTCTCCTGGCAACTCCTGTTGCTTCAGGATTTCTACACAACTCTCCAGCATCTCCTGAGGACCTTCCTCCCACTCCAACCTTTTCCCCTTTTGATCACTGCAAGGCTGTTAATTCAGTTGGCAACAAAACACTCTCTCAAGCAAAACTAAGACAATGAGCTGGGTCAAATCTCAGAGGCTTGGATGAATTTTAATTTGCAATATTTGCTCTTTTTTCCCCTTCTCCTTTAGACTTTGGATTCTCTGACTTTCTTTCATGGCTAGATTTCTACGCTGCCCATCTTTCTGGGCATATTTTACGTTTGACATTTCTCAGTTTTCCCCAGTGAAGGGCAGTCCAAACTCTCAACTTATACCTTCCCCAACGTGGTTTTACATGAAGACAGGGGATTTTCTCAGGAGGTTTGTCCCACACGACTCTGCTGGAAGGGAAGGACATGTGGAGAGCCGTGGGGAAGCTGCATCCTGAGGAGGCTCAGCAGGACTCTGAGCAGAACTGTCAGCAGCAGAAGTGGTTTCATTACAGGGCTCCGTAATGAAACCAAGGTGGCCAAGCTGCTGACAGCTGCAGAGCAAGCCAGAGGAGAGGTGGGTTTGGGAGCAGAGGGGAATATTTCATCTTCTCTGACTTGATGAGTTTGCATTGGCACAAGACAATGAGGAGCAGATGTCAGCCAGAGATGCCAAACTACCCCGTACATTTTTACAGCAGAAATAATGACACTCTTTCAGACCACTAATGTTTGCAGTTTCTCAACAGCATGGACTGATTTTTTTTTTTTTTTAAGAAAAACCCTCCTCGAAGCTCTCCAAGAAGGGGTTTTAGCCAGTGCTGATGGCAGCAGCAGTGATTTCACAAGGATAATCAGATAAAACCCCCTTCCCAGGGCTAGTTGGATGCTGCAGTGATTCTGAGCCATCTGCATCCATCAAAGCACACTTACCTGGGACCATTAAATGTGAATTTCTTCCCCAGAGCTTTCTCATGGCCTGAGTAAGGCCTTTCCTTTTGCCTGAGGGCTCTGTTAATTCCTAGAAATTGTACAATCATTTAGGTTGGAAAAGACCCATAAGATCATTGAGTTCCGTGTAATAATTCCTCTCTTACAACAACTTCGGAAACTCTTGGAAAACTGAAGAGCTCAGCTGGGCTCAATTTCATTGTGGATGTACTTTGAATAAACAAAATTCAGGAAGTTTCAGACCCAGAAAATGACCTATGAACATCCAATATTCAAGGTTAAATTGTTAAGCATTGGAAGGGGCTGCCCAGGGAGGTGGTGGAGTCCCCATCCCTGGAGATGTTCAAGGGATGACTGAACGTGGCACTCAGAGCTCTGGTCTGGTTGACAGGGGGGTGTGTGGCCAAAAGTTGGTGATCTTGGATGCCTTCTCCAGCCTAAATGATTCTGTGATATTGGAATGTTTAGGATTATAAGTTCTCACAGGTACCTGTGGAGGATTAATATTCTGGGTTGGGGTTTTCCCTTCTTTTCTTGGCTCTGCACTTCCATGTGATCACGTAAAGCAAAACATTTTTTAAGCATTCCCCTGAAAAACAAGATCCATCCCAAGAAAACACCCCGACCACCTCAGGGGTTTTTGTGAAAGCACAGAGAGAAGAGGGAATTACTCCATGATGTCATCAGCTAAACTTCAACTCAGAAAGTGTTTAATTTCAGGGTTTGCAAGACCTGCATTTTTCCTGGAAAGATCCTACAAATCCAGTGTCTGAACTATAGTTACCTCTTTACAACCTGCCAGATTTTTCCCCATTAATAAGACATAGTTAAATATTCCAGTTCACCTTCCACAAATCTATTGTTGCCTGTCCTGGAACCCAGCTCATGTCTATAAATGCATATATTATTATCTTGACTTCCTCCTGCTTATTGGCAATGCCTGGTAATCTTTCAGTTGTGGTATGCAAAGCCAAACATGAACCAGTATTTTCCATGATGGTTGTAATTTTGGCCTGTAATTTTATCACTCCAATCTAAATCCACTTCAGAAACACCATAAATGAATTGTCACCGAATGAACTGAGACTTCGGAGTGGTTTAGAAGAGTGATTTAATAAAAGGAAAATATAAAACAAATGTAAGCCATAATATTTTTGGCAAAAGGGTCAAATATTTCTTTCTCTTTACCTCATTTGAATGCAAGGACCTGCTTCTTTTAATGCACTCCCAGCAGGTTTGTTTGTCTTGGATTATGAAGTAGCAGATAAAACATTTGTCCAGCGAGAGTTGTTTAAAAAGCACCCAAAACCCAACAAAAGCAGGGTAAACAGATCAAATTTGCGATATCCTTACCCTAATTTTTTATAAAATACCAAATACAAAGTGCTAAAAATATGCCCATGTTCTTACTGCAGAGTTGAAGCCGTTTTCACAGTTTGCAAAGCCAAACACTCCCCAAGTTGCTGTAAGTTTATTTTAGGCCCTGATCTGGATGACGGCTGCGAGGCTGCCTCACTTCATTCATATTAAGAAACAATATACAGAGGATATAAAGTGATCAACAGTGTTTACACTGAGGGCAAAAAAAACCCCCCTTTGCGTAAGTAGTAAACAGGGAATCTGGGGCTGAACACAAAAACTGCTGCTGATCACTCCTGAAAGGAACATTCCCAGCACAGGCAGCTCTGGGAAAGGCAAATGATGACAATCTCAGAGCAGGGTTTTCCAGGAGTAACCCCAAAATAACCCTCCAGAAGTCAAACATCCAAGGTTTGCAGGGACGCTCACAGTGACATGTGAAGGTTTCAAGCAACGGCTTTGCAGGGGGAAGGAAGGGAAAAAAAAAAAAAGCCCCAAGTTTATTCATAAAAAATTTCTGCTTCAAAACTGCAGTGGGAGCCTGTTTATAATAAACCACCAAATGATAGAGAGGCTGCTGTTTGGCACAGGAATGGCCTGGGAGAGACTTGTATTACATTTCTTTCCCTCAGCCTTCATGGTATAAGGCAGGACAGGCTGAAATTTATGTTCTCCTGGTACTGCTGGCCCGGCTGTGCTGCTCCAGAGGCACTTCTGGCACAGGCCGAAGAGCTGCTTTATGTTGCATTCCTCTGGATTTATTGCCAGAGGTTGGGGTGAGGGCAGAGGGGCATTTCTGACTTCTTTATGGTGATGGAGGCACTTGAGGGGGCCAGGCAGACACAGATAAGTAGCCCCAGAGGCAGCTACTGACCACTACCCTCTCATTGTGTCTCCTGCTCTGGGCCAGCTTGGTTTTTAACACCAGACCAACATTGCTGGGTCAGGGTTATGTGCAGGTCTAGAGAAAAATGGGAAAATGGGAATTACTTTATCTTGGTAGAGTTTTTGTTGCTTAAGTTTTGCTCTTTTCTTCCAGCTTAGCAAGCAGAGTTGTGAGTGAGTCCCATCCATCCA
>VXBC01012001.1:491202-515247 GCA_013399945.1 Ploceus nigricollis
TCCTGAGAGGGAGCAACAAGCTCTGCTAGGTCACTTTGCTTACTTTGGATTCAGGAATTTCTCTATCGCTGCGAGAGAACCAATGCAAAGTTGTGTCCTCCAAGTTTGCTGGAAAAAACAGGCCACGAAAATTTAAAAAAAATTAAAATTCCAGGTTCAGCCTCTCCATCTTTGAATCATATCATGGAGGGAGGTTTCTGATCACAGCAGCTCCTGGGGGATCTGAGCATCCACCTTCATGAGATATTTTGATACTAAAGCTAAGATTATATTATCAAAATATTTCATGGAGGTGGATGCTCAGGTTCCCCCCAAAGCTGTGAGTTTGACACCCACAAAAGCCACACAATCTCCATCAGGACTGGCAGAAACCCCTGACTGAAGCTGCTGAAAAGTTTTCTCAGTTTGAGTAACCACTTTGATGCCTTTTCCCTTTGCAAAATACTTTTGAGAATCTCTGATTGAAGAGCTTCTCAAGGACTGGATATTTCTATTTACTGTTATTTCACAGATGTCTCCCCTGTCAGGGAAACAGTAGCAGCATAAAATACAGTGCTGAAATTGCAGTTTATGCCTTGACCCCTACAAATTACTCATCAATGCAACAGCCAGGAAAAGCCAGGAATCAGGCAGAGAAAAAACAAGGGAGACAAGGTTTGTTCAGTACAAACCTCACTGCTGTGCATAATTCAGTCTTCACGTAATGCAGTTTCACCAGGGTACTGCCCCACAAGTTCTACTATGTGATTAAAACCACTAATAAACATAAATGGACACATACAGACAAAAAGAAATCCTCTTTGGTGGCAGGCCAGGGCTCAGTTCCTACCAAGATGGACAATTTATTTACATTTCTCCTTTTATGGATTGATCTTTCCACCAGCACAACACAGAGATACTCAGGTCATCTCTTTGCTGCTTCTTTTTCCCTATTTCCAGGGCTTTATGAGATAATGGTCAATTAAGACTCAAAACCAACCAGAACTCTTCCACTCATTAAGGCTTGATCCACTCCTGACATTTCTTGATAAATTCTCCCTTACGGTTTAAAAAGAGACTCCATTTTTTAGGTTTTTTGTAATTTTTATGCTTTATTCTTCGTATTTACTTTTTGCTCATCATTTGGAAGAGGAGCACAGATTGGGCTGTTGAACTTTGGGAATAGCTCCCTGCTAATCCCTCTTCTCTTGGATTCCCATGATTTTAGGTTTATAGAATCATGGAATGGTTGGAAGGGAACTTAAAGCTCATCTCATTCCATCCCCTGCCATGGGCAGGGACACCTTCCATTATCCCAGGTTGCTCCAAGCCCCATCCAACCTGGTCTTGGACACATGTTGGGGTGTCCCTGTGTTTGGAATGCCAAAGAAAAGGCTGTTTGGATGGGAGTGGGGTGTTTAAAATTATATTCCAATGGGGATTTCTGGGTTTTTTATGGTTTTAATTGTTTTATTCCCACTGGTCTCAAATAGGCTTTGGAAGCTTCAGAGGAGAGGTTGTGGAACATGAAGCAGTGGGAAATTTGGAAGAAAATGTGAGGAAAGGGACAGCAAAACCCCGAAAAGTCCGAAATGGAGGTAGGGAGCATCAGTAAGAAGAAGAGGAGAATAATAGCATGGGTGCCCTCTAGTCAGCACCAAGGTTTCTCATCTCCAACATCTCTCCCATGTTTAGAGATGGGCAGCACTTGGAGTCTGGCAGTCAGCCACGATCCTGAGGGAAAACGATGCCCAGGAGCTTGGCACACCAGGGCGTCCCACACAGGGCCCCTCGCGTGGGACCTGGCTCCGCCCAGCTGGGTCCCCCTCTCCTGCCACGTTTGGACCAGGAGCTCTGCGATGGCAGCACTACTAAACATGCCCTGGGATCTGATTTCCTTTCATGGCCAGGTGCTTTTAATAACCCGCTGCCAACTGCCAGGGGTATTGCTGCGAGAGATGCCTGGGATGAAAAGGGGGAAGAAAGAAAGACCCAAAAAAAAAAAAAAAAAGCCTCAATGAAACAGAACAGATAATTTTGCAATTTAATTTTCCATCTCCTCTAATAATGGTACCGGTGTCATGCTGATGGATGGAACTGTTACATGCGGCCTCTCAAGATTAATTCCCCTCCTGTAACTTCAGCCGTGATTTTCCAGAGCAGCCTCTTGGCTCCCTTATTCAGTCTTCCCCCTGGTCCCTTCCCCTCTCCCTTCCCCAGGCTTCTCCTGCTCCCAAGAATGTTTTGGATCAAAGCCAACAAGGAGAATTAGGCCGGGTGTCAGGGCTGGCTTTCGTGATTGCTGAAGAGACTCGGGTCCTTTTCCTGAAGGAGAACACGGCTTTTACGTGGAAAACATCAGCAATCAGACCTGAAAATCCTCTGTTCCTTATCTGAAACTGCTGACTACTGCACAAATCCGGGATATCTGCTCCTTCCAGGATCTCAGAGGATCTACATTTTTTCCCATCCCGCTTGGGCAGAAATCTCTGAAGCCCATTAAAAGTTTCACCGTAATCTGAGCTCCATATTTTCTCAAGACAGGAGATCTGGAATTTAAAGGCAAGGTTTGATCTTATCTATTCTTTATCTGATTATGGTGGCTCCACCAAATAAGATTTATCTATAAAGAAAATAATGCAATTAATGTCCCAGCTGCCCAAGTCTTTATGAAGACCTCTCAGATTTTGCTGAGCTCTCCAATTAAATGTAACTCTGTAAACCTGAGCGAACCAAACCCTTATCTGAGAACGTGCAACGCTCCTAAATTAAATTTGTGGAGTTGGTGGAAAGGGTTCAGGGTTTTTTTGTGTGTGAAAGGGACACAGAGCCGCTGTTCTGAGTAACCCCCAATCCCTCTCAGCCTGGCAGGGAGCACACATGCCACTAGCAAGGGCTGTTCCTGTATTTACGTCAGCAAGGAATTTTCTCCTCCTGGCACGTTCTCTGGCATCCCACAGCTGAAGGGGCTCCAGGGAAAAGCAAATTTGCTGTCCTGGCACAGGGAAAAGGGATGCATGTGAGGGGCTGGTCCCAAAATTGTGTGAGCCACCAACAACGAGCATGTGCTGAGGACCACGGTGTCCCTGGCTCACTCCAAGTGCCAGATCCAGCATGATCTCAGTTGGTCCAGAGGATATCCTGGTAGGCTATCCAGATGCTTGAACATTTCCAACAAATACCAAAAAATCTGGGGGCTCTCTTAGGTCTCCAGCATTTTGGTGACCCCATGAAGTGTCCCATGGCAAGACCTTGGTTCTGTTAAAGGGGGAAAGAGGTGAAAAGGGGCACAAAAATTAGATCATTTTAAATATCAAGAAACTTCAGACCAGCTTCCAACCACCCAACTTCCAACTGAGCAGTTCCCAGCCCTCTTCAGGCTCCTCTCCAGCTTCTCTTCACCAGCTTCTTCTCCTTTGAGATCCAGAAGTGCAGGGAGCTTGGAAACTCCACAAGTAGGGGCAAGGCTGGGCTAGAAAAGAGTGGAGGGACAATCTGGGAGAGCCATTCCTCTACAAGCTGAGTCATTCATGATCCACCTTGGACATCATCCTCAGCTTTTTGGGAAAACCAAGTCAGGCAGAGCATGAGGTGGGAAGGATCAGCAGGACTGGATTGGAAGGGGAGGTTCCACCACGAGCAGGTTCACCATGAGCAGTTTCATTCACTGCAACTCTGATTTCTGGCTTTGCTTATCTGTGCAAAAGCAAAATATCACTGCTGGCTGATATCACCCAAAATATTTCCAAACTGCTTTTCCTCTGAGTTAGTTGGGTTTGGACTCAGTGTGAAAAAAATTATTTGTGCACCGAGCCGTGGGGTTTCACTTTATCAGCTTGGCTTCAGAGTCTCCCAAGCTGAATTTTGGATGCAACAACCTCCGAGATGGAAAATGTGTTCCTATCCTGAAATCTATCTTAGCCTCTTGTTCATTCAAGATCCTGATGGGAAGAACTCTTCTCATTAAAAAAAATGGAAATAAAGTTACTTTGAAATTTGTACTGTCAGAAGAAAAAGGTGAGCAGAAGAAAGTTCACACACCTGTTAGTTGCTATTTTCAAATACCATTTATAGTTTGTTTTTTTTTTAATTTCAGAAACCGCAGGATCAGAAATGATCCTCCTCCCTGGATCACCTTTATCTAAGCCTAATTTTTCTACTTAAAACTTCATTTCACAGGATTAATGTTCCTGACCTTTCTGGTTGTTCACCTCCCTGGCCCCATTTTCTTTGTTCAGGGAAGACCATCAACAAAATTCCTTTCTTGTTAGTGAAAGTCTTTTTTTTGATAAACATTGCTTGGAATATACATCTTTTTGTTTAAAAATGGTGATGCTACTTAATAACAAATGCTGAGGCCTCAACAGATGAGCTTTGCAAGCCAGGCTGGAAATAATTTAAAGCAACGTCGCCAGATGTGTAGGGCAGGGGCAAATCCCAAAATCACTTTGTCACAGACACATGGATTCAGTGAAGTCGTTGGAAATGATCATATCAGACCTTAGAAAGGGCTCCTCACTCAGCAGGGGCAGATCTTCAGCTGATCTTCACGGGGAGGAATGGATTGAAACTGAACAAGAGCAGGTTTAGATGGGATTTTGGGGAGAAATATTTCCCCTTGAGGATGGGAAGGCCCTGACACAGGTTGCCCAGAGAAGCTGTGGCTGCCCCTGGATCCCTGGAAGTGTCCAAGGCCAGGTTGGATGGGGTTTGGAGCACCCTGGGCTAGTGGAAGGTGTCCCTGCCATGGCAGGGGGTAGAACTGGGTGAGCTAATTTAAGGTCCCTTCCAACTCAAACCTTTCCATGATTCCATGATCCCTTTCGGTTTATCCCTGCTGATGTTCAGGTTGGCTGAAGGCTCCATGGTGGCTCAGGGTGACTTTGAAGGACCTGGGAACTCTGACATAGCAAATGATGACCTGGGGGCCCTCAAGTAGATCCAGAAGCTGCAGATGGCACCCTTGGCCACAACCAAGCCTGTCTAGACCTGGATCTGACCCCGCTTTCCTCTGACATGAACGTCATCATCTTCCCTCAGCGTGGAAAGAGCTTTCATGTGGATGAGCAGCCCAAAGGCTGGAATCACTTGCCCCATCCCACCTGGCAGCGAGCTCTTCCCACACCTCTGGGGTGTGACGGGCCTCACCCCTTCCCTAATCAAAGAGCTTGCCCACCTCGAGCCGAGCAGTTCCGTGCAGCAAAGCTGAAATTTCCACTCCTTGTGTAAACACCGCGTATCTCTCCAACGGTGTCCATAAAAATGCGGGAAAGTGCAAGCTCAGCAGCTGGAACGGGCCGGGTACCTCTGCGCAGTGAGCAAATCCCAGGTGGTCTCTGTCACGGGAGGTGATTTATGGGAGCTCTCTCCCTCTTGGGCTGGTTTTATTTAGTCAGTGGGAGTTTGACAGCCCAGAGGTCACAGACACTCCAGTCACTCGTGGTTTCTCTACTGAAATGGAGAAATGCCGGCAGGGAGGGGAGAGGGGGGACAGGATGGGACGGGGAGAGAAGAACGGAGCTGAATGCACGCTAGTGTCAACTGCTGGAAAAACAGCAGGTCCATAAATAGTAAAGGCTTTGGAAGACGAGGGGCGATGAATGGTGCCTTAATCACAACTGAAATGTCAGGGGAGGAGGGGGAAGGGGTCTGTATTTATTCTCTCTTGCATGAGATTTCAAACCAGAGAGGCAGCATCCTTGGGGAGCTCACAGTGAAGTTTTTCTGTGCATCCAAGGAAGGACCCCCTCCAGGCTTCCCATAGCTTTTTTTTTTAAAACCATGTTCACTAAAATTTTGGAAAATGAGTTCATGGCGCTGCTCCTTTCTTGCTTCTGCCATTCTCTTTGGATTCAGGCAAGACACTTCAGATAAATCCTTGCCTCAGTTTAATCAGATTGTAGGAGGGCATCTTGAGATATCCTCAAAGATCTCCAGGGGGAAAGTTCAGCAAGGAGAAGCAGCAGATCCCAAAGGGCTCACACAGAGCAAATCCATGGAAGAACACCTCCAAAATCCTTCATACTTGAGCCAGTTCCACTTCCTCTGAGATCCAAAGCCTGGGACATTGCTACGCCCTCTCTCTCCATGCGGGGCACGTGTTCCCTTAACTTTGTCTTCATTAGAAATGTGTCATTTGTGATCTCAGCAGTACCTCCACATGGAGCCAGGATAATGCTATTGGCTTTCCTGGAGCTGGGCTGGATTTACATCAAGGTGGATGAGATCAGTCTATTAGCCTCCCTGGCAAGCTCCCTGGAACGTGGTTACAATTTACTCTGCTCCCTGAAACGCTCAAATTTTGGCCAATGGCTTCCCCTCCCTTGTAGATTGTGTACATCAAGCTCACCAAATCCCAAATGTCGTCCAAAGTCCCTCCAAGGGGTCATGGTTTGATTTCATCCTGGATGTTTAGTGCTAGAAGAAAAATAGTCTGGGTCTTATTTTCTAAGGTTAGAAACCCAGGAAATGCAGGAAGCTGTTCAGTTCAGGTTTCTCTTGTGTGACAGATCAGCTTTTTAATCCATCTGCTGATACAATGCTCAAGTATAATTTGACTTTCCTAGGAGAAAATCAACAGCTGGAATAGTTACAGAGAAAAAAAAAAAGAAAAAAAAAAGGAGAGCTTTTCCCAAGAAAATCTCCCCTCAAGTTCATAGGAAATTGCAGTGACCTACAAAGCACAGAATAAGAGTTGATTGGGCTGGAAGGATTTGAGACGGCTGTTGGAGCTAATTTTTCCCCAAGGAAGAAACAGTTTTGCCTGCTTTGTGAAGGAGACCTGCTCCATGGGAAGGGATTTGGTTTTTATCCCATGGGCAGTCCTTGAGCAGCCAAGGAAAGGCTCCTTCAGGAAGGGTAGCAGAGCAGGGAGGAATGTTATCAATCTGAATTGGGCACTTCTCTCCCAGGAGTGTCACAAAGGACCGATAAACACTCCAAGATCTCCCGATAAAGTGGATTTCACCCATGTAATCCCATTACAGGGGACCTGCTGGATGGTTTGTGTCAGATGAAGATAGGGAGCAGATGAAGGGAGGTCTCCTGAGACAACCCCAGCATTTTTGAGGGTGGGATGTCACTGCTGTCGATGGAGAAGTGCAAAAGCAACGTGTTACCATTATCCTGCAGGAATGACTCAATCCATGTGGACAAGGGCTACTCCTTGCTCTTGGCTGAGGGACATCCCTCCTGCTGACGCCAACACAGGAGCCATGGGACTCCAACCAGATCCTGAGGTGAATAAACCCACATAACAAATCCTATTTTCAGTTTGGGATTCTTTACTCACACCCCATGTGTTCATCCAGAATGTCATGATTTGTCTGCTTTTGGACTGAGAAACACTGGAAAAATATGGATTATATCATTATAAAACATATAAGTTTCATGACTCACTCTAACTCCTGTGTGATCAGTATTCCTGAAACTGGAGCAAATTATTTAAGTACTCAGTGTGCACTTTAAGCTCCTTACAAGCAGCCCGTTAAAAAACTCTTGTCCCTACGTGTCTTTTTCGCTCAATGAGGTGTTAAATAGGAGATGCTCTTCAAACAAACTAATCCATCCACGAGAAAATATACAAAAGAAAGTCTCTGGAATGACATTTCCCGCTGCGTCAGAAATGCCTCCTGTCTTCTCCCGAGCCATCAGCCAGGGAGAAAAGGATGAAGTGGGAAAGTCTCCGGCTTAGCAAAACAGCTGCCGCAGACTTGAAAGGCGAGGGGCAAGGTAGAGAGGTCTGCCCGAGATCACAGGCACTTGTGGGCAGATAGGATCTGCGGGAAGTGAAGACAAGGTGTGAGAAGTCTGCTCTTTCTTGTATCATCGCAAGGGCCCTTTTTTGAAGATAAGCCCCTTTTCGGGGGGGACGGGGAGGTCTTTGCACTTCAAGGGCGGGCGCGTTTCCACCTCCCCTCTGTTTGTTTTCTAATTTTCTTTTCACTCTCACGTCAGGCTCTCCGTGACCCTCTCTCTCAGCAGCATCACCAGCACCTCTTCCCGGGCCCCGCAGACAGGGGTTAAGAGGCCTCCTGAGGGAATGGAGTTTTACAGAGGGATCTGGAGGAGACAGGCAGGGGCTCAGGTGGATGGGATATGGGGGAGGGAAGGTGTGCAGGGAAATGCCAAGACACCCAAATGTGCTTCAGAGCAGTGACCACCACAGGGATGGACCATGGGAGAAGTCCTGGTCACCTTCAGGATTTCTAAGCACCACAGAAAGAAGAAGACTTCTGTACCCAGACAAGTACAGAAGAAAATTGTGGCAGGGGAATTTGAAGAAAACGCAGAGAAAATCCAGAAATGTGGCACTTTTTTTGGTGAGGAGCACTCCAAAACCAAAATCTTGGTCATCTTTTGCCACCTCTCTTTGCAATTGCAACTCTTCATTTACAGTTTCCACTGCTTAAAAATCCTACAGATTTTCCCTCCTCTATGAAACGGCTGAGGGAAATCCATTGGTGAAAGGATGCTGGGTTTGCTTGAGCCCTGAGGATGGGCAGCCAGCAGGAGCTCAACTGCCAAAAACAGCCTCTTCTGCTGAACGTTTCAGTTCAGGGATCTTGTGGAGATTTGGGATGCATAGCAAGCAATGCTTTCGTGCAGGAATGATGTTCAGCCTTCATTCTGTGGCATCCAAACCAAAAAAAAGCAGAGAAAAGTCCAGGTGTGGCTTGTCTACGTTGGGTTGGTGACACAAAACACAACCAAGTTCAGGAAACAAACAAGCAAAGAGAAGAGAAGGGAGCATTGCCAGGGAGAAAGAGGGAAATGAAGTGGGGAATGTTGGTGATTTCCCACTTAACTCATCCCGCATCTCCCAACGCACCCCAAACCCGTAACACAACCGCCCATCTTTTCCTCAGCTCTTCCTTCCTCTGCCTCTAATCCCTTACAACACAAATGAGCCAGCTCAGGGGTTTATGAGCACAAACAGGGGATTTCAGGCTCAGGACACGCCTGGCAGCCCCTGGGGCCGAGCAGGGACCTGCTGCTGCCCGTGTCAGGTTGTTGTACAAACATCACCTCCCGCACAGCCCCAGCGTGGTCCCCAAGTCAAGCACTGGAGACAGTTTGCCCAGTAGTTTGACCTTTCACCTCCCCTTTACTAAATAGACCTAATTACTGCGTTTGTCTGTCATTTAAGCAACAAATGACTCCATTGAGGTCATCTGAGGGAAGCTGGAGTTCTTAGCTGTCATCTCGGGAGAGCTCGGCTAATTTTATCCTGCTGGGGAAGAAAGCCCTGTGAAATCTTGCTGGAGGGCTCGGTTACAATCACGGTTTCCTGGGAAGGGTTTGGTGACACGCTCACAGCTCAGGAAAGCGAGGTATGGCCCCACCAGCTCCTCCTGGTTCCCAGTCCTCAGGGATTTCCAGGGATTGTAGGAGAAATCTTAAAGGAGAAAGTTTCTGGGACCAGCGAGAGCAAAGCAACCAAAGCAGAGCAAAGTGTAACACTAATAATTATAATAATAAAAATAATCAAAATGATAATCATAATCATAATGAAAACCAGCAATGATATGGTAAAGCCATAATGATAATGATTATACTAATGATATTAATATTGGCAATAATAATAGTAATAATAGTAATAATGCAACCGGCAATTTTCTTTTCTGAATCCAGATTTTCCCACTGGAAATATTGATACTCCCAGTGTGCTGACAACCTTTTGTTCAGCCACAAAACGAGCCAGAAACTGCAGATGAATTTGTTTCAACGGCCTTTCCTCCGCAGTTTTCCTTCCTCGCGGTTCTGATGGCTCCCAGTTGGGTGCTTTGTGGGGATCAGCAAAATGGTGATGAAAGAGGGAGGTTAAGCCTGAAGAAAACTCAAAGAAACTGAAATGTCTGCATGGAAGGAGGAGGCAAACCTAAAAACTGGGTTTGTTTCCCCCCTGCCTGCACACAGAGTGATCCCAGAATTAATTATGGGGAGGTAAATATATCTATTTCCACAAAGAATTCCTGAAAATGCTCCTGTGTCTATTTGTACATGGAATGATTTGGGTTGGAAAGGACCTTAAAGCCCATCCAGTGCAACCCCATGGGCAGGAGCACCTTCCACTACCCCAGGGTGCTCCAAGCCTTGTCCAGCCTGGCCTTGGACACTTCCAGGGATCCAGGGGCAGCCACAGCTTCTCCAACCTGTGCCAGGGCCTCACCTCCCTCACAGGGAAGAATTTATCCCTAAAATCCAATCTAAACCTGCTCTCTTTCAGTTTGAAGCCAACAATGAGCTTGGGCACATGGCTCTCTAGTAAGACATGTTTAGAAGTTGTGCCAAGGCTCTCATCCCTGGTGAGGGAATACCCCTGCACTTCCAGCTGCTCCAGTTCCAGGATATCTCTGCCAAGGTTGTTTTTCTAGCTTGCCCCTTCGGCTGCATCTCCATTCTGTGTGCAGCTCCTGTTCTCTTTGGTACTGGGTGTCCCCTCCCTGTCCTCACCTCGCAGCCCATCCCCAACCCTGCCTTCCTCTGTCCCCCAGATTTAAGTCCTGGCCTCTGGACCTGCCGTGATCCCACCTCCATCCCTGTCTTTTCCCTGTAATCGAATCAGGACCTCCCCGTCTCCTGCCAGGCTCCTCCTCTGGGTGTGAGGGGTCCCCCTTTAAACATCTGCAAAACATCTCCAGGCTCCTCAGCCCCCTCTGCAAAGCTCTCCAGCACCATGGTGCCTTGAAGACAAAACAAAACATGACAGCAGCCGGGATTGTTGTTGTTCCCATCGCGCTAATGTCAACTGAGCGCTTCCTCCCACTGTCGCCGTCTGTCTCCAGCCATCTCCAACGTCTCCTCTGCTCCACCACCCTGGCAGGCTCAGCTGAGGGAAATCCAAGGGCTGCTCAGCCTCTGGCACTCACAAAAATCACCCCTGCATGAGGGAAACACCTTGCTTGGAGCTGCTCTGAGGGATCGGAGCTGTCCCGCTCCAAAAGGAAGAAAAGATGGGATTTTATCCCAACTTTCTGCAGCACAGGAGAGTCTTGGTGCTTGCCTGGGGCAGTGGGGTAGAGCCAGGAAGGGCTGGAGGCTCAGCAGAGCCTGTCCCTCAATCCAGGAGGGAATCCAGGAGGGAACACCCCCGCTGAGGTTTGAAAGGCGAGAAGATGGTGACGGATCGGGCGCGCTCGGAGCGCTCAGTCAGCCCCGTCTTTCAGCAGGGCTTAGATTAAGTCTGTCAAACTCAGATCTTTTTCTCCTTCTTCTCACTCCCCCTTTCTCTGCTGACACAACCGAGCAGCGCTCAAGGCGTGTTCCATCAGCAAAGCAAGGTGTTCTTTGCAGTACAGCAAGGCAAAAAAAACCACCGAAACAAGGAATTAAAATGGTTGTATTTTTGATTTCCTGGTTGGTGAATCTTCCAGGGATTTATTTTCTTTCTACGAGCAAAATTTGCTGCATCAGAACCACTGTAGAAAGAGTTAAAAAAATATTGCAGTGTTATCTTTGCCGGGAGGTGGGAGTTGTCCTGCATTGCCACGGTTAACTGGAACAAAATAAAACCAAAATTAAGTTATTTTGTTGTATTTAGCAGCGTTTTTTGGAGAACATCACTCCAATCTGAGAGGAGACTGTGTTCCCCCTAATAAAGTGTTTTTAGGAAGGAGAGAGGACCCTAAACGAAACCCAGCCCCTCTAAAGCTTTTCATGTGCAAATCACAGAAGCAGGAAAATAGAGACGGGACTTTATCGTTAGCCCGTTGCAAAATTTAAATAAACATCATTTCTTATGCTCCAAGGAGATTTTGATGAAAAGGTGAATGTTATTACAGGTGCTTAAAGGCTTTTTAAAGCCTTATATCACGACGTGGGATGAAAATGGATAGAAAGAAACAGCGAACATTGGAATAACATCCTCCTTCAGTTCCTCCACTGACAGATCCATGTTTCAGCAGAGCCCAGGCAGTATTTTAATAAGGTTGAAACACAGCCTTCAGTTTTAGAGCTGTTCACCTGAAACAGGATGGTTTTCTCAGGTTTTCAACCCAATTTTTTCTCCTTTCTCTTAAATCTCATCTCCTCCCTGCTCGTCTCCGTCACCCACCAAGAGGAGCATCCTGAATCTGCGTCAAGGGAATGAAGCAACACCAAATTCTCTTCCTTCTTAACGAGATGACAAATTCTATTTAGATTTTGGCATCTCTGTGCTGACAGAAAGGTTGCTCTGAACTGATGTGTTTTTGTGGCGTGTTTGGAGAGACGCTGGAGGAGGCACCAACACCTCCCAGGACTGGAATGGGGAAAAGGAGAAGCGTAAAAAATATTGCTGTGTATTAAAAAAATAAAAAAGAGTTGCAACATCTCACCAAGTTCTCAGGTTTTAGTTCAAGGAAAATGTGTACGACTGCAGCCACCACAAATTCCAGGAGCTTGGATTGAAGGAATAAAGTCTGTTTGTTGTGGAAAGGCACAGGGAGGTTATTTGTGGAGATAGGTCAGTGTGGGACCATCAAGCACAAGCCTAAATTGTGACCTAAAACACCCAACCCGAGCAGCCACCGTGAGTTTGTTGGTTTGATTTGAGGATGGGTGAAATCAGCTCAAGGCTTTTCAGGAAAAATAAATATCTATGGGAACGAATTGTCAAAAAAAAAAGAAAAGGAGAAATAAAACAAAATAAAGAGTGTTGTAGAGCCTTTGAGCCAAGCAGTGGGAGTGCTGACCTCCTGCTGTCTGTGTACCCTTCCTGAATAAATATTGCCGTCGTGCACAGATAAAAGATTATTTTTATAACAAAATTAGCTTCTCTCCCATTCTCCACTGGTTTTGCTTTCCAGGCAAAACACTGAATTTCAGCTGAATGGGTAAGAGGAAGCATCCCAATGCCCAAAAATTAAAAGAAAAGCCTGATAAAAAGCATGGAAAAAATATTATCTGTGTATTTTTTCCTGGTTTTTGCCTCATTTCCATAGATCTGATTGCTGCAGTTGCCTGGTCTTGTATTTGTCTCTTGCCTCATCCACTGATGGACACACGGCTCTATCCCAAATGTGCTGACCTTGGACTGCACTGGCTGCTCATCCCCCATCCCACATGGAGGTCAAAGCTGGGAATGGGGATTTTTCTCCTGTCTGATAGTGAAAAGGGGACCTGCAACACTCAAACATCCTCTTTGGATACGGGTGAGGACAGGACAGAAGAGCAGGTTACAAGTTCTGGAGATCCCCCAGCCAAGGTGCCCTTTTCCCTGGGTGTTCCTTCAGTGGAGACGAAGCAGCCTGGGAATTGTGTTAAATCCCCCTTCCTCTGGCAGCTCTGGGCATCTCCAGGCACTTGAGGACAAATGTTTCCACCCCAAGGTTTCCATTCCATGTACACTGGGACAAACAAACCTGTGCCACCCCGCTTCCTTCTGCTTAACGCTGAAACACTGGGAATACAGGGATTTTTTTTTCTCCTTTGTGAAGGAATGTGCATTAAAAGCTGAAATAAAAGACACTGGGCCTCCAACAGCATCCCTGAAAACCACAGCCCATGTCCAGAGCAAGCTGGGGAGCTTGCTGGCTCTGCTTGTTCCAGCTGAAGACCATTTACCCCATTTCCTCACGGCTGTCTCCTCCTGGCTATGCATTAATCAGATCCAGCTACCAGCTACACACCTCTAACTTCCTTCAGATCATGCCTGGCATATTTTGAGCTCATTTTTAAGGGATTCATGTCCTTTTAAACTCCTTCCACCTTCAAAAATCTCCCGCAAGCCAGAGAGGCAACAAACGCCGCCGCTGTTCTCGCACGCGGGGACCCGCAGTGGTCACCCAGCAGTTTCCTTAGGTCAATAAATGTCCTTCCCTCAGCGTTTGAAGTGCTCCCAGGGGAAGAGTGAGGTGAGGTTATTTTGCTATCTCAGATACCCAGGGAGTTTTTTCAGGGATGAGCCCAGTGTGCCTGTGTATATCCAGACACACACTCACATGAAAGACCCCGTTATGAGTCTCAAACTGAGGTAAACCTCCTCTAGACCTCATTAAGATTGGGGCTGGACTTGGCTCCAAGGTTCAAACTCCATCTGCTGCCTTCAAAATATCTTTGTTAGCTGTGTTTTCGTGTCGTGGGGCTGAGGAAAGCTGATACAGAGAGAAGTTTTGGATCTGGGCTGCTCCCGGTTTCCATTTTAAATTTGGGGTAAATCAGGAGCAAAAGGGTCTGGGTTTACTGGGGTGTGTTTAGGATCACTTTCCCTGATGTATGGCTGTAGCAACTCACCCTTGTAAAGAGTTTTCCCTCCTTCCCCGCTCCAGTGCTGTGCAATAAGAATTTCAGATGGATTTTGAAGTCTTTTCCCCCCTCAGATTCAGCACAGAGAACAAACCCAGCAGGAACAAAAAAAGCAAAAAGAAAGTAGCACTCAGCAAAGCTGCCAGATTGCAAAATCACAGCGGGTTTGGACCTGCTATTGGCCTCTTCTCCTTCTCATCCCCCTTCCTTATCTCTCCCTCTGCCCTTTCCCTTCCCCTTTAAACCGCAGGGAGCAGCAATCGGGTCATTTATCAGTGTCCTGCGGGTATTTGTGGTTCCCAGTCCTCCCGTGCTGGCTCTCCACCCTGAGCCACCCGCAGCCTCTCCCTCCCTCCCCACCCGGTCCCGGCGGGCGCGGAATTCCCGGGGTGCTCGGGATGGAGCCGGGATGCAGCAGGCGCGCACCACTGCTCCCTTCTGGAGAAGGAGATTTTGTATTTCTAAGAGAAAAGAGGGGTTTTTTCTCTAGGATAAAAGCTGGGGATAAACTGATAAGAGCACGGAGCCTGCGGTGACAGACACGGGGTAAAACACCCCCCCAAAAACCTCATATTTTGCCTTCAGTGCCTTATATTTTGTAATAAATTAACTTCTCTCACGTCCCTTGGTAAAGAAGGGGCAAAGCCCCTGTCTGGTATCTTGTTTGTGGTGGTTTGGAAAATAAAACTCGATTTCCTAACGAAGAGTGAAACCACAGGCGGGAGGGTGCTGGAATTGGGGTCGGGGAGATAAGGGAGAAAGCAATCCCAGATGCGCTGGGGGCGGCAGGTTCGGGGGGAAAGGAGGACTCAAATCAGGTTGAAACAGATGTTCCAATGTCTGGATTTTGCCAAACGTTTCATATCCAAAGTGTCCGGGGGTTTTTAGTTGAACCCTGTCTCACCAGATGGGAAAAACCTGTTTGAGATCAAATAAAAGCATCAACCTCTTTACCAGCAGACGACTCCAAAAATAGATTTTTTTTTTTTAAGGCTGAAGGACTTCAATTAACTCCTTTTTATGGTTGCAGTTGTCCTCCAGAAAAGGGGGTCAAAATTTTGGGGTGTTGCTGCTCTCAGCTGAGGGCAGCAGAAGCAGCAGGAAATGGAGAAGAAAATTAGAGGCTCCTCTGGCTGGGCTGTAAATTCTGAGTGATAAGATTTTCTTATCACACAATTCCAGGGAGGTTTAGATAAGGTTGGGACTAATTTAATAAACTCCAAGCTGAACTTCCAGACTGTCCAAAAAATCTCTACATCTTTAATTGCTCTGGAGAGAGTGAAAAATAATGAACAATTTCATTTAATTTTATTGAAAGAATTACAACGCTTCATATAGGGATTGTTATTTATATAACCCTGGGATTAAATCAGATCATAAGTGGCTGTAATTATTAATTAATATTGCTGCAGGAACAACCCCAGTGAGTGTGTGAAACCTCAGCCAAAGCAGAGCTGCAGCAGAGGGAGATAAGGGGGTGAAATTCCGACCTGGAATCCACCCGGCTCTGTCCCTTATCTCTGCCCACAGCTGTGGGGACAGGGACACATCTGGAGCTGGATCCTTCAGGGTCAGGGATGCTCCTGGAGCTGGGCTGTGCATCCCAGGGGTTGCAGCCCGTGGCCAGGCACGGCTTCTCCTGCTTTATTTTAAAAGAAAGTTTATCCTTGTCACCGAAGATGGAGCATGGAGGAAGGATTTGAACCTTTAAAATGGGATTTAGGAGAGGGGGGTGGCAGAGTCCTCCCCAGAAGTTAAAGGAGACTTTTATAAAGTGAAATACACGACCTAAACTCTCTTTGCACGCTCCAAATTCCCCTTGGTGCTACTAAATATCGAATATTTAATTCACCACGATCTTCTGTGCATAGTGGACCATATAAAAATCCATGGAAAAATAAAAACCTATGGAAGGACACATCTAAATGCAGGTACAGGTCAGTTTATTAATTTATTCGAGCACTGTGGTGGAATAAATAAGAATTCATAAATTCAAACTCAGGCTAATAATGAAAATTTGACTGCACACTGTTTTTAAGGAAAATCCAGGTCTCATTCCTTGCTTATTCTCTGCCTGAGGATCTGGGAATTTTTTCCTCTATGCCCTAAATGTTGTTGCCTGTAAAACAGTAAAAACTCCCTTTGGCTGCCCAGTCCTTGGTTTACAGCTCTGTGCTGCAGCTCACCCTTTTTCCACTCAAAAAGCAGCATTTCTCCTTCAGATCATGTCTCCCTGCAAATCAAAATTGAAATAACCCAGCAGCCCTAAATGTATTTCTAATTTCCTTCAAATAAACCATTTTGCTCTGTCTGGAAAATATATTCCAGGGAGGGAAGTAGGGAGGAAGAGCTATCAAGATATTTCTTGATCTCTTAATTTTGTATTCATCTTAAGAATTTATTTTATTTTTTAAAAAAATGACTTTTTCTTTTCCTTTTATCCATATGATCTTCCTTAATCATGCTGCCATAATTTTTAAATTCCTATTTTTTCCAAGGAATAGCTGCAGCATCGACACAGCACAAACACGGAGCTCTGCACACAGCAGGTATCCAGAGATAAAACTCAAAAATGACATTTCCTACGTTAAAAACTCCATAAATAAAGGTCAAAGCTGGACTCTGTAAATGGTAAAACACAACCTGGATGTGAAAGTCACTCTTAAATTCCTTGTAATCCTGGCAGGAAGCAAATGTCCTGTCAGGGGGGGATCGAAAAGACAAATTGTTCCTAGGTTTGCAATCAAGGCTGAGTTAGATGGATGAATCCAAAAGCACAGAGTGGAAATTAATAAAAGCCTGAGCAGGACTTTGAAGCAGATGCAGGACACTGAGAGTTCATTTAGCTTTTCCAATTAATTAAGAAGAAAACTTCATTAGGACGCTGTTCCAAACACATGGAAATTGAGGGTTTTCTTTCATTTCCCCCGAGCTTGGTCAAGGTCCAGTTATTTAAAGAACAAATATTCCCATTCCTGGGGCAGAGGGATCTGCTGCTGTGACATCACCCCTCAAACTGCAGCAGAAGTGCAGCTTGCTTTGGGCTGATTTTTAAATAATGAGAAACTCATTCTTTCTTTCTCTTGAATTTTAGCACTCAGCTCACCATCATTATTATTATTAGGAGCATTAAGATTGATTATTTTTAAAGAAGTAGAAGTGCAAACCCCTGTGATAAGCAGAGATGCCATTAGGAGAAGAAATATCAAATCTAAATCTGGGATGCTGGGAGCAAATAAAAACTCAGCTCATTATTATGATTATTATTATTATTAGGAGCATTAAGATAAATTATTTTTAAAGAAGTAGAAGTGCAAACCCCTGTGATAAGCAGAGATGCCATTAGGAGAAGAAATATCAAATCTAAATCTGGGATGCTGGGAGCAAATAAATTGGAAGAAACGCCAAAGCAACATTTACCTGGGCGAAGGAAAAGCACATGAAAAGGGGAATTTTGGGCAGGGAGGTTGGCTGGGCTCAGCCTTGCAGCAATTCCAGCCTCTCAGGGCGTGGAGGGGAAGGAAGCCCAGCTATCTCCAGGCTGTGTGTTAATAAATATGCAGGAGGTTATTCTCCTGGTGGAATGCATAAATCTTCCGTGTGCGCCTGGAATGTGAGGAGCGGGGCTGAGCCAAGGCGAGTCCAGTCCAAATTCCCCTGCTTTCCAAAGGATGCCTCATTTATGACGGCAGGCAGCCCCGAGCCTCCCGGGATTTCGATCCCGCCCGCCCGGAGCGCTCGGATCCGAGCTCAGGAGGAGCTTCCTCCAGCAGGGCAGGGAGTGAAAACTTTATTTTGGGCAAACAGCAGCACCTCTGGAACCCTCCCGGCACGGAGGGGCCGCACCAAAATAAACACAAATCACTCTTATCACACTCTTATCACCCAGCCAGCCCAGGTACATCGAGGCCATACGAGTTATTGTCATACAGATTGTTGTTATCACTTCCAACAATCATTTCATAGCAGTTTTTGTCACGGTTGCTTGAGCTATTTTGCAAAGGAAGCTTTAATTTTAATTTAATTTTACTCCCTGCTCACCAAACACAAAGGTCTTGGAATGATGAGAACAGAAGTTTGGAATGGTTTGGGTTGGAAGGGACCTTGAAGAGCATCTCCTCTGCTGTGGGCAGGGACATTTTCCACAAACCCTCCAGCAACACAAGCAGAAGATTCTTGATGTGCAGCAGAGCAGGGAAAGAGTTAATTCTGTGTTTGCAGCCCCAAATAAAGAATCCCAGCTTCCACCTTCCCAAAAACCGCTCTGGGCCCTGGAGGTGCATCAGATGTGTTTGGAATACCTGGGTTTGAAGAGGGATCCCACCCCACATTCTGCCCTCAGCTCTTGATTTCCAGCAGAAAGGAAATGAATAAAACCGAGGTTCTCCATTCCCAAATCAACTGCAAACTCAATCTCGTGCTGTAATTGCAAGGAATCCTATCCCAGCCCTTGCTGGGTGTCCAGGCTCAGCTGGAGGACACCGAGCATAATTCCATGTTATGGATACACCAACTTATTAGCAAAGACTTGGGGCTAAAAGCTTTTCCTCTTGTTTTGGTTTGCACGGGAGGGATGAGGGGGTGGGAGGGAGGAGGTGACTCCCCTGGCTGTGCCATCTGACATCAATTGTGCCGTGGAGTTTCCAGGTTCTGGTGAAAAGTTTCCCTAAAAATGTAAGAAAAATTGTTATAAAATGTTTACAAATACCTCCCTAAAACTTCAGTATAATTTGAGAGCATCATTTGAGGCAAGAGGGGGAATTTTTGGAGGTCCAGCCTTTGCAGAGCTCTCACAAATTCCCGGGAACAAACCTCTTTGCAAACTCCTACAATTATTATTCTCTATCCATGGGGAAAAGGCGGCACAAATAAAAATATTCCTTCTCCACTGGCCATCCTCACCCACAGGGCGGTGAAAGCAGCCCTCCCTGGAGGAGCCATATCCTTATTCCAGAGGCAGTTTGGGGTTTTGCCAGAGGGGAATGCTGCTCAGCAGGTCCCATCCCAGTTCCTCAGAACATCCTAAACCCTGCCTTGGAGCACGGAGGTGGCAGCAGCTGGGGGAGGCACGGAATGGGACAGTGAAGGTCACCCCATCTTGTCCTGGGGTGCAGCAGGCAGGATCCACTTTGAATCCCAAGGGATTCATTGCATCCCACCCCAGTCGCTTGGGAATCCACAGGGATTTGGCTCAGGGGAAGAGGGATGGGCACAGAGGCTTTGGGCTCCTCTTTTTGAGTGAGCATCAAACAAGAGCCAGGGGAAAGATGTGTACGTGTGCTGCTGCAGGTGCCTGGGCTGGAATAGGACTGTGGAGCTGAAAAGAAAGATAAAAAGGGAAAAAATAAATATATATTTTTATATTTTTCCTGCGAAATTCAGGAAACCATCCCAAATTTCCATTGCAATCAGCCCGCTGCAATCCAGCAGGGAGAGGAAGTTGAAGCAGACTGCCTGTCCCCAGTCCCAACCACACACAGCCACTGGGACACACAGGGGACAGCACTGCCCACCAGGAAACAAGGAAACTGGGAAAAGGAAAAGAAGCTGCAACACTTCTGGCCATTTTTCAGCCTGAAGTGTGGCTCTATAATTGTTACCAAGCTGGAATAGAAACAAGGGATGCCTCCAGCCAGCACCAAAAAAAGCAGCAGAGGATCTAAATTTCCATCTCCCGTTTATTAGAAAGTGCTTTTTGCAGTGGGAGCCCTTTCAGCATTGTTCCAGCACAGGCTCTATTTAGTGTCCAGCAGGAAAAGCAGGTCTGAAGATTTCCTCATGAATTACAAATAGATCCCAGCAGCCCAAACTCCCAGCAGTTCATCCTCTGCTCCAGCCCCCGGTGAAATTCAGGAGTCATTTGGCACTGGGATAATTAGGGATGACATTCCTCACACACGCCTTTCAGCCAGATTTTATTAATTTTTTTTTTTATACCTTTGAGAATTAGGACATTTTTGGAGGGAAGAAGGAGGGAAGGGGAAAGGAGACCTGGGTGTTTTGTGATCAGCAATTGGACTGCTGTTTTTAAGCCTGGAAGAGACACAAAAAATCTGGGAAAAGAGGTTGGAGACACCCCAAAGGAGAAAAAAATCCTGATGACAGGAATTGGGGGACATAAAAAGGGATGTGGAAGCTCCCAAGGGACACAGAATCATGGAAAAAGGGATTGGGGGACGCAAAATTATTGGGAAAAGGGGATTGGGGACACCCCAAAGGACAAAAAAACCTGGGAAAAAGGATTGGGGACTTTCAAGAGGGTTACCCAAGAGGTACAAAATTCCTGGGAAAAGGGATTGAGGGACATGAAAAACCTGGAAAAGGGGATTGGGAATCCCTAAAGGGACACAAAATTCTTGGGAAAGAGGATTGAAGACTCCCAAAAGGACACAAACCCCCTGGATCCAGATGTTGGAGACCCCAAAAAGCCACAAGCTTTTAGAAATGGGGAGGAGGTGGGAGATTTTTGGTGCCAGGCTCCTGGATGGAGCTGGAAGTGTTCAAGACAATGGGGTGGGTGCTTGTGATGACCCTAAAAGATGATTTTCCAGGTATTTAATGGAATTAGGGTGACTCTACAAGCTGCTAAATCCACACTGGCTTCAACCTGGAGCAGGGAGGACTCCTGTCATCAATACTTTAGGAACAAACTCTGGCTTTTGGGGGATTTTTTGGCAGCTTTGAGAATCAAATGTGGCATCACCCAAAGCCCAGCTCTGCCTTGCACCTGATGCCGGGCAGAGGATGTGCAGCCATGTGGGATTCTCATCTGCTGGGATCCTCCGGGGAAGGCTGGGAGTGATTTATTTTCCCCCAGCAGTTGCAAGGTATCCTCTCCATTGTTCTGCAGGCCGGGAGGGGTCAGAGCCAAGGCAGGGAACAGAGCTCTGCCCAGCTCACGCAAGGCTCCCAGCCCGGGGCTGCAGTAAACAGAATCTCCTCAAAGGTCACCTCCTCGGGCTCCCACTGCAGCCACCAAAGGAAGCTGCAATCATTTTTCAGCCCTTTAAACGCCAGGCTCCGATGGACGATTTTCCTACACGTTCCTGGTTTGTGAGGAGGCTGCTTAGGAGGCATTTCCTTGCCAAGAAAAGCTTCTCTTTCCTCCTGAACCCGGGATAGACCCAGGCAGCTCTCGGCAGAGTTAAGGGTCAGGTCACCAGGGATGAGAGCTGGGCTCTGCAGGGCACCCCGAAGGCTTTTCCAGCAGCAGCAAAGCAGTCTGGACAACAAAAGTACCAAAATAATGCTCAAAATACCACTGAAAAAGCTCCACTGCTAGTGTAAGAAGGATCAGCTCTGGGCTGAGAACTCATAATAACTTTCTGGGTAGAAAAATCACCGATTGCATCTCTTTTTCCTCTCCTGAATCACCGTGAAAAACCTTAAAATTTCTCCAGACCGCTTTCTCCCCTTGGCCCCTGCCACCACATTTCCAAACCCACTTTTCCCCCCTTATTTCCAGCAGGGAATTGGGTCTCTCCTTGTCACTCATCCTCCCCAAACACCCAGCAAAAAACTCAGCCCTGCTGGCAGGGGCTGAGCCCCATCAGCAGCTCCCGAGTTAAGTGTGAGCCCGGCGTGAATTAAGTGCTGTCAAAGCTGGCATGGAAAGTCCACCCTGAGGACTGACCCTCCATGAATGGCCACTGTGTTTATGGGAAGCAGCCTCCAGATTGCTTCTCTCCTGCCCAGAGCCCCAACGTGTGTCAATAAAAATCTCTGGGTTTCATTAGGCAGCCCCTGGCTGGATACATAAATAAAAAGGCTGTTGTCAGATCTCCCCGTGGTGTGTAAGGGCAGAGCTGGAAACCTGAAGGCCACGACCTTCGTGTTTCTCAGCAGGGACTGAAACGCCCTCGGAGCCAAAGGAGTGGGAAAATGAGAGTCTGTGTTATGCTTTAACATGATACTGACAGGCAAATGTGATTTCTCAGAGTTCACTCCAGCCAGCACTGATCTGTTTTATAATCTCTGGCCTGGCTGCAGCTCCGGGGCTGCTGCAGGAGGGGATGGAGATTCCCCTTGGAGCTCTGCTTGGACCCTGGGGGAACCTGGAGGTGCTCCTTGAGGGCCGTGTTTGGGGTGAGGAAAAGGAGAATGAGCTCCGGGCATGGGGGGTTTGGGAGGAGATGGCAGAAGAGCAGAGCTGGGGTCCTCACCCCCCTGGGCAGGGCTGAGGAAGGGGCCACGTGCCAGCTGAAAGGTTCTGCACCACTGGGAACTTGAAACAGTGACCTGGCAGGGATGGCAGCCTCTTCCTCTGACCTCCAGCTCCCTTCTGCCTCAGCCCCTTCCAGGAAATCCCTGCTCACTCCTCTGCTCAGCCACTTGGGAGCAGCAATGCTGGAGCCTGACCCTGTGGCGTGTCCAGGAGGGAGCCTGGGTCGGGGTGGGGATCAAGAGCTCTTTGGGCTTCTTGGTGTTGACACTTCCATGGCTCCAGATCCATCCATCCCAGCAGGACCAGCACAAAACACGGAGCAGCTTCTGAGCCCCAAACCCCAGGGAAGGATGAGAACTGGGGGGGTGCTCCTGGTGTGAAAACAGGCAGGGATGGAGGGAAGGGGTTTGGGGGATGATGGCAAAAACTGCAGGGACTGGAGGAGGAGGAGGCCCAGCAGCTCAGTGGGGCTCAGAGATGCTTCCTCCTTCATTTTGGGGTTCAGGGATGCTCTACCTTCATCCTGGGGTTCAGGGGTGCTCTCCCTTCATCCTGGGGGTTTGGGAATATTTCTCCCTTCATCCTAAGGTTCAGGGATGCTTTTCCCTTCATCCTGGGGTTCAGGGGTGCTCTACCTTCATCCTGAGGTTCAGGGATGCTTTTCCCTTCATCATGGGGTTCAAGGAAGTTCTACCTTCCTCCTGAGGTTCAGGGATATTTCTCCCTTCCTCCTGGGGTTCAGGGGTGCTCTACCTTCATCCTGGGGGTTTAGGAATATTTCTCCCTTCATCCTGGGGTTCAGGGATGCTGTCCCTTCATCCTGGGGTTCAGGGAAGCTCTCCCTTTATCCTGAGGTTCAGGGAAGCTCTCCCTTCCTCCTGGCATCTGCTCGAGGAGGAAGGGTGCTGCCCTGTGCCCGAGCATGCTGGTTACCTGTAATTTCCAGGTGAAATTACACAAGCCCAGCCCAGGGGAGGGGCTCCCGAGCCAAGGTGAAGTTTCAGGAAAGGTCAAGGAGGTTTCCAGCCTCGGCACAGAGCATTGCTCCCAAAAGGGCCTTTTTGGTCAAAAACCGGGGGACAGAGGCTGTTAACTCCGGTTTGGTACCTCCTTAGGGAGCCATGGAGGTGCCAGCGCGAGGCAGGAGCCCGGCAGGGCGGGTTTGGGGCGAGAAAGGAGAAGAAGAAGCAGATGACTTTACGAGCTGTGTGGAAGTAGCGGTGGCGTTTTTCCAGGAGTACACTCCGTCTTCTGCCGAGGAATGCACACCCCGCTCCCCGCGCCGGGGGGACAGCGTTAATCACCCTGCGAGCAGGGCAGGAAACCATTGCCGGGGCTGCAGCGGGGCCGGAGCCCCCGGGAAGGCGCAGCCCGGAGGGAGGGGAGGATGCTCGGGCAGGAGTTGCGTGCGGAGCCGGCGCTGCGCGGTCCCTGTGTGGTCCGCGGGGCTTTGCGTGTGTGGTCCTGCGGAGCCCCGCTCATCTGTCCAGAGGCTGCTAACTGCCTGCTGAATGACCACGGCTGTTTACTTTAGCTCTGTCTGCACCAACTGAACTCTGATCGCTGCCTTCCTCCAGCTGGGCCGGCTCAGGACCCCGGCGCGAAGGAGAGCGGGACAGGGATCTGTGTGTGTGAGGCTCCAAAAAATTAAAAAAAAAAAAAGAAAAGAAAAGAAT
>VXBC01012001.1:519522-565741 GCA_013399945.1 Ploceus nigricollis
AGAAGAGAGAGTTTGGGGATAGAAAAATGGTTAAATGGGGGAGAAGAAAGAGTTTGGAGATAGAAAATGGGTTAAATGGGGGAGAAGAGAGTTTGGGGATAGAAGAGTGGTTAAATGGGGAGAAGACAAACTTTTGGGGATAGAAATGGGGTTAAATGGGAGAAGAGTGAGTTTGGGATTAGAAAAGGGGTTAAATGGGGAGAAGAGAGAATTTTGGGATAGAAAAGTGTTACAGTCTGGGGGAAAAAAGGTTAAATCCCACCAGGCTGGGTTTGGTAGCTTGTGGGGTTTGTCACCACATCCTGTCCTGCAGGAACTGGGTGCGGGGTGGCAGAGGGGTCCCAGGAGCCCCCAGTGCTTTGTCACACCAGCCCTGACAGGTGTCACTCCAAAATTAAGAGTTTTATACAAAAAAAAAAAATGAACGTGGGGATAGCTCCTTGCTGAGGGCTTGCAGCTCCTTTTCACCTCCCCGCTCCCAAAACTCCGGCCAGGGAGAAGAGTGGGATTTCCCTTCCATCTTCTGCTCCCCAATCCCCATTTCTGCCAGATCTCGGATATCCCATTTATTTTAAATTGCTTTAAGGCTGGGATTTACACACAGGGAATTGGGGTTACATCCCAGAGGGCGAGGAGAGGTTCTGGTGGAAGGAGGGTGCCCCGGACCCCCCAGGAGGGAGCGGGGGAGGAGGAGCAGCTGGGGATGCCCGGCGTTATCCCTGCCCGGGATGCAGGAATGAGGCACACGCAGGGAAGGAGGGCGGGCGGGCGGCGGGGAAAGCCGATCCTGAACTTTCCATCATGTGAAATTGAAGCGCATGTGCCTATAATGAAATATTTCCTCCCATTTCATGGCAGCTCAGTAATTCCTGATGGCAGGGAGCCTGGGAAAACAGATCCCCCCTGCTCCCACCCACGGCGCCTGACCGCACGGGCAGGACGAACAAGGGCTTCGTTCTGCCGGCCCGGGGTGCTTCCCCACCTTCCAGCATCCTCCAAACTCATCCCTTCGCCCCCTTCCCCCCTCCTCCAGCCGGGAAAATCCACATTTCCAAGGGTATTTCAGTGCGGGAATTTCCCCCTCCCACCCCCAGCAGCGCCCGTGTCCCCAGGGCTGCCACCCCCGGCGCTGCTTTCATTTATTTTGGAATTATGCGGTTTTTCCAGCTCCTCTCAATTTAATTAAACTTTGACCGAAATCCTAAGCAGGGCAAGAGAATAGAAAAGGGGGTTTTTTGTGCCAGAACAAGCAGAGTAATAATATTAATAATAACAAAAAGCAACAACAAGCCCTTAAACACATCAGGGCTGGGTTGTGGGAGTTCAGGCTGCTGGGATGAGGCAGGCAGGGCACTGGGACTCCTCAGGCCCCTTTGAAATGCTCCTGACACGGAATCAAAGCAGCCAAGGACACCAGAAAGCTGCTGGAGCATCAGATTTCAGCTTGGAATGGCATTTTCCTGGAAAAGATAACCAAAGATAGCCAAAGCACGGGGAAAGTGGCACAGAAATAGCAGAGATGAGGGTCAGGTTGAAATCCAGCTTGGGTTGGGAGAGGCTCTGATGGGGAGCTGGATCAGTTCTTGGGCTGTCCTGGGAAAGAGGAATTCAATGGATTGAGGCAAAATTCCAGCAGCAGCAACCACCCTCAAGTGGTGGTTATTTTGTGTGTCCATTTGTTGTGGTGACATCTCAGGACTGGACAAAATTTGGGCTCCACTTCCAGACCAGTGAGTTCCTGCTCTGCCAGAGGAAATTCCACTCATTCCCAGGGAATGCCAGGACTCACTTTTTCTGTCCTGCCATAGGTGCCTCGCTCACCTGGAGCCCATGAATAGGTCTTGACATGGGGGTTTACATCTTCTAACCCTCTATTCTCCACTTTTTAATATAAAAATATTGTCTGGAGAATTTTTTTAATTCACAGATTTTTGAACCCTTACAGGAAAATCATCATTTTCTCCCTCCTGCTCTCATTCTATTCCCTATAAATTTAATAAAGAGTCAATAAATATGTTTGTTCAGGCTTAGGTCCTGAGATGCAGTGGACAGGATGGAGTTAGGATGACAGAAATTCCTCCTTCCCTGACAGGAGCCAGCCCCAGATGCTTCCCAGGGTGTGAGGAGGAAGCTTCACTACATCTGCACATGGAATTACCTGCCCACAAAGAAACTGTGCTCCTGCTGCTGATCATTTACTTCAAAGAGATTAAAAAGCCCAGAAAGTGAGGGGGTTAATTTTATTAACTATTTTATTAACTATCTTTAATTTTATTAACTATTTTATTAATTCTATTCTTTTGGGGTGGAGAGGAAAGGAGTCTCGAGGCTGTGAGTGTCCTGAGGAGGGGAATGGGTGCCACAGAGGTGACTCCTGAATCCAGAGGATCTGTGGTCCTGGCTTTGCTTTGATTCCCACATTCTGAGTGTGTCACAGGAGTGGGAAGTTCTGGAATTGTCCTGCTACCAGGGGTTTGCAATGACCATTACTCATGTCTTGGTACGAAACCTAACTGGGGGATTTCAGGACCAGAAAGACCAACGGGAAAAATGACTGTACCCAGCATTTCCCATGGCTGCCTGGGACTGTGGAGGCTCACATTTATTCATGTTCTGGTGCTGATTAGAGCTAAGCTTGATTAAAAGATGCTGGGAAAACAAAGCACCCCAGCTGAGCTGCAGATTTGAACCAAGGCGCTGGGAAGGAGCTTGGAGCACAAACTGGGAGCTGTGTCCTGCTAATGGAACCCAACAGGTTTGTGTTTGGGGATGCTCCAGGCTTTAGGGACGCCCTGCTTAGTCTTTCTTGAAGTCAAAAAAACTGCAATAAAAGGTATTTAGTGGGATTGTGCTGGGGGCAGCTCCTTTTAGTAACTTCGGTTGGAGAAAATCCTGGTGAGCTCCCTGTCATGAGGAACTTTCCTACTTCCACTGCAGCTTTGTCTCTGCAGAGTATCCTGAGAGCACCCCCAGGAAACACCAGCCAGGGAACCCCTTTCTCTGTGGAAAAGAAGCTCATTTTGGCTTTGAGAGCTGCAATGACTTTAGGAGGGTGGATTTAGGTTGGAAAACAGAAGGAAATTTTTCCCTGTGAGGGTGGGGAGGCACAGGGTGCCCAGAGCAGCTGTGGCTGCCCCTGGATCCCTGGAATGGCCAAGGCCAGGTTGGACAGGGCTTGGAGCAGCCTGAGACAGTGGAAGGTGTCCCTGCCATGGCTGGGATGACACTGGATGAACTTTGAGGTCCTTTCCCACCCAAACCATTCCCTGATTCTCCATTTGCTCCCACAGGCACACATGAACTGCTGCGTTCAGCTGCAGCCCCACCAAGGGACATTCACACCACATCTCATGAGGTTTCCCACCTCATTTTGGTTCCTCTCCTTCTGTAAAAACCATTTACAAGCAGTAAATGTTCAATTCTTTTGCCTCCATGGAGCATCCCCCTTTTCCCCTCAGGCTGCAGGGGAGGGTGATGCCACATCTGGGATATTTTGCCTCACTCCTGTCTCTCATTCAATAGTTTCAAAAGAAAATCCTCTTCAGGAGAAAAGGACATGTTCTTTATCACTTATTTTTTCCCAGCTGTTTCCCCACCCACCCCACTTTCAGCCTTTCCAAGTCTGAAGCATCCCTTTATTTGCTGCTTTACTGGAAAAGCCGTTCACATCTATAAACAAAGCTTATTCTTCCTGATTTTATCTTTCTCCATTTTATTGTTTCCGGTTGTTGTGCAGTCTGGACGATGCTTCTAGGGGGACTTTCCAAAGGAGAGAATCCAAACTGACATCAAATAACATCCAGGAATAAAAGTGGGGGGTGGTTGTGAATGCATGACTACCTTTTACTGGAAGAAGTGAAACAGGCAGGAAGATTTGGGCTGGGTGGGATGAGCCGTGGAGAGCTCACCCCGAGGGTGATCAGCTCCTGCTTTTGGGCATTCTCATGGCTCAGGGAGAAAAGGAACAATCACAAAAATGCTCAAAACTCTCCTAAAAAGAACTTTCAAGGCTGAAAGTTCACCTGTTTCTCGTCTCCAGATGGGAGTGAGGGAGGGAAGTTCCTCTGTCCTACAAACACTTTCATTCAAGCCTTGCTCTGGCAGCTTTTCCTTTCAGGATCTGTTATTTTCAGGATTTTAAAGCCCAATTTGGCTGCACATTGATCCTCCTCAACACACTCCTGGAGTTTCCTGGGGGGAGGAAATGCCTTCAATCACTTTGGAATCTTGGAAGAGTCCCCCCAGTTACAAATCCCTTGGCCAAACCTGATAGATTCCTTTACCACTACGGGTATTTCTTGCTTTCCCATTCCTTCTTCCTCACTCCCCATTTAAGGAAAGTTAATCTGATTTCTGGAGGCTGCACCCACGATTTTCTGCATCTTTTTAAAACCCTTCCCAACGCAAGAGCTCACGTCATTCCCTTATCAGATGGGAGGGTTTCCATCAGGAACTAAGGGATGAGAAGTGCTGTAATTCCATCAAGACAGCAATAAGTTGAATTAGGATTCTCTGCAAGATGCAAACCGTGCAGGACGAGCCCAGGAGTGTCCAAGAAGGAACTCCAAACCCAAAGCACCCCAAAAAATTCCTGGTTTTTTTTCTGTCTTGCTCCCTGCAGCATCCCAGCTCATCCCACAGCCCCACATGGGAGCCCTGGCTCTGGAATCCTCCCAGTGCCAGCAAATCCAACCAGGAAAATCCCTCCAGAAGCAGCAGCTTTGGCACGTGGACAGACCTCACTGCAGCCTGCTTTTCCCTTGCAGATTTGCCTTCCTTTCCTTTGATTTCTCCACAGGAAAATTGCTCAGATCCTCCAGGAGTGAAGAGCAATAAATCTGCCTAAAGCAAGAACAATCAAGCCCTGTAAATAATCCCATTTCTGTACCTTGAAGGGTAGAAAAGACACGTTGAGGGTTATAAGATACTCTCCAGCAACATTTCAGTGTCACATCTGAACCATTTTTTGGCATTTCTGCTCCTCCTCTGGCAAATTTGGGATTTTTTGCTTCATCTACAGCATCACTTTGTGCATCCACACCAGGGCTTAGAAGTCATGGCTGGAAAATCTGGTTGGGTTTTGTCATGCTTAAAAATTTTTCATATTTATGGCTGGAGTTTAGGGGATCCATGTAAATTCTTCCACATGTCATATATCAGCCTAAATGTCATATATCAGCCTAAATTCTGGGATTATCAACAATCCAATTTTACCAAACAATACAAGTTGTAAAGGTGGGAAGGGGGGAGCAGATTTGGAAGGGGGTTTTGGGTTCTGCAAGGTCACTCCAGAACCTGCCTGGATGGCAACAACGATAAAATCAACCTCAATTTATGGTTTGGTGGTGGTTTAATAGGTCCTGACTCGAAGTTTTAGGTATCTTCACCCAGTTCCTGAGCAACACAGGGATAAAATATGGATGGCACACGTGGGAATGGGGATGTTTTCCTGCTGTGGTGGACACAAAATCCCACATTCACCAAGCCAGATCTTCTGCAAGCCATTACCCAGCTGAGATCCTGCCTGGTGCAGAGCTATCATCCAAGCCTCCAGGTAAATAAAGCCTTCAAAAGCACCAAAATCCAGCTGCTCTTCTTTCCTCCCATCCCAGGGCTTTCTTTAATCAATCCCATCCTGGGAAAGTGGAAAACAGAGTTGTTTCCTGCTTTTGGAGCTTTTCAGCTTCTCAGCCTTTCTTTCCTGAAGGCTCCCAGGGAGCCAGGTCTTCTCCTGGTGGGAAGGACATTAAAGATGTGACCCCCCCACCCAAGGAATGGCCACATCAGGAGGACAGGAGTGGGACAGGAAAGGGCAGTAATCCTTTCCCTTGCAGGAAGCCACTGTGGGAGGCTGGATTTTGGAAGGGGATTTCTGCAGAGCTCCTAAATCCCACCTCTCCTCAGGGCAGCAGTGCCAGCTATCCCATCCACACCCCTGAGCACCCCAGGAAAACCCATTTGCCAGGCTTTAGGACCTCTATAAACACAGCCTAAATGTGGCTCTGGGTGACAAATGCCCGTGTCAGGCAGCAGCTGCCAAGTGCCAAAGTGGCATCCTGCCTCCAGCCAGGCACATGTGTGAGGCATCCACGCTCAGGGAATTGCTGGACTTTTATGGGCATGGATACAGGAGCTTTAAACACTCCAGATTTCTGTGCATTAGGATGTGCTGGCTCAGATATCCCTCAGAGGTGCTCCAGAGAGGACAAGGAGGAGCTGGCACAAAGCAGAGGCTCTGCCTGCCCTGGGATATGCCATCCATCATCTTCCCACTAATGGATCTTCTCCCAGGTCTGTCCTGGTTCATCCCAAAAATAAATAAATACAGCCTCTAGTTCCAGGTTTGCGTCCTTAGGTAATTGTGGCAGTGAAAATGATGCCCTGGGTTCCTGTGGAAAATGATAGGAAATGGTTTTTTACAGGACAAAGGAAGGAATTCCCAGGAGGAAGCTTCCAACCCTTGGAAAAACCCACACGGCTTTGAACATCACCACCTTCCACCAGCCTTGAATCAGCAAAGCAAAACCCAAAGCACTGCCAAAAAAAAGGTGGCAGAGGACTGCTGGAAAATGGGATCGTGTTTGATTCCTGTTCTCTCCAGAAATAAGAAGGAAAAAGCTCTATTTTCTGGAGTAAAGGCTCTATTTTCTGGAGTAAAAGCTCTATTTTCTGGAGTAAAAGCTTTATTTTCTGGAGTAAAGGCTCTATTTTCTGGAGTAAAAGCTTTATTTTCTGGAGTAAAAGCTGAGCCCCACTTTGCATCTGGATTTGGATGGGATTGTGACAAGCCTTAGAATACACAGACAACCAGAAAACCTCCTTTGCACGTCTCACCCTCTCTTCCCTAAGGAATTCCATGGCTCCAGAGCTGTGCCTGCTCTCTTTGAAGGGAACAGCAGAACTTGCATTGACAGAAACAAACCCGAGCCCATGAAGTGTGAGCTCTCACAGGAAAGCCCATGTGCACTTCTCTGTGCTCTCCCAGCCAAAATCCCTTCAGCACGCACCTGCTTTCTGTTTGTTTTGGTGGAAACGTGGAGAAGCTCGGGCTCTGCTGAAAAACAGTTCTGATTTCTCTAAAAAAAAAATTTTAATAAAAAAATTTCAAGTAAAGCATCGCTTGCTGATTTACCTATCCTCTTTTGGGTTTGAGTGGGGTGTCCATGAAAGCCTCTGGTGGAGCCAGCTCCATTTATTGCCAGCATTGTGCTCTGCTCCGTGAAGGTCCTGCCTGTTTTGTTTGTTCCTCTGAGTCATCTCACAAACATTTCAGCACAAGGTCCAGAGACTTACAGGGAACACAGAGAAGCCAAAATCACCAGATGGAGAAAAGCACATCTTAAGGGGATGACATTTGGCATGAGAAGCAGAAGAGAATCAGGGTTTGGTTTGATCTGCCCCAAGTTATCTCACCGCTTCTCTGCAGGAAATCGTTGAGGTTGAACCAAAATCAGGATCAAGTTTTAGATCATTTTCTCTTTACACATTCTTTTGGGACCCCACATCTCTCAGTATGCAACCTATTAATTACAAATCCATACACACACTCACATCCCATCTGATTATTTGGGCTTCAGCTGACCCTGCAGAGGGAAGCAGATGAAAGCAATAATCAGTTCATTCAGCTACAAAGAGAAAATTAAAAAAAAAAAAAGAAATCAAAGCTAGATAAACATATCCTGTTCTCATGGAAAACAACAACAAAAAAGGCTGAACTGGCAGGGGAATTAACAGAGCTCTTCCACACCTCTGTCAAAATGGGATGCTGGAATCCACGGATGGCAAAGGACATTGAGTGGGGACCACGATGTCCCTGCTGTCCCCTGGGACGTGAGGGAGGCAGAGCATCCCAGCGTGGTGCTGGCAAGGCTCATTTGGGTCATTGGGGTTGTTTTGTGCCTGGTGGGAGCTGTCAGCCCTCAGACTCAGGTTGTTGATGCTGGAGCCTTCCACAAAGCTCCCCTGGCTTTTCCTGGCAGCAGAGCAGGGCGAGGGCGAAGGGCAGAGACCCCTCTGCCAACAGGGCAGGGCTGCTTCCAAAACGCCTCTTTGAAGATGGAGACATCACATCCCGAGCATCCCAGGGCTCACTTCTCAGCCCTGCCCTCATCCAAGATGGGAGGAGAAACAGGAAAAAGGAAGAGGATGGAACTTTCTGGAAAAATCCTGACTTACTGATATTTTCAGTTGGATGGAGGTGCTTCCCTAAAGACAATTCACAGCACTTACACCAGACCAAGGAGAGCTTCTGGCTGTTTTAGACAACAAAATCAAGTTGTTCCATTGGTTGGTGTAAAAATTCCAGCTTTTTCCATGCTCCACAGAGCTGTGAATCAGATCTGTGGGGTTCTTTGTCATATTGTGATATTTAAAATGATTATTGTTATTGTGATTTCAGCTGATTATTAAACAACCAGGGATGTTATAGTGGTGAACCTTTAGTGCTTGAGGGGCAGACCACACTTCCCACTCAGCTGGGGGGCCACAAAAGTGTCATTTCACCTGGAAAAATAAATTATTGTGCTGGATTTAACTGCCTGTCATCCAAAAAAAAAAAAAAAAGAAAAGAAATAACTGCAAGGGGTCCACCTGAGAGCTGGGAAAATCCAAAGTTTTGCTAAGGAAGAGGAATTCCCAGCAGCTGCAGAGCTGGGCCAACACACTTTGGAATTACGTGCAGAAATGACTGCAGAGAGATGTTATTAAGCTGAAAACTGTTCTCACCATGAATTCCAGGGAATGCAGGAGAGCCTGCAAGGGAAGAGCTGAGGACAGCACATATCCCGTTACATTTTGAACCACCCAGATTCAATTTTGAACTCAACGCAAAACCCACAAAGAGAAGCCAGGAAAAAGGAGCCTTTTCAAATCAAGAGAAATGGACAAATTTCAAATAAAATGTCTCCACCTCCAGTAAAATCCCAAATTAAGCAACAGCCTCATGCTCTGGGAAGTTATTTCCCCTTCACTCATCTACACTTGGCCCCCACTGAGCTTTACTTTAGTCTCGGATCAGGTTCAGAATATCCAATGTTTGCAGCAAAACTCACTGGAATTGCACAGAGCTCATGGGAGCAGGGCTGGACCACAGCTCCTGTCACAAACTGGTGCTTCCAGTAGCTTTTTTATTCTGCAGCAACTTTTCCAAGGACAAGCCTTGACGTTGTGCAGGAGCCAATGGCAGTGGGAGATGCCTTCTGTCACACAGGAGGCTGGGAGTAAAAACAAGAGGTTGTGGGCAGGCAGAAGAGCCAGCAGAGCTCCAAGTGGCTCTGTTTGGATGATGTTTTTATGCCTTGCAAGAATCCTGACACAAATCAGAGCATGCTGGGGGTTGTGGGGATACCTGGCAAGAGTCTTCCCTGACAGAGTTTATGGTGCAAGAGCTGAGCTGCAGAAATAAATGTGGTGAATAATGCAGCTCTGCATGGCTGGAGGAACAAATCTGTGTTTGGGGGTGATATGGGCCCTCACTGTGCAGAAACATTTCCCTGATTGGGATATTTTCAGCCAAAATTTTGAAGTTTAAAAGAGAAGGTGCACTTCACCTTCTTCAGGCAGGTCCAGCAGATGAGAAACCCATTTTTGGCCAGGAAACGCCAATCCTGCAGGAATCCCACACGAGGGAACCAACAGTGCTTTCAAATCTGGCTAACAGAGAGGAACCACAACCATTCCCATGGACCAGAACATCCCTGGGTGTTTCACACTGCAATGATCCCATCGAAGGCTGGGGGACAAGAAGGCAGCAATGTTTTGGGGTCAAAACCCCATCAAATGGATCATTTCTCTTTGAGCCTGCTTGAAGATAAGATGCACAACAGCAAGAGAACGTTTTCAGTCTGGACTGTCAAGGATGGAAGGATGTTTGTGGTGAGGGAGAAATCTGCCACCCACTGCTGCTGCTTCGGTGTCTGATTTCTGTGGTCGCGCTTTATTCAGTGACTGAAAGACACCAACACAAAAACAAATTCCAAGCTATAAACTGGGATTTCCAGATAATGCATTATTCCTTAAGGGAAGGAAAAAAAAACAACCCCAAAAGCATTGGATGGCTCTCTTTCCCTGCTTCATTGACCTTTTCATATTTTCCAGCATTTTTGCGGGATTTTTTATTATTTGCAGTGATTACTGGGAAGACCCCAATCCTCTTAGCTGTCCTCACGTAGGTCCACATAGGATCAGCTCCTCATCCAGTAGCATCACAGGCCTGAAACAAAACAAAACCAAAAGCAAAGGCCATTGCCAGTGACACAAAACCTCAAAGTCTTGTCTCAAGGATTGGTTCAGCCACCAAAAATTTGGATTCCGTCTTATGCAAACCAGCCAAAAGCCTCCTGAATTTGTGAAAGTCAGCTGGAGTTTCTGGAACTCTTGGAAGGAAGAAAGGATGGAGAGATTTGGCCTTTTTTTCTGTAATTTTCCATGGTCCCAGGCTGATGGCAGTGGGGTGGGGTGGGGTGGAGGAGCTATAGAGCAGCAGCTTTGGGAGATGATCCAAGACCCTGCACAGTGGTGGCAGGAGCTGCAGGACAGTCAATGATCTCTTCTCCCTGTCTTCCCAAGCCTTCACCCTTCATTTAGGCCAAAAAAGAGGAGGATGTGCCAAGGTTTGCTGCAGTTTGGGGGCTCAGGTGTGATTTGATTTATGTTCCAGAAATATTCCAAAGTCACTGCGCTTCTCTCCAAACCCAGCACTGCCATACCCCTCCATACCCCATCCAAAACTCACAGTGGACTTTCCTGTCAGCCCTCACACCTAAACACCCAAAAAATCCATGCAAGGAGCATGATCTCACCTACATGAGCTGGGAATTACAAGAATTACGAGGTCTCCTTTCCACTGCAGATTCCCCACGCCTCGCTTTGCGTGAGCACTTTGAAGCCCCTTTTGTTCTCCTTTTTCTCATGGAAAAAGGAGGCCAGTCCATGGCCTCATCCTCAGAGTGCTCAGAGCAGGCCGTGTGCTGGCTCAGAGCAAAATTCCTCAGTGGGAATTAGGATTGTAAGAGAGCACTCACACATGCTGGGAGCAGCCCTGCCTTCCAGAGGGTTGCATGAGGCTGCTGCCCACTGGATCCGTGTGTTCCTCGGGATGACGTATCGTGTTACTAATTCCCCTAATTGCATGTCTGGGCTAAAAGCAGGCTGAGTTTTCCTAAGAAGTTACATTCGTAATAACATTACTTCAAGCACTGTGGTAAACCCGAGTCAATTTTTCAGCGATGCACGTAGGTTGTAAATCAGGGGAGAGATGCAGATAGTGTTTACCTTAAGCTTGTTTATCTGCCTCTGCCACTCATTTGTTCTGGGCTTTGCCAAGATGCAGCAACACAAGATAGAGTGACTGGAAGGGATTCAAGCTTTCCTTCTCCAGGCTCCTACTGCGTGGAGCGTTTCCAGGAGCGCAATGCCCTGAAATAACCACACACAAAACTCTTTTCCCAAAGAAATTCCAGCAGGGAAATGGACAACTAGATGGAGATTTCCCTTCTTTTCGATATCCCAGACACTGTGCCTTGTTGAAGCAGATTTGCTCTCCCACATTTGAAGAGGAAAGATCCTCTGGGAAATCTTGGATGCAGGACAGCCCTTGCAGATGTGCCTCTTTCAGGGATGTACGGCCCTGTCGTGATGTATTTTGATAACTCAGAGATTATTTTGGGTTCCAGCTTTGTTGTCTCACTCGGAACAACTCCCTGGAGACCCCGGGGAGATGCTGAGTGCGGGAGGTGGGGAACACGAGACGCCCCCGAGCCGCCGCCGCCGCCGCGCCGGCTCCGTCCCCTCCCGCGGGGACCAGCAGGACAGCGTGGGGCTGAGTCACCCGAGAGGAGGACATGGCCTTGGCAGAGCAGAGCAAGATGTGCCGAGGCACTTGAGAGAGAAGTGAAGCAATCTGGAAGGTGGAATTTTTGAGGGGAGTGGGCGTTGGTTTTCCAAATGGGATTTTTTTTTTTCCTTTTTTTTTTTTTTCAGCCGTGAATATCAATCCTGCAATTTCCACTGGGGTCAGGAAATGACACACATGTGCATTGTTGCCACCTCCAGAAGGAGAGGGGAGGCTGCCTTTGGCCATGGCCCAGCAGCAGTGAACATGCACTTTTGGGAAGAGCATGAGCTCACCATGGAAAGGCCACTTGCAGAGGGAAGCAAATTGTTTTCCTCCTTTTAACGCCAGCATCTTCCCTAGAGCACCAGGAAAATGTGGAGACACAGAGAAACTCTCGTTTGGAAACACAAAAAGTTGAAGGAAAATCCTGCCCAGCAGGCAGCCAGCGAAAGGGCTGGAATTTTGTGGGAGACTTTCATGAAGAGTTGTCCCTTATTGTCCCCATTTCCCTTTCCCCACCAGCAGCAATTTGGGATGGGTAGCAACACCTGAGGTAAATTCTCTGATGGATTCAGGAAGAATTTCTTCTCGGAAAGGGCTGTTAAACATTGGAATGGGCTTCCCAGGGAGGTGGTGGAGTCCCTGGAGATGTTCAGGGAAGGCCTGGATGTGGCACTCAGTGAGCTGGGGTGGTTGGGGATCAGTCAGAGGCTGGATTTGAACATTCCCCATTCCAGTGGCTTCTCTTCCTTCCTCACATCTCCATCCACCCTCTGCTGGACTCCACCAACCTGCATTTGTCACAAATGTATTTATCCAGGATTTTTTTTTCTTTTTTTCTTCTCTTAGCTTAGGTAGCAGTAGAGAAATGAAGGAAAGTACTCAACTTTCAGATATTTGAAGTGCATTTGAAGGTGTGATGCCCCTGGAGCAGCCACTGCCATGCCAGAGGAGAGAGTTTATTGCAACACAGGGGAGGAAAGATGTGTGCATCACTTCCCAGCAGCAAATGCTTTTCCTCTCCTGGGTCTTGGACACTTCAAGCCTGGAAAAAGTGGATTTTTACTATTTTTAAGTGGTGAAATTAAGATACTTTGTATTTTCAGATATCATTCATAAACCCGACCCTACAATTTTCCATCTCCCTTCATTTACGCCGTTCTATTTAAATTACCAAGATCCGCATCAACAAAAATCCTTTCAAGGCAATTTTTTGTCATCAAGATCATGACAGGGCAAAGGGCTAATTATGACCAAGTCTCAATGAGTCCTTTTCCACCCCACACGCAGCTGGAGCAGTGACAGGGATGTGTTTGCATCTCACTGTTGCTTTGCTGTGAATAATAGATTTCCTGTTTGCCAGGACTGATGAGCTGGAGAAAATAATGTCAATTACAAAAATATATTGGATAACTGGCCAGAAACACAGTGTAATGTGTTTTTTAAAGAGAGTGAGCTTGAGTGGTAAATAAAATTGGAGCCCAGACTGGTTGTTTTTTATGTCAGAGCCAAGTGAGTTCAGCTCTGGACAACGTCCAGGGAACCTTTCCTGCTTGGGAGAGGAATGACAGGGAGGGTTTGATGAGATCTTCCCTCACACAGGTAAAGAGGGAGAGGTTGGATGCAGGGAGCACCTCCTGCATCGTGCTGAGTTTGCTGGTGGCTGCCAGATCCAGCAAAACCCCTAGATATTTTTAGGATGAGGATGTCTTTCCCCACATCCAAGAAAAAAGAGGATGAACAAGCTCTTGCATTGATCTCTGCAGAGACATCTGAGCCCTGTTCTTCATGAACCAAGCCCCAGCCTCTCTGACAACTCAGATGAAAATTGGAGACCTCAGCATCTCCACCTGGCCCCCCAGATTTAAACTTTCTTCCCCAAAGGAGGAGCTCTGGATGCTGCTGGAGCAGTGTCACCCCACTTTTCCAGACCCAGCTGGTTTGCTGTGCTCCAAACCAACCTCTGAGGTGTTTTCCTCCCCTTCCTCGATTGCTCAGTGCACATTTTTGTGGGCTAAATTAATGCATTTTTGGAAGTTGACAGCTCATTTACAGCCTCAGATGGTCAAAACCAAGGAATTTCTCTTGGCCTTGGGTTGCATCTTGTGGGCAATCCACGAAATTGTTGCCGTGGGGGAGAGTTTTCCTCCACCACAAACCTGGTCCCCTTTTGCTGAGCTCAGTCAGGCAACCTCAAAAAATTCTACAAGACACTCATTCCTCACGCCCTTAATTAATGACATGCATCTTTAATGAATTAGGCACCCTTCCATTCCCAGATTCTCCTCTTTCTCTCCCCAAGCCCTGGGATGATTTTCCAGCAGTGACCCAGGGCAGGGTGAGGTGGCAGAGGTGACACCAGCAAAGGGGTGGCAAGGTAGGAGTGAAAATTTACCTGTCCCACCCCTCTGCCTTCCCCAGACACTGCTGGGAGCATCTGAGTTGTGGCACCTCCTAAAACACAGAGGGAATATTGATACCAGATGGGCAACTGTGGGAGGTATTTGGTGGGCTGGAGATTCTTCCTGGAAATCCAGAGTGTCTTCCCCATTTCCCTGACTCCTCTTCTAAAATAAGAGATGCTAAACCCTAGGAGAAATCCTCCTGCTCACAATTTTAGGGGTTTTTTTCCCTTCCTGCTCTCCTGGCTTCTTTTGTGCTGCTTTTCCTTAAATTCACCTGATTTTTCCAGCTCTAGAGATGAATTCCTCCCTCTGCCATTTGGAGGTGTCTTTCCCTTCTTTATAATATTTTTCTCCCTGCTGAAGCACAATTTGTGATACCTGAGATCTTCCTAAAAATCCCTGCTCATCCTGAGACCCTCAGCCATCCTATAAACACAGCAGAGAGTTCCTGTCTAACTCTACTTTTAATCAGGGTTTCACAATATTTAATAAAAGAGATTTTTTTCATGTAAGTGAGAGCTCTGGGATAGCAAATCCAGGAGATAACTTTGGAGTGGGAGGTCAGATATTTTATCAAACTGAATCTGGTAGACACTGAACAAAACTCAAATGGTTTTAAGGTTCAGAACCCTTTCAAACTCCTTTTTTTTCCCAAGTCACGGCAGAGAAAAAGAGCCATTTGTTAGAAAAACAGTGTCAGGGAAGGTCCATGTGGCATTTGCCAACGTTACATCATCAAAGCTAAATCTCTGACAGATCTGTAAACAGCAACTTTTCATAGAGATGTCGGCAGAGCCTCGAGCTTGTGCCTTTCAGCACAATATTCCTGCCTCTGCAGCGAGGAGAAAATGCATGGAAAAGGATCAAATCTCCTCACACTTCCCCTGTTCTTTGCATGTCTGGAATTTACATCATAAGACTGAGGTTTTCCTTTAAAATCAGAATAAAACACTCCAGCCTAGGGCAGGTTGCACAGTGAGGGCACGAGCGCTCCTCAGTCCCAGATCTTGGGCAGCAGGGCGGGATTTGGCTGGGAAAGGTGATCCCCACTCCCAAAATAATGTCCTGGGAATTATCAGGGAATTAAAAGTCACCTCTTCCCTCAGTGCTCTCAGGGCAGAGGTGGCAGTGAGGGCCTGGGGAGGTGTTAAAGTGAATTAAAGTCCCCCGTTACCTCTCCCAGGATTCTCCAAAACCTCTTCCAACCCCTTATGGACACAGACCCAAAGCAGGGCCCTGCTCTGCATGGGGAGGGCAGGGCTTGGCTTGTCCTGCTTACCAAAGGATCAGGTGCATTTTAATTTGAATAAACAAGAGCTTAAGATATTACAAAACCCTTCCAGGAAGCTGAGTGTGAACAGCTTACATTTATTTTTCTGTTTTTCTTCCCTACCAGTCTGATTTCTCTGTTCATCTTCTGTGTTGTCTCTTTCAAATATGAATTAAAATAAATCCTTCCACTCCAAGCTTTGACTCCAGACCCAATATCTAAACACATCTCATGTGAACCTGCGCTGCAATTAAAGGGATTTGCTGAAAACACAAATTTCTGTCATCTTCCTGAATTTTTGTTGCTGTTTTTCCTCCCTGTAGGACACACACTCCACTTGCTCTCAAGAGGAAGTGAGATTTTATTCAATTTTTTTTCTTTCAGACTAATTTTAAGCTCCCACTGATTTGCAGAGGAACTCAAAGGATGTACTGATGGTTGTGCCCACCATCCCCAGGATGATTTTCCATGGGTTGGAGAGACCATGTGAGACATCCTGCTGGAACTGCTGCTCCTCAACAGCAGCAGATTTTCACTTCATCCATATTTATAGCAAAATGGAAACAAAATGTGCTTTAAAGTAAACAGTAGAATTTCCAGAGTCAGGCTGATTTTCTGGCTTTGGTAAATTCCCAACCAAACTTTTCACAGTGGCAGCAACCAGGGAAAGGTAAAGCAGGGAGAGTGAAATTCCAGCCTGACTGAAGGCAGTGAGAAAGTGGTCACTGATTTTAACAGCACCAAGTGTTGCCCAAAAACCTCTATAAAAATCCTATAAATTGGGAACTAATAATAATAATATAAATTTGGGAGCCAAAGGAAAAGGGAGCAAAGCTGGTGGCTTCCCTTGGTGGCATAAAAAAACCCCACAACAGATCTATGAAACACTGCAAAAATCGAAACTGAGTTATAGAATGACCTTGATGTCAGGATGAACCACACACTTACAGTGTTTGCAGTCATGTTTGCATCCTTATTTTATTTGCACAAGCTCAAGAAGGGACAGCTTGCCCCGGTGAGCATTTGCAGAAAAACAGATTTACCCAAACCCAATTAAATCAACAGCAGCCGAGCGTCATCACAGAGAGCTCTTGGGTTTTTCCCTGTCATCATAGGAGGAAGGTGAGCGAGCAGATGTGACCACAAAGTGTGTCATCAGGGTTGTTTGGTTAGTGTGGATTTCAGCTGCAGGAGTTCACTGAGGCATCCCAAGGAAAGAGGGTCCAAACTGTGGGGTCGGCTGGCTGGAGAGAAGAACCAAGAATTCATCCTGTGAGGAGCAGCTGAGGGAGAAAGGAGGCTCAGGGAGGACCTTCTTGGTCTCCACAGCTCCGTGACACAAGGGGACAGCTGGGGGAGGTTGAGCTCTGCTCCAGGGAACAGGGACAGGAGGAGAGGGAACGGCCTCAGGCTGGGCCAGGGCAGGCTCAGGGTGGAATCAGCAGGAATTTCCCCATGGAAAGGGGGTCAGGGATTGGAACTGCCCAGGGAGGGTTGGAGTGCCCGTCCCTGGAGGTGCCCAAGGAGGTGGCACTCAGTGCTCTGGGCTGGTGATGAGGTGGGGATGGGGCACAGGTTGGTCTTGGAGGACTTTTCTAACCTCAGTGATCCTGGGATTCTAAGAACTAAGGGCAAAACAGAGAAGTTGGCTTGTTGGCCTGTGGAAATGTCCCCTCTGGCCACCACCAGGAGCCCAGCAGGCTGATTGAGAGGGGGATAATAAAATAAGCATTTACCCTGGACAAAATAGAATCTGCTTTTCCCAGGTTTGGATAATAATGTGGATAACACTTTGGACTCTCCTTGGAGCTCCCATGAGAGGCTTTCACCAGGCTTCCCAAACATTTATCTTCTGGTCACACAGGAGGGTCCCATTCCATGTCTGTCCCACATCTTGGAGAAGGAGAAAGTGCTGCAGGCAGGGCAAGGCTCTGGGCAGTGATCTGAGCAAGACTGAGATCCCTCAGAACTGTATTTAAGTCCAAGGAAGCATCAGGAATTACCAAAATCACTTCAGAACTCAGTTGATGTGGCAGTGCTGGTGACTCAGGTCACAGAGAGTCCCTGGGCTGAGCACGTGGTGGGGTGTGACCTGGACACCTGATACATTGTTTTGGAAGGCACCTTGACATCTGAAAAATGTGAAGATCCTCACGGGGAAGGACCCAAAACACCCCTTTGGTTTCAAAAGGTTTTGAGTTCCTTCCTCATTCTGCTCAGGAGATGGAAATTTTCCTTGGAAACCACTGTCTATGTAAATGCCAAGGAAGCCAAGAGAAAAACAACAGCAAAAATTAAAATAAATTAGCAATTATGCAAACATGCAGGGGGGTGGCCACCTGTAACACCTGCAGGAGGTGCTGGGGGTGATGTCCTGACCCCAGGCTGGGATCTAGAGGAATCATCTCCCCTTGGCGTCACGACACCCCCTTCTTACTCATCCCGCTGACGCCTCAACACATCCCAGATTTTCCAGCGTGGCTTCTCATGGACCGTAGGCTGGACACAGGGAAAGCCAGCACATCCATGACCCCAAACATCATCTCCACGTGCTGCCCCACTGCAGGGTTTGAGGAGCATGACTCAGGCCCGGAGCCTGCCAACTTGAGGATGAGCAGATCCATCATATCTGAGGGTCAGCGCATGAGAAATCAGCTCGGCCGGTGGCCACAGCCTGGTTCCAGCTGCTCCCAGCCATCCAGGCACTTCCCAGCCCAAAGGAAACCCATCTTCATCCCCAGCACCTCCCAAGCTCTGCAGGTCTCCCTCCCCAGCAGCATCTTTGCTCCATGAATTATCCTGGGCTCCTTCTTTGCCTCGACTTCGGCCAGCCAAGCTCCAGGGCATGCTAAATTCAGCCCCGCATTTATTATCCTAAAAAATGTGGGAAATAGGAAGGGTTGTAATTTCCCAAATTACTTTTCTTCTCGCTAACAGAAGCTGGCAGCAAATATATTTCAAATGTAAATATTTAAATACTTGCTTGCAAGCACAATTACCTTTTTTTTGTCCATGACTTGTTTCATTCAGAAGCTAAAAATACTTCCTCAGGAAACAAACGTCTACGCTGGATTTTGGGGAGAAATTTTTAATCCCTGGTTTAATAATTTTACCAAGAGTTAATTATTCTAAGGGTTAATAATTCTAACAGTGTTTTCCCTGCTTTTTGGAAATCAGAAAACATGTGGATATGAAATAAAACATGTTGCAAAAATGTTGCCGTGTCCAAAAAGGACAATACTTGTTTATAACACCCAGATTAACGTCTTGAGGTTCATTTAGCCTTCAGCTTTTCCTTGGCTCCTTCTGAGCGTGGAATCATTCCCCCGAATGCCTGAGAAATGAACAGGCTTCAACATTTTTATTTATTTGGATGAGCACAAAGTGAGGGAAAAAAAGTTCCTGCCTGCTCTCGAGGCGGAGAAATCGCTGTCGCTCCTTTCCCCCCGCGCCGGCCGTAAAATGTACAGAAATGTAAAGCAATAAAAATTTTATGAGGGGTTGTTTTTATAATGTTTACCAACCTCCTGCCTCTCTGACGCTTTCCAGAAGATAGGATTTTAATAGGGCTTCTTTCAGTCCATAAGGGAAAATCCCAATTTTAGGGGGTTTTCAGCACAGTGGTTTTTCAGCTCCCCAGATTTCTTCCTCTGTCCCTTTGGCTTCACTGTGAGCTTTTGGTCATGGAAGTTTAAAGTATAACATAGATGAGAAACAACATGTAAGTGAAAAATACAAGGCAGCTGTGAAATATATAATGTAAAATATAATGTAGATGTAAAATATTGCATAGATGTGAAATATGATGTAGATATAAATTACAACATAGATAGAAAATACTATTTAGGTGTAAAACGTAGATGTGAAATATAATGTAAATAGAAAATAAAATTTAGATAGAAAATACGATGTAGATAAAAAATACAATGTGGATGTAAAATACAATTTAGATGTAAAAATAATGTACATGTAAAATGTCATGCAGAGGAAAAATACAACATAGATGTTAAATATGGTGTAGTTGTAAAAGATCTTTACATTTCATCAGCAATTAGGAAGCTTTAATTGGGGAAATAAATGCTTGGAAAGAATTTCTAAGAAAGTAAATAAATAATTAAAGTTATTAGTTTTGCTGCTGATTTGAACAAATCACAAAGCCACATGAGCTTGACTTTCAAAATTTCTTTGAGCAGCGATTTTTTTTAAAATCCCATTATTGTGAATGACCTCCTGAATTTCTCCAAACGTACCAAATCCATCTTTTGCTGTCTCTGCAGGGGCAGAGGATCTCTCCTTTTCATACAAGAGCTGTTTATTAGCCCGAGGTTGATCCCTGATTTATCCATGTGGATTTCCAAAGCTCCGTGGGCTGGGTGCGCAGCGAGCCCTGTGCCTGTCGTATGTTCCCACTGACGTGTTTACAAGAGTTTTGATTTACACCTTCCAGGTGTTTCTCTTGGAAAATATCCCTGCCTTTGGTTTACACATTTTTCCAATATGTTTGTGGTCTTCAGCAAACTCCCCCATTTGTTACAGGGGATGTGCCAGGAATAAGGGGGTGCAATTTTTATCTGGAACTCGCTGGCAAAATTTGGATTTTAAAAAGAGCCAGGTGATTTATTGACAGAATTAATAAAATTCCCAAAATCCATATTTTAGATTAAATGAGGGTTTTTTTGCTCAGAGACTGGGTGTCAGTCTCATGCTTGTGGTGCACTTTTCTTCATGCAAAGCAGCTGATATTTAACCTAAAATGGGAGTTAAACATTTTTTATAGTTTTGTCTTTCACCTTGTTTTTGAAGAACCCAAATTATCATCACACAAAAAAATGAATGCTCTTTATGCCACCAGAAAATATTTTATATTTTTATATTTTATATTTTTCTTCTTTATATTTTTATGTTTTATATTTATAACATGCAACTGTATTTTCAGTGCAAAGCTTTTCACAGAACCAAGGTTGGGCATATTCTGAGGTTACCAAAATGCTAAAAATAAAACCAATTTCTTTCAATTTATTTTTAATTCTGTGTAAGTTTGGCATCAATTTTTAACGCTGGATTAGCGCTGCCTTTTCATTCCAGGTCAGAAGCCAGGTTATGTTTCTGAAAGGCTTAGAAAGAAAAACTGTCATTTATTAGGGGGTACAAAGCAACTCAGAAAATTGTTGTTTTAATTCAGAAGGAAAAATATTTTCTGGGGCTCAGTTTGCCTTTGCAGGAATAGCAAAACCTTCTCCTTTAGCACTCAGATCTACACAGGTTTTCCACATCCCAGTAAAATGTTATTAAAATTATAAATACATTGTCCAGCAATATTCTCAAAACAATAGATTTTAATAAAATATTAGAATGATCTTTCAGCATTTTTTCCAGACAAATTTGCACTGGAGTCCACAGGATTTATCTGCTAGAGAAGATAATTAACTGAAAGAATTTAGCTGGTAATTTTATTTTTTTTTTAATGAAGCACTTCACTAATTTAATTTTATCCTCATGACCTTTGAACATCATGAGCTGGGTTTGGGCTCTTTAAAAGACACAAAAACCTGGTGCATATTTGAGATGAGAAATGGGAATAACCGGCACGGCAGAAATTGGAATAACATCCACGTGAGAAATGGGAATAACTGCTGGGAAAAACCACTTCTTGCCAAACCCCTGCAGAAATCCTGGGCAAGGCAGAATCCTCTTTTCCCACATCGTCAGGAATCACCTGCAGTGCCCAGAGACGAATTCCTAGGGAATATTAGTGCAATATTATCAAGCTTTCCTATGGAGGTTAAATGAATGAAAGAAAACCAGCGATTATTTGAGTTCTGACCGTGTGGTGCTGACAGCGGAAAGGGAATCTGGAAAGGCTGATTGTTTTATCTAAGGAAACCTGGAAATGCAGATTTATTCCGAAGCACTGGGAAGTGAAAAGTTTCATTTTCCGTGCTCACCCAACCCCAAACTCCTTGTGCAACCGTCCCCTCAAACGCCCTCCTTGGAGAGCTCATCCCAACCAGCTCATGAGTCACCGTGGGGTGAACACTGGACTGCTCTTCCCGAGGCAGTTTTCCTTGGAATTATGAAGCAAATCCCGGGAGCGAGGGATTGCACGACGTAAAAATAAGAATATGAAGCAATCCCTCAGCTTTAAAGCCAGAAAAGATTGGATGGTTGTCAATGCATGGTAAATTGGGAGGCAGATTAGCAGCCTTACTTTTGAACCTTCAAACATCTGAAACCTGTTTCCTGTTTAAAAAAAAAAAAAAAAAAAATAGGAGAAAAACCATCAAATCTAGGTGGATGACCTCAGGCAGGATTCTTTTTTTTATTAACAAACGCAAATTGTACATCATCGTGGCAAAAAAATGTAAAAAAGAAAAAAAAAAGAAGAAAAAAAAGGAGGGCCGCTCTTGGTGGTCTTGATCCCTTCTGTATATGGGAGAAAGGGGATGAAAAAAGCAGAAAAAATAAACTTTACCTTCTCACTTTCAGGGTGGGCAATGCCATTCCAGCGGCGGGGTCCTCGGCTCTGGGAAGTGTTAGCGCTGTCACCGCAGCCCCGGTCCCACCGGCTGCGCTTCCCCGCTCGCTCCCAGGGAAAACATTCCCTGAATTCCTCCTCCCTTCTCCCTATCTTCGCCCGGGATCCGAGCGCTGCAGGTTCACGGCGCTACTGTCAAATTGCAGGGGACAGGGCTAATCTAAAGCAGCAGCGACTCAGCAGCGAGGAAAAACATTGACAAATTTGCTGTTTCCAATCCTTTCTACTCTTTCCAGTCTGTTGTGTTTTGGTTTCTATTTTTTTTTTTTTTGTCCCAAAGCTATAAATACACAGCAGCAGCTGTAACTTGTTGCTGAAATGTGCTTTATAGATCTGTTCTGGCACAATGCTTGTTTTACTGGGTTCAAATTTGATATTGGGAGTTCTGATTTTTATGTCTTTAATGGTGCCGCTGGCTTTGTGCTGCTTGTTGCTGTGCCCTGGTGAGGTTGGAAGCTCTAAAAGCTCATAAAAAAGGTAACACATGCTCAAAGATCCATTTAGTTATTAAATCATGAAAAAAAAGAGCAGTTATCTTTTTAAAGCAGAGCATATTTCGTGTTTGTTCACTGATTTAATGTAAGGTCTTTGGCAAACCACAGAATCATTATATTTGCCTTTTTTTTCCCTGACTTTGGGACACTGATTTCTCACTGGACATCTGTCACAAGGTTTGAGGGTTTTGCACAGAAGAAAATTCTCTTTGACCTCAAAAAGAGGGAACACAGGTTGGATATGATGTAGTAATCAGCATGGAAAAGAATTCAAGGATTTTTTGGCCAGTCAATCCTATGCCCAACCAATAATTTTGGGAAATTGCAGGTCTGAGAGGTGCACAGGTGTTAGTTCATAATTTAATATATCATTAAAATCTATAAACCATGTGAGCCAACTCTTACCCACCCACTGATGTCCTCGAGCTGCGAATCAGACACAAAATTTATAGCAACCCATTTATAATTCCACATTATTATAAATAATTTGCCCTTTATAGCAAATAACTCACCCTTCCTCACCCCAAAAGCTGTTCCTAGGACAAGGCCTGGAGAGGGACATTCCAGAGTGCCCTGACACCCATTCCCAACAATCCCAGCAGTTATTTCTCTAATGAGCGATGACTCCAACATTAAGAAAATCAATTAATCTTCTGTGGGCTCTTTCAAATGAATCCTCATATTATCTGGCTATGCCCTCGGCCGGGATAGTTTAGAAAATACCAGCTCCTATCTTATCTTGTCACTTCTTACACTGATGGGGGGGAAAAATAATGGCTGCGAGAGCCACAGGGGAGGATAATTAGTAAAATCAAGTGACTCGCTGTTTGTTTGCCTGGCAAAATGAACTTTTACCCCTCCACCGCCACTCCTCCCCCCAGTTTTCACCATCTTATCATCCAGCATTTGACATGACAGGTTAATGAGGAAAACCCCAAATTGGGCTTCTGCAGCTAATTGTGCCCGTGGTGGCTCGGGGCTGGGAGGGCTCCATGATCCTCAGGAAATCCGAGCTCTCGGGGGGATGAAGAGGCTGAAAACTTAGAGAAACACTCACATACAGACACTAAATTTCTGAATTTATTATTGCTTTGAATTCTGGGGGAATAAATCTGCAGATTTTACAAAATCCTGACCTGAAGAGCAGTTTTGATTTCTTCTCTTTTCATGCATTTCATAATTATTTTTTAAGGTGACTGAAGCACCCCCCCAGTCTTCTCCACAGTGCACTCCTTCAGAAAATGCAATTTTTAGATGAAAATGCAAAAATTTGGACAGCTGAAGACAAACTCTTGCTGTGGGTGTGAAAGAGAAGCACGTGGTGGGCTCTCCCTGGTAATTATGCAGTGGTGGCATGAAGAGGTGTCCCTGTGCTTGACACCACCCTCTGCTACCTCCCAGCTTCTCCCAGAGCTTGGGATCTCTGCTGTTAATTGACATTTCCAGGGAGGGTGTTTTCAGGGCATTAATTTTTTTCAGTGACTAGTAGGGATGATGCAAAATTTGGGGCTGGTTTTTGCTGCTGGTTTTTTTTTGGGGTTTTGGGTTTTTTGCTGGTTGCATTCAAATTGAAAAGTCATTGCTGAGTGAGATATGGCCCAACCCTTCTGCTCTCAGCAGGGAATACCCCCACTCACTGACACAGCATTTTCTCCCCATCAGATTTATTCCTTCTCTTCTCCCTCTCTGTTCCCCATGCCAGCATCTCTGCATGCTGAGACCACCACAAAATGGGATCTTCCCACTGAAATTTTATGCCACCAGGAAAATCATCTCCTGTCCCACACAGGGAAACACTGGAGCCCTCCATGACTCAGGAACATGGAGGTGAGGAAAAATCACTTTCTCCAGCTAGCTGCCTTTTCTCCATGGACGATCTGATACCATTAAATGGCCTTTTTTTATAATATCCCATTCAGAAAAGCGGCTGCTTAGACTTTTCTCCAGAAATCTTCACTTTTGCACTGTGTGAGGTTATTCCACACTGTCCATCCCAATCCCATGGCCAGTGCACAGGGCCAAACTCTCAGAACAAACCCCTCAGCCCATTTCTGCATCGAATTTCATTCCCAGTCCCTGGATTTATTGACATTATAATGGGCAGCCCACACAAACTGCAGCCACGGGGCCAGTTAACGGCACAGACAACACCAGACATTTGAGAAGTTGCTAAACTCGGTCTTGAAAACGATCTCGGCTTTCTCCCTGTAAAAGGATCTCGCTCTGTCATCGTGTATTAAACTGGAAAGCTTCACGTTGGAGAGCAGCACAAACTCATATCCTGATAAGGCCTCACATTGTATTTCAACAGATCCTATCTCCTGTGGCTTCAGTTCTTATCTGCCATGGGAATCTGAGGGGGGTTTGCTGAGGGAAAAGCTGCTGTGGATGCTGTAAGAAATTTACTGGTGTGTTTTATTTATGTTTTGTGCCAATAATTGATGTCAGGTTTCCAAGCCAGTGCTGCTGAGTAGACCCTTCCCAAGGAGGGAATGGAATGGGACCTCAGAGCTCACCTCAACCACCAGCTCTGAGATAACATGGATTTAAAGCAATATTAGAGTCCTGTTCCCAAACAAGATCCAAGTGTTGGACTCAACGATCTTGGAGGCCATTCCAAGCCATAACAATCCCATAATTCCATGGCTGTGTTCATAAATCTGGCCATCAATCAGTCAATCATTAGCATGAAGTCCACCCCAGCAAGCCCTTGATATGATTTTTCATAAACACAACAGCAAAATTACCTCAGCCGTGCTTTTCCTCCCAAATTCCAATGCAGACTCAAATTGACCGAAACATTTGGAAAAAGTTGTGTTGATTTCTCTGAATTGTTCTCCCCATCAAAAGCCTTTTGAAGGTCACCACCTTCTTTTTGACATTCATGGAAGCATTGCAGATAATGCCGTGGATTCCTTTATTTTAAAAAAGTTCAAAGGTCCATTAAGGCCTTCCATGTTGTACAAAAGGCTCAATCCAACGGAAACCATTTTTCTCCCCCAATTGTTTGGAGCGGCAAGAGAACCAAACAATCTGTTATTCACACAGATCTACCCAGGAACGCGTTTCCCGTGCCCAAGACTTCCATGCTGTGCCTTAACAAAAATAACTTTTCACTGGGCTGCTTGGAAACATTAAATTTATCCACAAGCAGGAGTTTCATATGAAAATCTGGGTAATATTTGTAGGTATTTGTGGTAGGTGAGAGTTGAGATCACGGGGTACAGAAGAAAGCGCGTTATCTGAAATTCAAGTCCATATTTTGTACCTTAAGCGCATGGCTTCCATATGATGATGTTGAAAAATACACTAAAATAACAGAATTGGTGTGGGCTGACCGTTTTTCTTGTGCAATTGTCCAGTTTTAAGCGAAATCTTTGCTTTCCCACCATGACTTTGGAAAACAACAGCTTTTGGCACTTTTGAAGGGACCTGCCTTGAACGGAGCTCGCTGTTCCCCCATCTCGTCTGTCCAAGCTGCCCTGTGTAATACCAATGTTATTTCCTTGATATTATAAATAGGATTTGGGTTGAATATGAATAAACTCATACCCCTTGGTATGCTTTGTAACTCTAATCAGCGTTTTCCTGCGAAAAGAAAAGGGCAAAAAAAAAAAAAAAAAAAAGGGGGAATGTTTATGTGGAAAATAAAGAGGTGCTAATTTTATCTTGTGAAAGTGGATATCTCCTTACGTCCCTCCAACTTCGAGGAAGATAACCAGAATGTATTATATCATCTAAATCCAGCATCCTAGGAGATCAAACGGAATAATGTACACATCTGCCAGGGCTGATTGAAGTATTGCTGGTGCTCACTTCCGCTTCGCTAAGTATGTGTTTCATTGATAGACGGAATTTGCCACCACCATGAAAGAAACTCCAAGTCCTCTGTTTGTGCCAGTTGATTTCTGTGATATCTCGGAGGCTTTTAAAATAGGGCTCCAAAATAGATGTGCCCTTGTCACCCCTGTGTTTAAGCTCTCTCCAACAGGAAATGGCACGGGTTCAAATTTTTTTCTGCTGGAAGCCACATGGAGATAGATAAGAATCATGTCTTGTCTATGACTAAGCATTGACATTTAAATGTTTAAATTATAGTCAAAATGATCCATGGTGAACCCACCTGAGACTATTTTTCTTTGTCTAAAGTCCTACTTTCGAGCCTCTTGAAAGGGAAGGTGGAGCTCTCGGGGTTGTGACATGACCATGTTATGGGAAGGAAATGGAAGTTTGCTTTATTGTTGGTCTTCAAAGACAGTTTTGCTACCGTGCACCACATCATCTCCACCAGTTTATCCCTGGCTTCTTCATCCTCAGGATGGTTGGTTTAAAGCACCAGGTTTAAAAGGCAGGATGGATGAAAAGGCTTTCGCTTTGCCAAATCCCAGATGTCAGCTTCAACACGCCTGGAAAAAAAATATATATTAAAAAAAAATGAGTGGTATTTCCTTGGAACTGCTGTTCCTTCTAGAGGCAGAGGGCAGCTGGAGGGGTGAGGAGGGCTGGGATGTTTATGAAGTGTGCAGGGAATTTGGAAGGAAGCTCATTGAAGGAGGACAGATGGTTGAGGGAGCTGGCAGCGTGACACTGAGCCTTTCACTTCTGGGTCACCCGGTTCAAGCGCAGCCTTGGTCAAGGATGGCACGGAGCCATCTCCAGCAAGAGGCTCTTCCATGAGAAACGTGGCTGGTGAGGAGCAGCTCCTCGCCGGATGGAGGAGAGGGACGCCGTTTTTATTCCTGATCCATTGTGGAGACGCTTGGGGAATGTGAGGGATGTACAGCAGGGGCTGGTTCGGTGGCACAGACTTGGTGACATTGTCCAGGCATCACCTCTCCAAGCCAAGAACAGGGATCCCCACGGGATGCAGGTGTTGCTGTGGGTAGGAGGAAGCATCCCCAGAAAGGAGGATGTGTGTCCACCTGCTAGCACCAGCCTCAGATCCTGGAAAGGAAAATCTCCTTTTACAAATGTTTAATTACTGACAATGTTCCCATTTTCCCCAGGTGGACCCATGGACCAGCATCTCCTTTTATTCCTGGAAAACAAGGAATCCCTTTTGTACACTCAGATCCAACCTCACTGAAACTGCGGCCTGATGGAAACATTCCTGGTGTGTTGGGAGACTACTCCATTTTTAGCATCGGTTTACTCTTATTCTTTAATTTCACTCTAAAATACCCAAGGTTTGGAGGAGTTTGGACTTTTAAGTTGCAAAATAATTTTTCTGATCACTCTTGGATTTTAGTAAATGCAGCAGGAAAGGAAAAGGAAAAGGAAAAGGAAAAGGAAAAGGAAAAGGAAAAATTCCTTGATTAGGAATGTTCCTAGATCTTAAAGCAAAAATCTCTGATTGCAGAACACCTCTGTTTTTTTGCATAAACATTATTCCTATGCATCCGTTAGGATCCTACCAGCTCAGCTTTAGGAAAGTTCATTTCACAGTTTGAGTTATTGGTACATTTGACATATTTGGTCTCTTATGACTTAAATATTGTTTTGGGAGTCCAGCAGCCCAGTGGAATCCCACAATGGCTCTTCACAAATTAAATGTTCACAGGGCAACCACAGCCAAAGGTAACTGGGAGGGAGGAGCTGCTGCTGGGATTCTCCAGCTGGGGGACTGAGGTTTGGCTGTTTAATACAGAAAATTATCAACCCAATCACGAGTTTATAGCTCTGCTGGCAGCTGGGTGGTGTCTGACATGGATTTGTCTTCTCACAGACATCTCTGGTGCCTGAGATGTCCAGGAATGTCCATATCCTTAAGCATAACTAGGCAGATAGAGAAAGGAATTAGGCTGCCAGGAATTTGTATTTTCCAAGCTGAAGTCACTGACAAAAGTATCTGGTAGGGGGATTGATCATCCAACAAAAGTCAAGCAGAGAGAAAGCTGACTCTGGAATAATGGGCAAGAAACATGGAATATGAATTCTCACAGTTCTGGACTCCAACACTTCCATGAGGAGTGTTTGGATCGATACCAAAATCATTGAAGCTGATAAAAAATCCATGGAAGATTCATCCAGGTTTAGACTGAGCCACAGAACTCAAATCCCTCTCGCTGGGATAACAAGTGATGGATACATGTCAATCTTAATTCCTTGTTTAATGCTTAATGTTTAATGTTTACTTTTATTAATGTCATTCCTTTGTTGGGAAGAAGGACATGTAAAAAGAAAGGGGAAAAAATGAGAGGGGTATTGTGTGGCTTTGCAGGAGAATTGTTCTGTGCAAAGGGATCATCCCACCAGCAGAAGGAGCTCCAGCTAAAATCCTGGCTCTGCTCGTTTGGTCCTGATGAAGTTTATGGACCTCAGCAAAGAGCAAAGCGAAAAGGTGAGACAGCCACATTCAGGAGGAGAGGAAAGTGGGATGAAGCTCCAGGCAGAGGAAGGACCAAAAAGCGATGTGGGCACAGATGAGGGTGTTGACACATCCTTGTCTTCAGGAACCACGACCTTCTGGACTGTGTTTTCCAAAGCAGAGGCTGGTAGGATTTCAGCAGGATGTTGTCATTCCTGGTGGGTCCTGCTGACAGCTGACTGGTGGGATTGGCACTCAAGCAAGGAACAAGACCCAAATTTCTGCTTTCCACTGGCTTTGGAGATGCAAAGTGGCACAAAGGCAGCATTGCTTTTTCCAGGGTGAGGAATTCCCTGAAACATCTCTGCTGGCTTTAACTTCTGGTATTAAACAATAAAAGAAAGATTAAAAAGACAAGAAAAAATTTAAAAAAATAAAGATAAAGCTCAGGGGAAATGATCCAGTTAGTATAAATTAATGTTATTGTTGTTGTTGTTATTATTATTATTATTATTAATCCAGGGAAGCTCTCAGGTTTAAGGAGAGAAAATAAAACTACATGACACCAAGCCAAGAACCAAAGTGCCTCCAGCAGGTCTTTACAATTATCCAACATTCCTGCTCAAACAAAACCAAGTAATGGGATATGGGAAATACAAAATATCCTCCAACAAAGAACCAGGAATGCCTGTGGTGCTGAATTCCATAAATAAAATGCACTCCTTGGTTTAAAGCTGATAAAGCTGCTCTTCTGCCACAAGCTGTTCCACAGGCTGCATTTCCCTGCAGAAAGTTATCCACAAGGAATTAGCTCCCTTATCCTTTGTTTACATGTATTGATGATAGTGCAAAGGCACTAAAGAACTCTGATAGGAGATTGTTACTCCTGACTCACAGAGACACTGCAAAAATCTTCCCCTGGAAGACAAGAGAAGTCCATAAATTGCACAGCATTTTTTCTGCAAGTTCATGCTAATTTACTCTTGCATCATTCATGAGCCACAAAATGCCCTGGGGTGTCTTTAGAGACATAATTGTTTTTAGAACTAAATAAATTCAAAAGGCAGAAGGGATATTCCTCATTAACTTCCTGATTTATAATGCCAGAATCCTTTACTCCCTTATCAAATCACTGCACAAGAAAAATGAACAACAAGATAAACATGAAAAGGAGCAGCAGTGTTTTGCTGATTTAAATACCTCTCATTTTTAAAAATATATGTCTTATGGATGTATATGAATATATTATATATATGCACATATGAAAAGGGAAAATATCTGTCTTTCCTTGTGCAGGAAAAAGAAGCAATTGGAAGAAGCAACTCTTGCTGCTCTTCCCCTCTCGGCAACACTTCTGAGGTTAAAGGAATAAAAATCCATCAATTTGTACAGGCTGACCTTGCAGTGTTGGGTTTTAGCTGAATTCAGATGTGCAGGATTAACCCAGTGAAGTTTACATGACATTGATATAAGAGCTGCCTTACAGGACCTTCCAGTGAGTTCCATTAATCGGAATCTTTAATCGGGCCTTGGGATGAGGAAAAATTTGCTCAGCAGACGTGCAATGTATGATAAACAGATGTCCCCGTGCATCAGATAAACCCAAATGCAGCCAGGGATCACTAATCAAGGACATGGTTTGGGGCAGGGAGCAGTTCCTCAGCCACGGTTTTGCTAAGATGGAAATGGGATGGAGATCTCCAAGTGGGGATTTCTCACCTCCCATTGCACGTTCAGGAATCACCCGAGAGCACCAGTTTGGGAACAGACTCCCAGGTGCTGAGGAGGAGTGACCACATGGGTGGTTGGACCCCTCCAAAAGGCAGGATTGATCAGCAGAGACTTGGAAGGGTTCCAATGGGAGTCACAGCAAGCAGGGAATAACCTGGTGGTCACGGCACTGGAGTGGGAAAGGACGTGGCTCTGTCCCCAGTGTGGGACTCCTTGATTAATTTTGCACTGAAAGTTCTCCAGCAAAACACATTGAGTCCTTGGAGCAGAAACTTCGTTCCAATTCTAGATTTGTCATTTCAGTTTGTTTTTTATTTTTAATATGGCTTCTCTCACTCAATATCTCATCTCCTCCGCAGTCAAATTTAAACCCCTATTTTTTACTTTCTTTTTGTCTACCAATTTTCTTTCCCCATTATCTTCTTCTAATGCAACTCCTTTTTCTTACACCCTTCATACCCCAGCCAGGTCACCTCATTTACCATTGAAAGGTACCAAGAAACATCTCCTCACTCTTGGGTCTCGTGCCTGAGTCCTGAATCTCTTGGAAAATCCCACCCAAACTCCTGTGACCCTTGCTGGAGCACACCCAGCCCAAACCAGCATCTCCAGGGAAGTCAGCTGTCAAATCCTAGCAGATCTCCCAGGCAAAACACAATTTTTCAACTCCTTATCACCCGGTTGTGTTGGGGCAGCTCTCGGCAGGGACAGGAAAAGGGCAAACAGCCTCTGGAAAGCCAATGCCTGCCAAGTTCCCGCTCATTTCCACAGCGCGGCTGTGCCAGGATTTCACGCAGGAAAGCCAGCCACGGTTTTCGGACGTGAGTTTGAAGACCCATTTCCTGAGTTATTAGGATTGAAATTCCACAAAGAATAATAGGAATATGAAATCGGGCTGGGGTAAGGGGTGTGTGTATGGAAGGATGTCACCCAAGGAGGTAAAATTTCCACCCTTTTCTGAATGACGAGATGGAAAATCTTAGAGCAGGAGTTGTTATCAACTGAAAAATGGCATGGCTGCCCCATCCACCTGGATTGCACCAAATCCAACTGGTTTTAGCTTTAAAGCTCCATGGAAATCTCTCTTGACTGCCACAAGCCTCCCTCACCCTGAGCAGGATCTTTATGGCAAAGAGTTTACACGGGGGAGCCAACTTGCAGCTCAGAATTTGGCCCATTTCTTTGGAGGACATGCCAGGAGTAGCCTGTGATGTTGTTTGGTCTCTGGAGGCAGCCCAAATGAGAGCAGAACAAAGCTTTGATGCAAATGAAAACCTACCAGTGAGTGCAGCTAAATAAAGAAAAAAAATGATTCTTTGTTATGGAAACCAGCGGAGGAAATCTTGAATTAGTCAGTGCATCGTGACCTCTCTCTGCCCTCCTGAAAAATGTGCATTTTCTTAAAGACTTTGGACTTTCCACTGCCAAAAGGGAGAAACTGTGCGACATTTCCAGCCACCTGGTGCAAAGCCCAAACTTTATTTAGCAGGGGGAAAAAAGTCATCCTTATTGTATAATAAATGTTAAAAAAAAATGAGCAAAAAGCACGATTTGTGCAAAGCTGAATAATTTTGAGTGGCTACATCCAATCATGGCACAGACAGGAAAAGCTTGAGTTGATCTTGTGAATGAAGCATGTGGTAATTGTTTCCGTACATCCTCGTCAAGATGAAAAGCTACACAAATAAACAACAACAAAAGCTGCTCTGAGCCAATCAGAGGCTTGTTCCAAAAGAAAAGTTTTTTTTAAAAATCTAAAAAAAAGGGAAAAATCTGGCTCGGAATAGTTATTCCCATGCTTCCTACTAGGAGGAGCAATGGATTGATGGGGGCTATGGGAGGTGGCCCTGCAGATTTGCCTTTTCCCTGGGTCGCATTTGGGCAGCGCCGCTCTGGCACGAGGCTGGGCTGGGAATGAGTCAGCGGAAGGTGAGGAAGGACACGGAGAGAACCAGAAGTTAACGGGGAAACACGACAATTAACACCGGAGAAACTGCCCTTGAGGGACCCAACGGAGCCACAACAGAGAGAAACCTTCTCCAGACGGGCGAATAATGACGCTGCCACCCACCAGGTTTTACCGCCACGGTGACGGGGCTCACCAGAAAGGGTCACTTTGAAGTTTTGAAAGGGACAGGGCAAAGGTGACCTCCATGCAAGCTCCAGGATCCTTTCCTGCAGCAACTCCCTGCCACAGCTGTGTCCCTGGGATGGGGACCTCTCTAATTCGGAGCTGGAGACGATCCCCAGCTGACATCCGCAGCGCTGGCTGAGGGCTGCACAAAGAGTTGTGTATTCCCCATAATTGTCCTCCTTATCAGTGTGGGTGAGTGTGCAGTAGTCTAAATCACACAGTCATGACACTCCACATGGCTGAGCAGGAAGAGCCCACTTGGCCTGGGCTAGATTAGTCTAATCCCACCTCCCTTGTTCTGTCATAATACCCCTCCATCCCTTCACTCCTTATAAAAATATCCAGCTGTTGATTAAAATTAGTGAACTGTTGGCTTTCGGAGTCGAGTTGGCAGCTTATTCTCTGTATTTCCTAGATATCTCTGGATGAATTCCCCATTTACTCGGCGGCCTGATCCTGTGAACTGCCAAGCACTCCCAAGCGGGCGGGATCAAGCCTTGGCTCTCTGGATAAATCAGGGCTTCCTCCTGTTCCTCCCCACCAACCTGCTCCCAGCATTGACATCTTCCCTCCATGGGTGTCAGGCTGCCTTGGGAAAGAGAAAAACAAACGCTGGCCTGTCAGCTGGGTGCTCTCAAGAGCTCCACTCCTTTGAAAAGGGGACTGAAATAAAAGTCTGGCTTAATGCCCCCACCCCTCTCCAGGCGTCTTGTCCAGCAATCCCAAGCAGGCGGCAGAACAGCAGGATTTTGAGGAAACTGCTGTGAAATGCGAAATATTTCCACGTCTCAGCCCAGATTAATCTTACAGAGTCTTTGCTGTGGCAGCAAGAGATTGTAAAGAAAAAAACTTGGGAGGGAAAACAGCCCGTGCAGAAAGAAAACAGATAAAGTCGTGTGGGCAGTTGGAGGAATGTTTTGGAGAGGAGGATTCATTTTTTTATTGGTTTTCTTCCTGCAGATTGTTTCTGGAGGGCTTGGAGAAATGCTGGGAATCCTCAGCTGGTGCATGTTGCTGCTGGATTTATTTTCCACCAGCAAAGGATCTGCCTCCAGCTCTGTGGAGTCCTGGGAAATCAGTGGGAGATTCTGGCTTTTCCTAGAAGGACCTGGTGGCTCAGGACACCACCGGCTGCAGAGTTGGACCTCAAAGTAGCAGCAACCTTATATTCACAGCCATGACTGCCCCAAATCCAGGGTGCAGAGGGAAAATAATCAACCTCAGTGACTCCATCCCATCCTGGATGGGATCACTTGGGTCTGACAAAGGGAAAGTAAAGAGATGCCACCTCACAGGGTCCCTAAAGAATCAGAAGGCCATTAAAACCACTGTGCTTGTCCCCACTGTTGGGACCTCACCCAATCCAAACACAGACTGATTGTTCTAGGAAAGTGTTGTTGGAATTTAATACAACTTTTCTAACTCTTTCCATTAAAAAGGACCTTGCAGCTCTGGTTTGTCAGCAGCAGTGTACGAGGAACAATTTTGAGGAGATCCTTCCCTACAGAGCTGGAATTCCAGCAGGAATACAAGGAGGATCAAGCAGGATTTCACAGCTCAGGCTGGGGGTCAGAGGTCCTGTCATTCAGCTATGAAATCTTTATTATCATTTTCAAAGGGAAGCACAAATTCTGCCACGGTCTGTGCAGGAATAAAATTGGTCTTGGAGATATTTTGATGATTTATTTTTAATATTATGCTCACTTTAATATGTTAAAAGCATAGAATCATGGAATTATGGTATTGTTGAGGTAGGAAAAGACCTCTGAGACAGCCCAGAGAGGATTTCTAAGCACACATCAATCTCCTGGGGCACCACGGAGAAAGACAGGGTAGGAATAATTTGCAAAATATTTTCTTAAATATGTTTTTCCCCAACTTTCCATTTTCTTCATTCATTTCAGTCCATTTTCTGAGTGAACACGAGGATGTGGAATCTCCTGGGATAGCAAGAGTGAAGGCATGAGCTAAGGGGAGTCAAGGGAAAAGACCCAGCAGAGCGGATGGACGGGGCAGGGCACATCCTGGAGAAATCATTCCAGGAGAACTGGATCATTTTGGACATGCTTGGGTGAAGAAGCCTAAAAAAGAGGATTGCTCTGGTGCTGACAGCCAGATTCCCACCACACAGGACTGCAGGAGCTCCCTCCTGGCACAGGGGGGACACAATATCAAAGCATTCTGAGATTTGTCAGGATTCCAGGACTCTGCTCATTGCCCACTTATCCCTTCAGTCCCTGAAGCAATCTGCTTTTGGTATGTCATTAACTTATCAGCTCAGCCTCAATTTATCTGCATTCACCAAGATCTGAAGTGGTGATGTTTATTCCCACCACTCCGTGGGCGGAGGGAGATCCGCTGTGAAGATTTTCCAGCAATTTCCTTTGTGCTCCTTTTGGACAAAAGCTTTGGATGCAGCTGCACAACTGTCATCGGGTCTCTGGGTAGGAGAGGAGGGACAGCTGAGGGCCTGAGCCCCGGCAGGAATCACATTCAAGCCCTAAAACAATCTGATGGGCACTGGAATAGTCATCTTTTCCAAAGGTCCCATGGAATTTGGTGCCGACAAACTTTAGCCTCTGGCATGGAAATTGAACAGGCTTAGAAAATTGAACAGGCTTAGAAAATTGAATATGTTTCTACCTCACACCCTTTGGAACCTGCCAAGAGCCATCTCAAATAATTGGTTTGATGCTCTGCAGGATTTTCAGTCTCCTAAAAAGAGAAAGGCACAAGAAAAATGTGGTTTCCAGGATTTAGAGCAGATATCTCAAACGATGGAGGTGGTGGTTTCCCAAGGAAAGAGTGTCAAAGAGTTGTGCTCATCAGGATGGACACCAGTAATGAAAATTCCCAGGGAAAGGAATGGGAAGTGGTGCCTTGAGTAGTGCTGATTGCCATGAGATGGCCGAGAGGAAAATAAAACATTAATGTTTAATTAATTAATTTAATTAATGGAGGTGGTGTTTTCCTTTCAGCAAACTGACAGAACAAGGGGACACAGTCTCAAGCTATATCAGGGAAGGTACAGGTTGGATATTAGGAAAAAATTTTTCACTGAAAGAATAATAAAGTACTGGAATTGTCTTCCCAGGGAGGTGGTGGAATCACCATCTCTGGATGTGTTTAAAAAAAGACTGGACATGGCACTTGGTGCTATAGTCTAGCTGAGGTGTTAGGGCACAGGTTGGACTTGATGATCTCAGAGGTCTCTTCCAACCTCATTATTCTGTGATTCTGTGATTCTGTTTCCCACCCAGCTCAACATGTACATCCCTAAACTTTCCTGGATCTGAGGATTTCCACCAAAATTTCTGCTTGCCTCCAGCAAGGGCAGCATGACCTGCAACATTCCTGGCAAAAACCAAAAAAAAAAAAGCCAGCAAGAGGAACACAGCAAGGATTTGCAGAGTAAATACAATTTTCTGCCTGTGAATCCGATGGCCAGCTCTAAATCCATGAACACAACCCATGGAAGAAAGGGAGACCATGGAAGGCATTTGGAGAGCAGAGGACCAGAGCCTTGCAGTGCAATTCTGAGCTCAGGGTGGATTGGAAACGCTGCCACTGAGCAGGAAAGCACAAAGGAGCTGCAGGATTTCACTTGCTGGACGCAAGGGTGTGCAATGCCCACGGCTTCTCCTCCTGGAGTTTCTTTGTTCCTCCACTTTGGATTCAAATTGCTGAGTGTGCCAACCACACTGTCATAAATGACTGTGTTTTCCACAAAACTTCCCTTTGCAATCACCACTGAGGAGGATATAGGAAATTATGGGAGTTTTTTGCCAGAATAATATGGATATTCAGCCTGAGTTGAACAACCCCATGCAAGAGCAAGGATAGAGCAGATTTAGACAGAGTGGGACAATCTAAACAGCTTTTATTTTATTACCCTGATATGTTTAACTTTTTTCCACCCTTTTTTTAGAGACTGGAACTGTAGGATTTGCCCTTTGCAGCTGTATGAACTGTATGTTAAGAGTAACAGAGCTGTCTCAAATCCCTTTGTATTCCAGGGACATTTTTCCAAGGCATTTTGTCTTTGTAACAATACCCAGAGCTCCCTAAATTTTGGGAAGGTCATTTGTTTCCTAGCAGAGAGATTCCCTTATCCAGAGCTTACTAGAGCCCAAACAACAATTTATAAACTCTAAGCTCCTTTCTCCTTCAAGATGAAGTGCTTTAGTGTTGAAGCCAAACTAAATCTTTAAATGGTATAAGAGGCATTTGGATTTTTTTTCCCTGCCCAGCTGACAGTAGGTTTACAGTTTATAATCTGGCCTTTGTAAAGGCATTTGTCAGCCTGGATATTTCATTTTAAAACGCGACCACCCACGAGGACACACAGACAGGAAGCGTTTGTTCACTTGCACCAACAGCCCATTTGAAGGTTGGCTGCAAAATAACAGAATTTAGTCACAAAGGCAAACTTTTTTCCTTTTTTTTTTTTTTTTGGTGCATTATCTCCCTAACATCTCGTTTTAAAAAGCAGCTTTTGTTTATGGGAAGCCAGTCCTCCGCTCTAAATTTGGAAATTCGACGTATTCCCCTAATCCCCACGTCCTCTCAGGGATGCTGGCTGTGCATCTTTGGCCTCCCAAAAGACAGAGCTGCTTTTATCTTCTCTCCCAGGGTCCCCAGTTTAACTGCCCCACCAGAGGAAGAGGAGTCTTAGCACTGCAGGGGCAGAGGGGAAATGTTCAGCCCAAGTTGACAATTTCCACGGGACCAGACCCACTGGAAGTGCTGCAGCTTCGTGCCCATCCTATTTTTTCAGATGTGTTTCCACCTTTTGCACAGATTTGGTCATGCCAAACGTTGGTTGCTTTTGCAATTGAATAGAAATCTGTCTTATAGTTTATAAGAGGATTTCAGTTCTAAGATTAAGGTATCTCTTCATGACTCCCATCCGGGACTTGACTTTTTCTTTTAAAGAAAAGAAGTGGTAATTAACCACTGGTAATTAACCAACACCAAACCCACCACACTCATTAGTACCTTAACCAAGAAATCCTCAAAATTAAAAAAATCTTAAATTAACAACCCAAAACCACTACACCAAGCCAAAAGAGAAAGACAAGAAATAGGATTTGAAGTTAAAAATGAGTGGCCTCCACGTCTTAAATAGATGAGTTTGTGTCTCCATGCCTGGGGCTGAGGGGGAGAAAGCAAGGCCAGAGCAGAGGGGCTCTCCCAGACAGTACCACACAGAATATTGCATTCTTTCCCCCACCATCACAAGTAACACTCACTTTTTATCTCTATTGCTCAAAGGTTTAAAGGGAGGAAATAGTTCCAGCAAGTGATAAAGCTTTCAGCTTTTTTTATTTAACTCGGTTGCAAAATGTAACAAAAAATAATAATTACCCCAAACACCCATGGCCTGGGGTTTAGCTCTGTGCCCCCATCAGTGCTTGGAGGACAGACCCCTTTATTACCTCAGAAGCACAAGTTTAAAGAGCATTCTCAGCTTTGCAGCCCCCAAAATATTTGCAATCCTTTTAATTCCCTACTTCCTACTGGGTCCAGCAGTTTCTTGTCACCCCGGAAAGCTTTTGCAACCCTTGTTTTGTTCCTTGGCTGCTGGTACAAACTTTGATGTTTAAGGAATCTTCTACAGCAGAAACCATGATGATAAACAAACAAACAAACAAACAAACAAACAAAAACAACAAAAAAACCAAACAGGGGACAGGAAATTATCCAATTAATGGAATCTCAGAATGGTTTGGTCATCCAGTGCCCCCCCAGCCATGGCAGGGACACCTCCCACTGTCCCAGGCTGCCCCAAGCCCTGTCCAGCCTGGCCTTGGACATTCCAGGGATCCAGGGGCAGCCACAGCTGCTCTGGGCACTCTGTGCCAGGGCCTCACCTCCCTCCCAGGGAAAAATTCCTGCCCTTTGAGCCCCCTCAGCCACATATGATGGGTTCCACAAGAAAAATGCAAGAGCTGGTGATGCCTCCAGCACCTCTTGGGGCAAAGAGGATTTAGAGAAAGTTTTTAGGGAGACACACAAACAGAAGTCTGGGAAAAACAATTGGATAATATCAAAAGGGCACGAGGAGAATACCTGTGCCACAGGAGGGGAAAAAACACCCCAGGCAGGCTATTTTAATCCTCTCTTCATGTCCCAAATGTCACTGCTGTTTTGCCCCAGCACTGCAGCTCCGTGGCACCGTGCTGCCAGCACAATGCAAGCCAAGGGAAACCTGCTCTGTGTCCAGCTGTCCTCCTGCTGCAAGCCTGGCTTTATTCTGCACGGATCTGACAGTCCAGAGCATTTCTGATGCCTCCAGGCCCCAGTTTCTTGGCTGCCAGCAGCAGTTCTGCCCGGGCAGGGCTGCGGTGCTGCTGCTGTTTCTGGCCATACCTGAGCCCGTCCTCTCTCCAAACTTGGGCTGGGAGGCAGCTGCGGTCACCAGGTTGAGCCTCTCACTGCTCCTAAGCCTTTCCAGGCATCCTGGAGAGCAAACACACTTTGCAAAAGGGATTTCTCACAGTTGCTGATGGCTCAGGCCATGCTTTTAGTGGTGGGGCTGTGCAATGTAACCTCAGAGAAGGAAGATTGTGTTTCCCTCTCTCATCAGAGCACGTTGTGCTAATTTGCATTGTGCAGCCAGGGCAAAAATCACCCTTTTGTCTCTTTTGGGGTCTGCAAACACTTTAAGTGGACTTCAGCACATGGGGTTGGGTTCAATCCTGCTGCTGGAGGTGCTCTCCTGCCCTGCAGTGCCCAGCCCAAGCACCAAAGCCAAAGGAAATGTTTGTCCTAAATATCAAATGTATCTCTGAAGTGAAATAAACTCTTGCTGAAGCACTTGAGCCTGGTCCAGACCCGGGGAAGGAGTCAAATGTGGAAGTGGAGGTAGGACACCTTGGACAGTGGTCCAAGAATAGAGCCAGAGAGTCCTGGGACGTTTGGGTTGGAAGGGACTTTAAAGCTCATCCAGTTCCACCCCTGCCATGGGCAGGGACACCTTCCACTACCCCAGGTTGCCCAAGAGCTCCACCCAACCTGGGATTGGACATCCACAACTTCTCTGGGCAGCCTCTTCCAGTGCCTCACCACCCTCCCAGGGAAGAATTCCCACAGTCCTATCCACACCTACAAACACACCCCCCCAAAAAATAATCTGAATTTCCCTCGCACCCAGATGAAACCTGGAGCTGTGTAAAATCCCAGGGTGCTTCAAATCCAATCCCCAAGTGGTCAGAAGTGGGGCTGGGGCTGTCATTGGCCTTCCCTATTCCACATCCCTGCTCCCTCAGTGTCATTTCCTCTTCCAACATTTCCATCTGCTGCTGAGAGCACCCTGGATCCTGAGGTAAGGGCTGGCTCACAGCTCCTGCTCCAGTACTGGGAGTTTAAAACATTAATCTCACCTGTTAAAGACAGGCAACAGCCAGCACTGAACCAGGGCTGGCTGGTTTATTGGTATCTTCTGTGGGAAGTGCTTCAGCAAGGCTCCAACACCAGGAATACTCCACTTCTTGTGGAGTTACTTAAAGCAGGATTAACCCATGGGAAACATTAAGGTTTCCCTTTTCCTCCAGAATAACACTGTTCTAGAAGCTAAAAGAACTTTTTCCTGCAGAACTGCTGCATCCCTGCACGGACCAATGCCAGCCCTTGGGTTGATTTCCACATTATTATCTTCCCATCCCACATGACTCTTTTAGCAGCTTTTCCTCATTTCTTCCTGGCACAGAGATTCCATAATCAATAACCTACATAAACTTTGGACACAACCCCAAATTTATTTCCCCCTTTTCTGAAGACATTCAAAGCCAACACATTTTATTTTGCACATCCTCTGCTGAATTTGAATGCCAAGCATTATTTTGCATTCTCCTGGCACTGAAGAGAGGAGGAACTGCCTTTTCCAGTGCCTGAAGCTGATACAAACCTTTATGGCCGAGGCTGTGCTGTTAACTGGGAGCTCAGCAGTGGGGATTTAGGGATGTGACCCTCTGAGCCTGGGAGCAGCCTGGGAAACCTGAGGAATCTCTGCCTGCCAGAGCTGCCCTCCCTGCCCCTTGCAGCCCCTGGTTTTACAGCTCCAGATGTGCTGCCTGCTTTAGTCTGAGCTGGGACACGTTTTAAGGCCTGTCCGGAGATGTGAATTCAGACCGAGCAATGCCAGGTCAGCCCAGGCACTCCCATTCCCAAAATCGCTGTGTTTTGCCCAAATCTGGGTTTCCCTCAGCCTTGCTGGACCTCCCTGTGGCTATCAGGGCTGAGTTTAAGTTTTCCAGGACACCTGGAACAGCCCCACCGACCCAAATCTTCATCTTAGATGATAAAAATGATTTTATAACAATATCCAAACCACTCCACAGTGTTTCAGTAAACAGTAAATTTATTTTGGGTTTGTGTCCCAGCTTCATTTTCCTCAAAAAAAGACTACTCCATTTTTAGTTTCATCCTTACGAATCTTCTTCCCAACACTCAAGCTTTATTTATTATTTGTAAGGGACATCTATCACCCTGCCTTAGAACTGTAAATAATCTACTCACATCCTTTCTGTTTAAAAACTGAGCTGTGAGGTTTTATATAAATTTTTTCCTTTCTGAGCTGAAAAGTCCTAAAGATAAACTCGCAAGGATCCCAAAGTTGTGAACCACAGCCTGAGCCCAGCCCACCCAAGGGATCCCCTTTAAGCTTGGCTTCTGGCAGTGTCAACACCCAAAGGATGATCAAAATTAGGAAGAAAAATAATTACCTGGAAAGCAGGTGGTAACTGAGCCTAAACACAGGGAAGGAGGAAAGGAAGGACTCCTGGAATGCATTCTTGGAAAAATTTTTCCATTGACTTTCATGACTGATCATGAAAGGATTTCATTATAGGGCTGTGATGTAGGAATTTATAGGGATTGGGCACAGGGAGAGGAGAATATCACCCAAATTATTAATCCAAATAATTTGGAGGAGCAACCTGGTCAAGCAAAGGCAATGTGGCAGCTTTGAATGGTGCCCGCAGCTTTTCTGAGGGATCAAATAAATAAAAAGCAGCATTGGGTGGTTTTTCTCCAGGCACAGCTCTGCAGAGTGAGAATCACCTGCTCCCTCAGTCCCCAAAACCCCATCAGAAACAGACTCCGTGCCAGTATTTCAGCTCTTCAAGATTAATTTGGTTTTATTTGCTTCATTTCCAGCAGAATGAAACACAGGATTTCTCCTGGCAGGCCCTGAGGGGGTTGATTTATTTTTCATTAGTTCCAAATTAGCCCAACGATGAGACAACTTTTCAAAAGGAGAAGTTTGAAAGTGGCTCCTTTCAGAAGAAAGTCAGAACGAGGCACTTTGTGGTTTGTTTGGTTTCTTAATGGTTTCTGTCCCCTCTCTGAAATCCTCCTGGCTGCCCAACACAAACTCAGGATTGATTTTAGTCCAGCCAAAGGTGCAGCTGAACTATTAAATTACATAAAGCAGGAGGCCACAAAGGTCTCCTTGACACTGGCACTGGCTGTGGTGATGATAAAGTGGTGTTTTCACATGCCTGGGGTCGAATTCAATTTGTAGTGAGGATGGATAATACGAGGATGCGGCTGTTTTCAGCTTTCCCTTGATCCCTGCCCCAGCCCTGGAGCAATGAATCCCAAAAAAAGTCTGTTGGCCCAGTGGGAATTTCCTCTCCCAGCAGTCCCAATCCCACACTGGAGCAGCTTTGGGTTGTCACCTCCTCACCTGAGCACCCCTGAGCTGTAACAATCCACCTGGCAACGTCCCCACTGCCAGCCACCAAGGGGTTAACACCACCCCCGACCCAGGAAAGGCTTTGTAAGGAGCAGATCTGTGGCAAAACTGAGTCACCATCACTCCCAGGTCACTCTGCCGTGGTGGCTTGGCCAGCATCCAACCAAAGGAAGAGCAGCAGGGGCTGCAACACCCACACCAGGTGCCATCAACCCCCCACTGTGGGGAGGTGACCCACAGAGGTCCCCTAACCACATGTTTTCTTGGAAGCCCCAAAACGGGTCTTTTTTGGGTGTTTTTCCCACTCCTCCTCCCATTTTCCACCAGGGAGATCTCTGCTCGTTGTGCATGCATGGACAGAAGGGGTGAGAGGATGTTTCCCCAGTGATATCACCAGCCCTGAGTAAATTCTGTGACCAAAAGCGAAGGGCCAAGGGAACAATTTGTGCTGCATCCTTTAAATGCCAGATCTCCATTTGGGAGCAGCATTACAGGAACAATCAGGGCACTTAATAGCCAGCTGCAAAGTCATCAGGTATAAATATTTACAGAGGTCTCTTGCAACATGGACATTCCTCCAGATGCAAGAGGATCCCAGGCGTTTCATGGCATTTTCACCTTCTGCAAAATGAATCCTCTTTTAGACACGCTCGGCCATAAAACGACAGAAATAGCATTTTATGGAAAACCCACACAGCACCCACCCTCCAGGAGCTGTTCCCTCTCTTCTCCTCTTTTGGAATGGTCAGTTATCTCTGGTTTTGACTCAAATAAGAGGTTACAAAGCAAAGGTTGTTCAAGGCATGGAGAAGCAGCGTCCTGTGGAAGGGCAGTGGTTGCTGAGGTGTACAAAGGCATGGCACGAAGAGGGATGGGGTGGAATTCAGCAAAATAAAATCCCTCTTTTATGGCAAAGCCCCTCAAAAGAAGAGCTTGAAACCTTCTTACTGAAGAGATCCAGTACTCCACAAATCACAGTGTTGGCAGAAGGGGTAGAGGACCTGATGAATGATTTTTGTGGTTAGGGATAGATCCAGGGACACCCAGTCCAAACACAATGGAGACTTTCAGCAGGTGAAAAACAGACCTCCAGCCCATCTTGTGCGTTCACTGCTATTATTAAAACCACCTCTTGGTTTCTGTGCTCCTTTGCCACCTTTTTCCTTATTCTAAACGCAAATTCTCATTCAATGCCAGACTGTGGCTGAGAGCCTGGGAATTACCATGGGAGAGTCCAGGTCTTTGCAGATATTCCCTCTTTGTGCATGAAATATAACCAAGGAAAAAGCAACTTCAAGGAGGACTTTTTTTCTTGATGAGGAAATGAGGTTTTAGGAGACCAGAATTATGGAATCATGGTGTCCAGCCATCAGCCTGATGAGGTTGACCATGGCCAGGCCCTGCAGCATTCCCAGCTGTGTTATTTTTCACCCCAGACACCAATTTTCACCTGATTTGTAGGACTTTGTGATGATAATAAAGTGGCCTTGTGTTTATCAGCCCTGGCCAGAATGGGCTGCTGGGTTCAGGAGTGAAAGTTGTCCACCCCATTTCCCTCAAAGTCAGAAGATGTGGAGGGGGTGAAGCAGCACCTCCCACCACCATCATCAGAATTCCTAGGATCTAACACAGGTTAAATCCCAATTAAAACCATGCAGTTTTCTCATTTTTTAGGGTCACCCTGCTCTCCTTCTCCACACACAAGAGCATTCCTCCAGCACCAGCTGTGGATGCTCCAGCTGGGATTGGCAAACCCAACTGCCCATTCCTCCTTTCATACCTCCAGAAACGCCCCCAGGACTTTGGTGAGAAATGATTGCAATGCAATCCAAGCTGGAGCCAAGATTGGGGAATAATGGCAAGTTTTGAATGCAAATCCTATCGGTGGGTTTCTAAAAAAATCCTAAAAGGTGCTGATTTTGTGCTGGAAAGGGAACAGAAGTCAGCTTACAATATTCCTGCCTGCTCCTTTTACTGATTCCAGACGCCAGGCCAGGCAGGATCTGGCTATTTTCACTATCATGTTATCACTCCACAATATGTCAGCAAATTCTTGTCCAAACATGATTTTTTTTCCAAGCCACGTTTTTATCACTTCTTTTCCATAATCATGACTGATAGTGAATCTAATCTGAATTGGGCTTGGAGGAGGCACGAGAACAATGAGGTGCCGTCAGCACAGGGAAGCACATCCCCTTCTTTTATTCCTAAAGCCAGGCCTCAGAACAGATCCCCTCAGTGCAGAAACAAGGCTGGAGAGCAAAACATGCACCTCTTTAGGCACCTGAAATTGGAAATAAATCAGGGAATGTCAAAATACAGGAATGTCAACAGACTCTGTTCTAGCTGTGCAGAGGATCAGCAGCTCCTGGGAGCTGCTGGACTGGCTCAGCTGACAGCTCCAAACCCAGGCTCTTGCTGTGGGCACATCCTTCTGTCACAGAGATCGTGGAATCATGGAATGGTTTGGGTTGGAAGGGATCTCATCTCATTCTGCACCTTTCCAACCTGGCCTTGGGCACGTCCAGGAATCCAGGGGCAGCCACAGCTTCTCTGGGCAACCTGTGCTGGGGCCTCACCACCCTCACAGGGAAGAACTTCCTCCTAATATCCAATCTAATCCTACCCTCCAAAGTGAAAACTTCATCCCTCCCATCCCCTTCATTAAGTATTTCTTTCTCTTTTTTTTTCTTTTTTAAAAAATTTCCTTAATTTATGTGTTATTTTCCTGCTTTATAAAAAACCAGTATTTTCACTCAGAGGCAATTGCTCCCATTTCAGCTTTATTTTTGTATTATTTTGTATTTACCTTCTTAGCTCAAATAGGTAAAGAATAAAGCAAACAGCACATTTGCTTGATTTCAGAGGGACCTGGCAAAAGGCAAAGCTTTACAAGTTCACATTTTGTCTCAAAAATTACAATTAAAGAAAATCAAAGCTTATCTGAGACGTGTTCATCAAATACAAAATCCCTGCTCTGTTGAACCCAGGGCAGGCTGATCATTCCAACAGATTTAAACCTGGAATTTTATGACTGTTTCCCATATTCAATTACAAATTCAATTCCTATTTTCAAGCCCAGCTCTTGACAGCCCAGAACCAGGACCTTTTCTCCCTAAAACCCCCTCTAGCTGTAATGACAGCTCCCCTAATTAAGAGAGGTGACACCTCCCCAGGCCTGAGAGCCAGACAAGCCCTTGGAAATCTGATTTTTGCTGCACCCAAAGTGCTGACACTGACGTGGACAAACCCAGTGACTGCAGAGGGCAGTTTCCTTCTCCAGGCAGGAATATTTTTGGACAATGTTGCAGGGTAAATAGGAGGAAAAGCAGTGGTTTAACAAACACAAATCTCTCCAAGCTGCCAAGCAAAATTAACCCCTCTCTTAATTTTTTCAGGTTTTTTTCCGAGCTGAACGAGGCTCTTGGGAAGGGGAATGGGTTTTGTGCTGTCACACTCAAGAGGTAACTGAGCCTTTCAAGTGCTGATCTGACTTAATCTTTCAAAAATGTGTCCAAATTGCCTGAGCAAGGAAAAACCCATCCATCCCTGCCCTCTCCCCAAATGGAGAGATCCTTCAGAGCAACTCCTGCATTCCAGAGGTAATAACCTCCAATACCTTAAGTCAAAAAGCCAAGTCAAACTCCCCAGATAATGCATTTGGGATTAAGGTTAAATAGGCTCCCATCACTAATAATGCATCTGCTCCCCATGGGGAGATTTGGTGGGACTTGAGGGATGGAGCTCCTGCAGGGCTCCCCAAACAAACCCAGGGGTGCACCAGGAGCACCCCAACCCCAGCCCACCCCG
>VXBC01012001.1:566523-578804 GCA_013399945.1 Ploceus nigricollis
AAAAAAGGAGCTGATTTGGAGTTTCCTGGGTTTATTTAGAGATAAGCCTGAGGTGACCTTTCACTCCCACACACACACACATTCGCCTAGAAATGGAACTGTCTGATCCTTGAGGCCTGTGTTCAGGAAAATCCAGAGTTTCATGTGGCAAATTGCACCAGAATCCTGAAATCTGGAGATTGACAGACTGTGGGATTGCAAGGAAATTTGCTGGGAATGAATTCCAGCCCGTGTTCCCCACTTGGGGAACAACAGTCTGCATAAGCTGCTTGCTAAACCCCAAGACCACAAATCCAGTTTGTTCCTACATTTCCCTTCTCTGTTTCAAGACTGGAAAAATATCCAGGAGATCCCAGCTCCTCTCTCCTTTCACCCCCCTGCTCTCAAAGAAAAGGAACATCCCAAAACCTCAAAATTCAGGAAAGGTCAGATCCTTTTACATGGATGCAAACATCTCTGTGAGTATTTTCTCCCCTCCTCATCCCAGGCTGGAGCTGGACTTTAAACAGCTCCAAAATCCCATGGGAAAGGTTCCATGGTGACCTTGGAACCACCAGGGTAAGGGTTGGACTCAATAATGTTGGAGGGATTTTCCAACCTCGACAATTCCATGATTCCATGAAGGAGGGAAGGACAAAGGGAAGAAAGCACATGGAAATCAATCCCAGTGTTGGGATCAGAGGTGGGCTGGGAGCAGAGGACTTTTGGAGCTTGATGCCACTGGTGGCATCAAAACCCTAAATATGAATAAGTTTGATGTACAATATGTTAAAACATAAGATGAAAACATCACAAATTTTGGGGAATTTCTCTGGCTTTAGGACTTTTCCCTCTGCATGACAGGCAGAGCATTCAGAGATGGACACTCCCAGCATGGAAAGGATAATTTGGAGGAGGCACAAAGAGTTCCAAATCCTGAAAAAGCTTTGGCAGAAACCCAGATCTCATCTCAGCAAAATGGATTTAAATGGTGCAGCTTGGGAAGGAGCAATGAGCCCTAAGGAACACCAGGGATGTGGGAATTCCAGCGTTGAAAGGATCCATGTATGGAGCTGGATGATCCCAGCAGTCCTTGGGGATGGCTCCTAGACAAAAAAACATCACAAAGAGAAAAAAAATCAATCAAAAAACCTCTTTTTGATGAGAACCTGCAGCTAAACCATTTCCATCCTGCAAATAAAACGTTTCCAGGTCAGAAAAGAGGAATTAAAATGCATCTAAAAATAATTTACTCTTCTGAACCAAGCCATGACAAATTTATCTGTGGAGTTTGGAGGATTTCTCTCTGTTTATTGGCATTGCAAGTGTTACGATGAAAAATAGAGGCATCAAAAATAAACTCTGCTACTTCATGTTTAAACTCCTGTGACTCCCTGTACTCTGGATTTTCTGGACCTCCACAAGAATTCATTCACTGAAAAAATAAAACTGTCCAGCTATTAAAAAATGTGCAGCCTCATCCTAATTAGTGGCTGATAAAGCGATGGAAACCATATTTCTCCCAGTTTTGACCAAACAAAACTAAGATTAGAATATCTAACAATAGAAATTCCTTTTAATAGGATAAAAAAAAAGAGAGATCAGAGTGTATTTCACCTATCAAAGGTCAGTTTATTTAATTACAAATGCCATGGAGTATCAGAAACTAAAATATTAAATGATATTAATGCTGAAGAGGCATCTCCATGCCCATACATTAGGCACAGAAGCAAGAGTTCAAAGACAATCTTAATTAATTATTAGAAATATCTCCAGCTCCCACCTTTCCCCCTCTCCATAAAACAAAAAACCAGCCCAGGTTCATCACCCTGGGACCAATCCCACTCCCCTTTTTCCGCGGGATAAAACTCCGATTTCCACTGCCCCGTTTAAATTGCTTCCACGGCCAAACCAAGCCCTATCAGCAGCGATTTTTTCTCCTGTCTCGCCCCTGCTGCTGGTTTGATAAGGGGAGTGCTCCCCTCTCCGCGACTCCACGCTTAATTAGCTCCAGATGCAGCCTAATTAGTCAGTCTGCAGGGCGAGCATTGTTCCGTTGTCACCCGAGCCCGAGTGGAAGAGCCGAGGTTGAACATGAGAACCAGATGCCGGCAGCGCGCCGCGCTCGCGGCCGCCCATCCCGGGATCCCCCAGCTCTGGGGCTGGGGGATCATAAATGTTGGGTTTGAAATGTTGCCTTTAAAAGCCACGGGCACGGCAGGAGCCTCCCGTGGTTCCAGGGAGGGAAGGGGTCACGGCTTAAAACAAGCCGTTCCCGCTAATTCTCCGTCGGGGCGTCCTCGCGCCGGGATTTTGGGACAAATCGCTTTGACATCCAGCAAATTTCACTCAGCAGGCTTTTGGTGTCTCCCTTTCCTCGCCAGATTTAGCCTTTAATTCCTCTGTAATCCCACAGAGATACCTCTAATTTCAGCGCAGAGGTTTGCCCTGACTTCTTCGCTGATTTCAAAGGTTGGCTTGCTGGAGAGGCATTCCACGTCTGGAATTAGGGAAATCAGCAGCAAAATCAGCCGGACAAAGGATGGACAGACTCTGGGATTGCAAGGAAATTTGCTGGGAATGAACTCCAGCCCGTGTTCCCCACTTGGGGAACAACAATCTGCATGAACTTCTTGCTAAACCCCAAGACCACAAATCCAGTTTGTTCCTACATTTCCCTTCTCTGTTTCAAAGTAGGAGCCAAAGACTGGAAAAATATCCAGGATATCCCAGCTCCTCTCTCCTTTCACTCCCTTGTTCTTGAAGAAAAGGAACATCCCAAAACCCAATTTCAAAGGCTGCCTTGCTGGAGAGGCATTCCGTGTCTGGAATGAGGGAAATCAGCAGGAAAATCAGCTGGGCAAAGGGCCTTACCCTAATGGCATCTGACACACTCATAAACCTGACGTGATTCGTACAAATCTGAGGGTGAAACTCAACCAGCAGCCTCGGGAGTGTTCTTGGAGCAAAAGGATGGAGGAGGAAGGGAATTTATGTCCTAAAATTTGTTGTGGTTCTGAAATTTGGGTTGTCTTAGCAAAGCTGGGAATGGTTCTTCAAATGCTTTCCAGGTCACCTTGCTGTTTGATTTTATCAGATTAAATTAAGACAAAACCAATTTGGTTCAGTGGGGCCTTCTGCCATCTCGACATTGCTAAAAGTGGCCACATGAAGGAGGGATTTCCCCATATTCCAGGGACATCCATGCTATATAATCCCTGGGAAAATGACAGTTCTGACCCATGGTGGCTTTGCTCTGTTCCATTTGGAGAATGAACTGGAATATTACGTAGGAGATCCAGCCAAGGAGATTGACCCCAAAGCAGGAGCAGTCTGTGGGTGAGTTCTTGGAGACAAGTGCCTGAACGAAGATTCCTTGAGCTCAGGACAGCTCTGTGAATGTGTCCTGCATCCAAAATCCAAAATCGTGATTTTGGATGAGGAACCAGCCTGACTCTCAGCAAATGACATGAAACCCCAAACTGCTTCCCCAGAAACTTCACACAAACACCACGATCGGGTTATCAGCCCAGCTGGGGGAGAAGCTGTTTGTGTAAAAACAATATTTAGTTTAATTGGGAGCTCAAACAACTCCATGAACAAGTCCTGCAGCTCGGAGGGGGTGCAGAATGTGGGATCAGCAGAACAGGGTCCTTTCATTTCTCAGCTGGTTTGAAGGAAAGCCAATAAAATAAATGGGAAATGTTCCAGCTCCTCTCGTTCCTCTCCACCCTCTCCCATACCTGACATCATTGCTGAGCTGTCCCTGAGACCTGAGCCCATCCCCACGCCAGCACCATGCCAGCTCTCTCTGCCTTTCCTTTAAATCCAGCAGGGATGGGATTTTTTTCCCATTTTAAGGAAGCAACAAACATTTTTCATCACATTTTCAGGCAGCACACCTGAGATTTCCACAATGTTGCCTGTAGTTATCCTTCCTAGGCAATTTTTGTTCCCAAATCCCCATGGACACAGCGATGACATCAGGGAATCATCCACCCCCACAGCCCCTGATGAGCCAGGAGAGATCCATGGATGTGGCTTTGTCATCCCCTGTGCCTGCCCATCCCTCCTGTCCTGCCAGCAGCAGCCTTGGTGCAGGAAACCCAACCCCAAGGCATGGTTTTAAGCGTGATTACAGTTTTTCCAGGCTTTCCCTGGGCCTAATTATGGTGTGCCTGTGAGGTAACCAGGTACAGGTTTCAGGATTTGAATAGTTTAGTGTGGAACAGCGATCCCGTGCTTGTTTGCAGGGAGTTGAAGGGAAATTGGCAGCTGCATTTGAGCACCAAGGGACTAAAAACAAAGCACAGTGTGGTCACTAGTCCAGCTTCATCTCAGCAAGTGTCCTGTGATTCAGCTGGACTCACCTAAAACAAAAGGAAATCACAGAAAATGACAGAATGGCAATTTTTTCCCTGTGTTTGGTTCCTGTCTTGTCAAATCAAACTATCACTGAAATCCATCCAAGAGCACCAGACACCAGATCCTCCCTGTGACTCCAGCCCTGGATGACTTTTCTGATGCAACCAGGCTGTTTAGGAGGCTCTTGGTGTGAGGACTCTTATCTGGCATCTTTTAGACCCTTTTGAGCCGAAATCACTCAATAATTTGCCATCTCCTTGAGTTCAGAGTGACCATTCCAGGCTCAAAGCCACCCACACACAGAACAAGACCTGGAAGGCTGGGCCTGAATCCATTAAAAAAACCAGATTTTCTATTTTTTTATCCATTTCCAAATTACTTCCCATCAGATCCTGTGGTGAATTCACCAGAAGGAACACAGAGAGAGAGAGCAAAATCACTTTCCTAAAGTCTGGAAAAAATAATCCATCTATGGCACATCAGGTTAAGGAAGAGACATCTGGCTTTTATTAAGTTTTATAAGGTTGATAGCAAATAAGGGTATTAGAGTTAATTTACTTATTTAGAGAGAAACGACTCAATCACAGAAGCCGTGATTGTGCCTGCATGTTTGGAGAGCTCCAAAATTCCCTCCAAGCTCCTCTGGGAGTGAAGCAGTGCCAATGGGAAAGCAGAGTTCCTTTTCCATGGAGATATTCCCAAAGGGATGCAAAGATTAGAGGAAAACCACCAGGAGTAAGTCCTTCCCAGACTTCCTGGCTGCCTAGGAAAACATGCCAGGGTGTGATTTAGAGGTGGAGGTGTAGCTGGAGGATAAGAGTCAGAAAAGTGCTGGAATTTATGGAAATGGAGATCCAAGGAGGATGAGATGCTACAGGTGAGACAGAGGGAAAAGGGAAGAGAGGGGGTGGGTTTGAAGGGGTTATAAATGCAGAGGTTTTGCTTGGAAGGAACATCTGGGGGGGTGTAGATCAAAGCCAAAATGTCACCTTCAAGATGTCACATCCACGTGGCTTTCTGGACATCCCAGGGATCTGTCCCAGGCCTGCCTCATCCTCCTGGGGAGGAACTTTTGTTCCCAAATCCCATCCTGTGGCCGCTGCCCTTTGTGAATCTGTGAGTTTGCATTTCTCTATGCCACATCTATCCTAAAAACCCCAGGTCCTGCTCTTCCCACAGAATGGTTTGGACTGTCCCAGAGAGGGAAGATGGGAGTTCCTGTGGAAATCTGCTTCCCTCAGGGGTCATCCCATCCCTGCTGGCACCTGATAGCCCCGAGGAAGCTTTCAAGGGCCCTTTCAGCACACCTCTGTCCCAGACACATCCATCCCAGGGCTCTCTGTCATCAGCTCTCTCTGCTGTTGCTTTAAATCCAGCAGGGATGAGATTTTTTTTCCCCATTTTAAGGAAGCAATAAACATTTTTAATCTCATTTTCGGGCAGCACACCTGAGATTTCCACAATGTTGCTTGCACTTATCCTTTCTAGGTTTTCGGTTTTTTTTTTCCTCTCCTTTTAGTTTTCTGTTTAACTTTTGGTGGAAAAGAAATTGCTGCTGCCACCAGCTGGAGTTTTTGGGGAATAGCCTTGAAACGTTTCCTTGTGTCCCACAGACACGATTCCAGCTGCTTGGACTTTTATTCCTGCTCATTGCAGTTAACTGGAAACAAATTTAAGCCCAGCTTGCTTCTTGGAGGCGCAGAACAAAATTATGTGACAGCTGATGAATTTTTCTTGGGCTGGATCCTTCGGTGCCAGGAATTCAGACAGAAGTTAAATAAAATCCGTTCTCAGCTGTAATTTCATCATTAAAACAGTCGTGAACAAGTGGAATTTTGGAGTCAAAAGTGGTCTGAGGAGTGTGGTCCTATCCATAATTAAAAAAAAAATAAACAAACCTGGAGAAATACTTGAAATGAAATTCAGGATTATCCCTGGTATGTGGTGCTTCCTTTGAGGGTCATGGTTCATGGGTGGACTTGGCAGTGCTGGGATTTTGGCAACCCCAGAGGTCTTTGCCAACCTAAATTAATCTATGGCTCTTCAGTTCTTCCTTCTGCCTCTTCCATGATTCATGTATTGATTGAAAGGGAAAAGCTGTGAATTTGGGAATGATCAGCAAAACACTGGGGATGGCAGAGGCTGGAATTGATTTTCATGGAGCTGAGCAAAATTTTTCAGCAGATTTCAAGCCTCACTCCCAGCTGCAGCCAGCAACAGCCATAAAAAACCTCATCCAGAAAAAAAAATCCACTTTCCCCTGACTCAGTGCACCTCACTTGGATTTTCTACTCTGGATTTACACCACCACCACCGAGGAGCAGAGCTGGAACAGCCAAGGCAGCCCTGAAAGCCCAACCCCAGCCCAGGCGAGGTGATTTATGCCCCCAGATGGATGCTCTGGGCTGCTTTGCAGCAATGCCACTCGCAGATAATTTTTGATTTAATCCATGCCACACAGGGCAGTGGCTGTGCTGACCCTTGGCTTTTAACCCTGAGACCTTGGCTGCTCTGGCTGGAGGAACTACTGTCTGTCCTCTGATAACCCTGCCAGAGCTCAGCTGGGGCTGCTATCTCACACGGGTGTTTATTGATAAAGGAGTGGAATCAGGGGGGGCACGTGAGCAGCTAGAAATGACCACCCGGGCAAGATTTTGTATTTAAACCCCATACAGGCAAGATTTTCTCTGCTTTTTAGGCCTTGGATGGGTCCAGAATTTTGGGGACACCCACATTTCCCAGCTGTGCTCAACACTTCCAAAGCTCTGCTCCTCTTCCTATTCCATCATAGCAGAGTCCCTGAAAATATTCCCATGCCACAAATCCCTCTCCCCGGCCACAAAATGCACAAATCTTATTTTTTATATTTAATATTTATAATGCCAGACCAGGCTCAATTTCACCATTGTAAGATTTTAAAAACAGCCTCAGTTTTAAATATATTTCTCTTTCTACCAGCTCAAAGTGAATTTGGCTTTTCCAAGCCAAAGCCATCACTGTCTCCTGGTTGCCACTCCAGCTTCTCCCATTAGCCAAAGCATTTTGAATAATGTCTTTTTAAAGTTATTCATTCATTCCTTTAATTTATGTAATTAATTCCTTTTTTTAACAGCTCTGTACCTAAATCTCATGGAATATTTTCATCTGTCATCCATGTGAGATTCAGCTCCATCCCCTCTCCTGTTTGCCCAGCTTAACCGGAGATGGGAGAGAAGCATAATGAAACAAAAAAGGGGGAAAAGGAGGGGAAAAAAGATTAAATGATGGCCAGGAAGAGCAGGAATGCCTTGAGAAAGAGAAAAGCTGCTGTGAAAAAAATCGAATGATGGCCAGAAAGATCAGGAATCCCTTGAGAAAGAGGAGCAGTGCCTGGAAAAGGAGGCGGTGCTGGCCGTGCATTCCCCAGGGAGCGCGTGGTGGAGAAGAACTCGGCTCTCACCTACCCCTGCCCTGGGCGGGATTTATCGCCCTGCTCCAGGAAAGCCCAGGAATGATGGATTCGGTGCTCTGCTGGGAAAACAGCCCCGCTCCGGGAGTGACTGGCCACGGCCGGAGCCTGCGGAGCGCCGAGAGTGCGTGGGGGCTGGATGCGGCTGCTGATAAGGGGCCGGGTTTTATCTCCAGCAGAATTTTAGGCTAATCTGGGCTTTTAAAGAGAAATGTGTTTGGGAGAAGTCTGGCTGAGCCGCAGGTGGCTCTGGGGAGGGGGGTGTTGCTGGAGGGATGCTCGGCATTTTTTGGGGAGGTGGGTTTGGGGTGGCCAGAGCCCAGGGTGGTCCTGGCAGGGCGCCGGGAGGGTTTCCATGGGGATCCAGCTGGATCTGCCATCCCTGGAGTGCAGATAACGCCCAACAGGGGTGCTCAGGGCTTCCCACTCCGAGCAGGGATGCACAGCTGGCAGATTGGCAGGAGGGAGATAAGATGCTGCCCTCCTTTTAAAAGGGAGCACAGGCAAAGCTTTCCAAAAATTGGGTTTGCACAAGTCCACAACGATCCATCACTCTCCCAGAGCTACGACAGTTTAAAGTCTGCTGTCTCCCCGTCCCTCTCCACCCTTCTTATTCCAACATCTGAAGGAGGAACAGAGAGGAATGAAAGTGATAAAAAATTGCTATAAAATGTTTAATATCTATAAATCAAGTCTGCAGCTCCAGCACTGCCTTTTGCCTTTCCCTCGCAAAGACTGAACGGTTGCACAAGAAAATAACTTCCAGTCTCAGCCATCCTGGCTGCAATCAGTAATATCAGGAATTTATTTTGGGATTGAAGGGACATTTCTGTGCTTGAAGCAGGCAGGTGAGAGGCTTTAATTAAAAAATTAAATGAGGTTCAGTTCGGTCATAAAAGGTGACATATTTCTTCATTCTCCTCTGTGACTGCAGGTATGAATCAAACCCTTGGTATAAATAGATTGGATAACTGGATCCTTGGCAGTGGAATAATAAGGAACTTCTCACTGACAACAGGGCCTGAGCTGTGGAGGTTTTCCAGTATCCAAAAAGAGCCAGCCAGGCGGGTTTCATCTTCATGGATCACCCAGCCACTGTGGGAAATGCTGTGCTGAGCTCTGTAAGCATCCCAGGTTTTATCAGGGGCTGGGGAGGAGATGGAGGATGCAGGGACTGAGGGATCCATGTGCAGGGATTGTCCTTGGCAGTGTGCTCCATGCCCACGATGATGGAATGTGCTCGTTCCTGTTGGGCACAGGCTCCTCCTGCTCTCTCTGTGACATTGCACAACGTTCCAAGTTAAGATTTTACCCTTCCATGCAAATGGAGCTTTACACAAGCAACACAATTATCCAGGATGGAGCAAATCCCTTGTTTAAGTGCTGTTTCTCCAGCCTCAACTGGATGGGAGTCACCAATTCTGGTGCCAACAATCTTTCTTCCAGCTCATCATCCCTACATCTTCTTCTCTCCAGGATGTTTTCCCCCAAGGTCATACTCCAGCAGCTCTCTAGGTCATTCCCACTTAGCAACTCTGCAGGAAAGGAAATATTCAGAAATCAATCTGTTTATTTCTTGTCTTGTGTGCAAAGATTGCTCAGGGCAGGAGGCAAACAGGTTGCCTAAAGTTAAATTTATTTTCCTCTGTATTTTTATCTGTGATTCTGAATTGCTTTTAAAATTTGTGGCTCACTGTGATGGTAAAAATTAAGGAAGAGAGGAGGTTAAAGTCACCTTTCACCTCTACATTCCCCCATAGGGGACTTTTGGGGCTTTATTTGTAGCTCTTTGCTCCATCTCTTCCCTCCACACCCAGAGCAGTGGGATCTGGAGTCAGGATTTGGGGTTCCAGATGGAGCAGTGAGATACACAAGTGCCTCGAGGAACAGGAACTCTGATGCAGCCGCGGTGCCCGGCACTTGCCAAGTATTTACATTTACATATTTAAAAATAAAATTTAAAAAAATTGTCACTGGTAAAGGTAAGCACAGAAGAAAAACTCGAGGGAAACATTTGGCAAAGCATGGTGGCCCAAGGAAAATCCAAACAATAGCCTGGGAGGAACAAGGGCAGGGGCGGAAGGGTAAGGCTGCGGATCCGTGTGCCGCGGGAGGGCTTGGATTTAACTGGAGCTGGGACCTCCTGGAGACAAACCCACAACCCCACTTGTCTGGAGGCTCCTGAAGCTCTTGTGTGGAGGCTCCTTGTCCCGTTTCGTGGTGGTGATGTGGTTTTGTCTGGCCCAAAGTCTCCCTCTGCAGACCGATCCCCATCCCTGCTGCCATCTCTCTCTCCCGGCGGTTGGGATTTGTCATTGTCTCTTTGGATCTCTGACAACGTGAGGTTTGCATGTTCATTTGCCTGTGCAAAGCCTTTCCTTGGGACTCATCCATCATTTTCCAAGTTAAAACAGAGCTGCTTGTCCAGAGGAAGTCATTTGTCTCTCACGAAAGAGTCGCCCTCCCACCCCCGCCAACCACTCCGTGGTGGTGCAAGCGAATCCATTAACTTCCCTGGAAAATGCATCATCTGACGTGGGGACTAAACTTTAGACTAACAAACCCCTGGAGAGGACATGAAGGAGCCATCTCTGTCACCCTGCTCAGTGCTCAGGTCAAAGCCTGACCTCTCTTTCCATTAAATCTTTGACTTTTAAGGGAAAACATCACAAATTGGCAGCAACTCTAGGTTTGGTGGCCGGAGCTGGCGCCCTGATTTCCAACCTCCCAAGGAGGTTCCTGGCTCTCTTTGAAACCCACCTCTGGAGCCGCTGCCTCTCCCCGCTCCCCTCCTGCTCCTCTCAGGGGAAAGTGGGAAGGAAATGCTCCTTGGAGGGGAATGGCTGAAAGATCCCAGAAATAAAGCCTGGGAGCAGGAGGGAGCCCGTGGTAGGAAGCAGCCACTCAGCCACCTCGCGGGAGCAGCGCCGAGGGCAGGGCTCCAAAGGAAACACCTCAAATCACGTTCAAGTTTGTTTTCCCTGCGCTTAATCCCATCTTTTAATATTAAGTTTTCCACAATCCCTATCCCAGACTTGCAGGCCTGCAAGAAGCACAGGAGATAAATTATCCCATCCCAGCAGCCAAGCAGGACCCAGGATATTTTTTGTTCAGATAACTCCAAACATAACATCTCCAAAATCTCCAGCTGGGTCACAACCTTCCTTGGTCACAAATAAAGGAGATATCAACTGCCACATTTTCAAGTGGGAATTCCCATGTTCATCCAGGAGAAATTATTTTTCAGGGAATTTCATTTGCAATTCAGCATAACTTTGAAATTTTTGTCCTGGAAGTTTTCATTCACATCAATTTTATCTTTCATACTAGTGGAAGAGAAGAGCATTTACTCCATGAACTCTCACACTGAGTGATGATTTTATATTATTTATGAGTTTCTCTAAAACTTAGCAGCCAAAGTTAAAATTATTAATAATCCATAAAGCCAAAAAACCAACAAAATCAATGTCCTGCTCATCAAACTATTTCCTTTTCTGGAAAATTATTTTTCATTCTTTGAAACTATTTTTCAATTTTATTTTGCTCAAGAAACAAACCCCAAAAGGAATTATTGATTTAAGTTTAAAGAAAAGAGGGGAAAGGCAAACCTTACCCCTCCTACTGATTGGGAAGTGAATGGCCTTTNGGCAAATGAAAACTGATGAAAAACCCTGATGAAAAATGAAAGATCTTGGAAAGTTCATTCCTGAACTTTCTGGGACAGAGCTGTGAAAGCAAATACAACTGAACTCCAGTGAGGTGGGGAACGTCACTGCTTTGAGGCAGAGCTCGTAACAGATTCAGATTTAAAGACAACAACTTTATTTTTCTATGGCCTTGAGGGGATTAAGAGAGGAGAGGAGTCCTGCTCGCCACTGGGGATATAAATCCTGGAGGGTCACTCCGCAGCCATCCGTCAAGCCAGAGGAAGGGAGGAGGCAGAGTCATTTTCAGTAGTAAATTTGGGAAGAACAAGCACTAATGGCCTAAAATTAAGAAAGAAAAACATCAGGCTAAATAGTAGGAAATGCTTTATAATGGTGAGGTCAGGCAGACAATGGGGAAACCTGTCAGGGGAGGTCAGGGGCTCTCCAATAACGGAGATGTTCAGGGATGGCCCGAGGAGCCACGGAAAGGGGGCTCTGCTGGAATCTCCTCCCTCGAGCCCCTCACACGGGGCTACCCCCATGGGAATGTGTGTGATCCCAGGGTGGTGGAGATTTGGGGAGGAATGTCAGGTTTCTTGCAAGCTTTCCTGCTGTCTCCCACCCAGGAGCAAGGTGCAGGGTGGGCGAGGGGGCTCAGCCGCAGCCGGCGCTGCTCGGAGCAGCAGAGATCTGCCCCAGCTGTTCCCTTCTCCAAAGGAAAACAGAGGCTGTCTGAAGAGGTGGGATCATCCACGCAGGGAAGGAAGAAAGAAGCCTTTCAGCAGAGCCCTCCCGCCGGGAAAGTGGGGGAGAGGGCGGCGGGGGACGGGGGGGGGGGCCGC
>VXBC01012004.1:0-60340 GCA_013399945.1 Ploceus nigricollis
CTCTGTGTGCATCCCTCTGTGTATCCCCCCTCATGCATCCCCCCTCGTGCATCCCCCCATTTTCCATCTCCAAGCACAAACACAACGCCCAGGACGGGCAGAGGGACTCAGAGTTCCTCACTGCCTGTCTCCTTATGGAAACCACACCGAGATGAGTTCGACCTGGTTCCAATAATCAGCTATAAATAGCAAGCTCAATTAAGGCAACCAAACAAAGGCGATGATGGATACCTGCCTGGGAGGCCCTGGGGGACGGGGGGCAGGGAGTCTGGGTTTTGCTTGTGCAAACACCATGTTTTTATGTAAAGCTGCCAGCAGTGGGTTAGGCACAGGGCGAGGACAGAGAGGACCAGGAGGCCACACACGAACCTCACACACACACAAATTTTGGAAAAAAACATCCATCCAAATGTGGCTAAAGTGTTGCAATGCCTGGCCCTGAGCATCACCCACTGGGTCACAGCCCAACTCCAGCTCCTCTTCCAAAGCCCCTCTCTCGCTCTGGGACAGTGGCTGCTGTCCCAGCCTGTGGATCACCTGGGATCAGAGCTTTGCTCTCTGGGTAAGCAGCCTGGTGGCCCAGCTAAGGAGCACACAGGCACCAGTTCTTTGACCCTGCTCTGCAGGGAGCAGAGGCACAACCCCAGCAGCCACCGTGGTGAGTGGCTGCAGAGGTGGGTGCTTGGCTGGGTCCCTCCCATCCCACCAGCCACTCTTTAGGGAGCTCATCAGTGTCCTCAGTGTCCCCACAGCAGCCGGGGTTGGAAGCACCAGGGACTGAGCGGATAAATTTGAAGTACACACAACTCACAGTGTGTACATCAACCCCAATTTATTCAGAATGAGCAGCTCAGACACGCTTGTAGCAGCTTTGAGAGCATGTTTATCAGCCAGGCTACTTGGGAGATCATTGCCATTGATTGCCATGTCATTGTCACTCCTGGGGCACAACGGGAGGCCGAGGGAGCGAGATGACATCCAGCGAGGTGGGGAGCTGATGTTTCCTGGGAAGGCAGATGTGCCCACATCAGGCAGAGCTCAGAGCTGCTTCTTGGTGCTCTGAGCTGCCTTGTAGGGAGTGCTGACCCCAAAAAATTCTGAGCTCTGGACACCCAGAAATGACGGCATGCCTGGCCAAAAGCATTTGTTTTTTATTGCTATTTATGTGTGGGTTGCTGTAGAGCCACCTGTGAGAACACAGAGGGGTTTTATAAGGAGAGAAGAAAATCCCAGCTGATGGCAGCAGAAACAGCAAATGCTCTGCGGAAGGGAGGCAGGCAAAGGTGAGCTGAGGACTGGAAAAATCTCTCCCCCAAAGGAATTAAAGAGCTCAGTCTGTTGAGCTTATTAGAAAGAGCAGGAGGGACAATTGGCCCCCTGGCATGGAAGTCACAGCCTGCAGGGCTGCCAGGGACAGGGGAGCATGAAGAGACCCAAAGGATGTGACTCCCCAATTCAAAAGCAAGGCCTTTCCTTCCAATAGCTCCAACGGGCTATTAATGATGCTGAGAGGAATGATGGGCAGTCCCAGCCCGAGGAGGACTCTTCCAGCTCTCCTGACAGTGGAGCTGGGAGGGAGGGCTCAGCCAGGAAGCAAGGAATGCACTGGTCAGAACAAGAGGCTGTAGCCAGAAAGGATCAGCCATCAAAAAACCCAGAGCCCTTTAATCTTTACTCAGGCTCCTCATTCCTAATCCCTGCTGTGTCACGCCAGCACAACCTTCTGGGTGCAGCTGTGGATCAGCAGATCTCCAAGGACTGGATCACGCAGGTCACTCTTGCTGTCCCCTTTCCGGGAGACCAGCAGGTTGAAGCCAGCACTCAGCTGTCCAAAAATTAGGCTCTAAATCACCTGGCTGGCAGGGACATGGGGGAGGCAGGGTATCATGACCCGAGTGGGACTGTGGCCAGGGCAGCCTGGCAGCAATTCCTTGCTGGTGGAGCAGCAGGAGGAGAGACTCCAGGGAAACGACTGGAGCTGCAATTCCTCTTGGTGAAACTGGCACCAAAATGACTCGGTTTGTAATCACCATGGGCTCTGGCTTGTTTGCCTGTTTGCTCTCTGCTCATTGCATTTCCAGCTGCTCTTGTGTGTATTTGCACTTCGCAGGCTTTAATTGGGATGGCTGAGCAAAGCCCGTCCGCAGCCGGCGATGCCGCGGTGATAAGTAACAGGAGGCACAAATTAGAACAAATAAATCTGAATCCAATTCAATTCCTTGTGCAATCAGGAAGATCAACACGTCAAATTGTGGGCACTATAAATTAAAAGCCGCCAAGGAGGCAGTGGAAGGCGCTGCCTGGCTGCTGTGGCTGGCGTTCTAAAGGCTTTTCTTCCTCTCAGAGCAAGTGAGAGCCTGTGAGATAACAGCAGGATCTTCCCCCTGCTGCCAGGATGGCTTTCTGCTACCAAAATTTCTTTCAGCAGATATGAAAACCTCTGCTGCAGGTCTCAGGGAAGGTGGGTTTGTGCTGCTGAGGGAGCCCAGGGCGGGCTGTGTGGGGTGAGTGTGGCACTGGTCTCCTTCCTGCGCCATCACTGGCTGGTTTTAGTCCATTCTCCTGGCAATAAACAGGTGTGCACAGGTCAGCTCTGCTGTGGAGCTGCAGAGGTTGTTGATGTTCCCCTGAGCATCGCATCCCAGGGACTCCTGCACAGAGAGGAGCGGATGGTGGGGGGAATCTCACCCCTGATTCAGAAATTAAGGCTTCTCTGGTAGATTAGTGCACTTCAAAGGGTGAAAATGTTCCAAAATACTGTGAAAAAAATTCAAATCAGTGTATTGCAAAAGACACATGGGCAGATAAACACCCAGGAGGCTCACGGCTGTGCATTTTTCATGTCCCTTTGGCTGTTACCTGGCTCTGTTTGATTCATGAAACTGTCTCTGCTGCAGGGCCCAAAACAAGTGGCAAATGGGGAGGAGGGGTAGAACACACCTGGAGGATAAGCAGAGCTGTCACCTGCTGAGAGCTGTGCCCACCTCTGAGCTATGAGCACTTCCCTGGTCATTGCTCCCGTGCCCGCCATGTGCCGTTGGCTTTTTCACCTCTCAGCTGCCATCTGAGCTTTACTGGATTCTTGCATTTAAAATTACAAGCAGGTCCTTGGAATTGGCATTGGCTGTTTTAAAGATGTGCTGCATCTTCGTGTGTCACACCAGCACGAGCCAAGCACATTAGAAGCTGCTGGATAACAGGCAATTACTGCTCTTAAACAGACGAGGCATTCACGAGCGGAATGGGCTGCATCTTAAATCATCCATAAATCCTCTAATAGTGCTTCTATTAATACCTGGTTTCTGGCACATTCCTAATGATTGCATTTCTTATCAAAGCACTGCTTTTCCTTGGCTTCTGGGGAGAGGAGGTGCAGGCAGGAGCCAGTGTGGAGCTCCGTGAGGAAAGCCCAGGCTGGCGTTGGCTGCATCATCACAGGCAAGGGCACAGCTGTGCCCCACTGGAGGGATGCCCCCAGACCAGGGGGCTGTAGGAGTGGGCAGGCAGGGTGAGGGAAGCTCTGCCTCCACCCCACGGGCATCATCCTCCTTCCACAGCATTGCTGGAGTCTCCCCTTCACCAGACTTTCTGATGTAGGGCACCTCAGCTCCGGTTTCCCCACGGTGCCTTTTGGAAAGGAATGAGGCTTTAGAGCCAACAGAATCTCCCTGGTGCTCTGGCTGGTGTCAGAGGAGCCGAGAGGGCACCCTGAAGTTTGGATTCTCTGAGGACACAGCTGCCCTGGGCGCGTGGGGCCGGTTGTAAACACCGCTCGTCCTCCCCGCTGAGCCATTACACACTGCAGAGGACGAGCGCGTGCAATTCACGTCTCATTAAAGCTTTTTGAAATATTATCCTTTTCTTCTTCCCTGCGTTTCCCCCCTATTAAGCTGAAATCGTGCTTCCTTCGGAGAATACGAGTCATTTGTTACCATAACAACTCTCCATCCTGAGCGTGGCAACTCCACTCCCCGAAAAACACACTGGCCCTGGTGCAGGCAGGACCCCCGGCACCGCGGTGGTTCCATGCTTGCCAGGCTTCCACATGGTCATTTATGACCTGGCTCTGAGTTTTGGAGGATTTGAGCTGCCCCTGGCATTGGTGGCACAGAGCCCCACAGGCAGCATGTCCTTGGCAGGAGTGGGTCAACATCTTCACCTGCCAGCCCTGCCCCAATCGCTGTGTCTCCACAGCACGAGGCTCTTCATTGCTGGTGGTTTAATTTATTATTTTCCCTTGCCCCAAAAACTGACCTGACCCCAAAGGGAAAGCACGGCTCCAAGAACCTCCTTCTCCAGGTACTGCCTTTTGGAAATTCCCCATCCTGTTCCTGGATCTTTGCTGTGCCACGTTCATGTGAAAATTAAACATGAGAGATGAAGCTGTTAAATTGGATTCACTTCCATACATCAAAATAGCCCCTGAAAGCTCAGTCCATGGAAAAAGTGGGATTTTTCAGAAGTGAGAGTGGTGCACAATGTTAATGCCCCACCTTTCTCAATCTCCCTGACACCATTCAGCTTTACTAGGTCCATAAAAGAAATTAAAATACAGTTAAAATGGATTTCTTAAATGGGCTTGTAAAAGCTTTTGATGGAAGAACCACTTTATCCTTCTAACTTTTTTATGACATCTATTCCCACTTTTCCCTTCACTATGAACTTTTAATGACTTGGGATTTTTTTTTTACAAACCAACTCATTTGTAATTCCCTGCAGACACCTTTACACTGTGGCGTAAATCCTGTGGCAAAGCCAGACCTCAGAGACACAGTTAGGACAGATCCCTCAGGATTCTGTGCCAGGATGTCCAGGGACTGGCTCTTCAGGCTGCTTCTGTCAGAAGAGCTCAGGATCAACCACCAGATGCCTTCAAAAGTGCTAAATGTTGTTATTATGATATTACCAAACTACACCATGTGTTGCTAAATTTATCTTAATGTTGATATGACAATGGTGATGATGATGATGATGATGATAATGATGATGGGGATGTTGTCCTTGCCTCTCTCCAGCTGTGCCCAGGCAGAGCATCAAGGAGGTGACAGATCCTCAGTGGTGCCAAGGAAAGGAAGGGTTCAGGGCTGTGGTGCCACCCATCATCTCTCCCATCCAGGCAGGAGACACAGTCCAGCTGCTCAATGCCACAGTGCTGAAATAAAGATGATTAAGGAGATATTCCAGCCTCTTCTTTTCTCCCTCTCCTCAGTAAATGTCATGCTTCAGGGGAGTATAGCCAAGAAAAGTTCAAAGTAATAATATCAGAAATCTGCTTCTCTTTTCCTTTTGACATTTTATTGTGATATGAAATAGCAGGGGATAAAAGCTCTAATGGGGATATTTGGTTCTTTCTTTCGGAGAGCATTTGAAGCGCTGGCTGGTTATGACTCACATGGATTATGATATATGCAAATCTTTAAGGGCTCATTCACAAAGCCGAGGCAGCCACACCGCTCTTCCAGGGGATTTACTCAACGGGAGATAAAGCCTGGGTGACTGATGCCCAGGGTCCCTACTCCTCACCAGGCCTCTGCCACACGTCTCCAGCTCCTTGTCCCAGCTGGGAAGGCTGGTCCTGGGGATGCTGGGGCTGTGACTGTGCTTGCCAGCACAGCAGCACCCATGGAGAGGGTGGATGGCTCCATGGGGAAAACCAGTCATCTCCCACCCTGCCTTCCATGCAGCTGCACCCAGCACCCACTTTTTCCAATTAAAGCGCAAGCTCTTTCTCCATGGACCACTTTGATGATATTTCTGTGTCAGCTTTAAACCAGATATTTCACACTCATAAACACTGGCGAGTAACCAGGCTGTAAAATACAACTTTAATAATGTTAACTGGTAATGTGCAGGCAGTCTTGTTGATTGGTGTAGGGGAAACCGGGTTGATTTAAAAAATATAATAACCCCCTCGTTCCACATTGAATCCTCTCGTAATTAGAAGCTGTTATTGCTCTCCAACAAATAATCTTCCGAATGAAGTCCATTCCACAGAGAGTGATCAAAGGGTGATTTAATTAAATTTTCATGTTTAATTTTCCTTTTTCATTCCTGACTTTTTTCGTCTCCTTCTCTTGCAACTGCTGTTGGAGGAGGGAGAGGGGCAGGTGGGAGCATAGGAGTGGTTGGGTCCTGCCCTGCTCTGGATGGGGCATCCTCCCTCTGGGTGTGCCTGGCTGCTGACATCCAGTCAGGACCTCATGGTATGAACCACCAGAGTGAGGGTTTCCTCTTCGTGGTGTCTTGGTTTTAGTTATCTGGTCCACAGCCAGCTTAAATGTAGTACTTAATTTAGAGCAATAACACTTAAATTATGAATTGTCTGCTGTAAGTATAAATTATACATTTTGGAGATGAATATTCAGGTCCTAATTCAAAGCAGCAGATGTGGCATGGAAATGTTTGCAGGCAGACACGATTCCAAGCCATGACTGGGTTTAATTTTCCCTGGGAAGCCGTCCTTGGCAGACCTTCCCTGGCTGAACTGAGAGTCCGTTTGGGGGCTCCAGGACCGCTCCTTGTGACCCCAGGTTTGTTTGCTCTGTTCCTTTGGAGGGGTGGGGTTTGGTTTGGGGCATGGCACGGCCAGACACGGTGCGAGGCCGGCGGCTGTCCGTGCGCGGTGAGGAACTGCTGCCATCGGGGATGTGGCTGTCATCAGGCTGAACACGATCAGCACCAGGTGATGTAACACCTGAGCTGAACTTGGCTGTGGGCATCCAGGAGGGACCTTTCCTCTGCCAGCACTGAAGGGGCCATTTCTGGGGAGAAGCTCAGCCGTGCGCCAGCGCTCCTCCCATCGGCACGTTCCGTCTCCAGTTTGCGCTCGCAAGGAAACAGGAGATTGCAGATTAAGGGAAAACACACAGGATCTTCTCTGGGATAAGACTCCTCCGACCCAGCCTGTGCTGCTGCTCTGGCTGAGCCAGAGCCTCCCCGCGCTGCCGCTGATGTTCCTAAAGAATTCATCAAAGTGACAAGGCTACAAAAGCCGCGCGTTACCGCTCCTCCATTCCCTTGCCACTCACCAGAAAATAAGGCCCCTGCTGGGCTGCATATGATCCGTTTCAATTATTTTTTAATTTTCAACGTGTTAGTCAAACTCCGACACGCAGAGAAAAAGGAAAAATTCATGCAAAGTACCCTCGAAAACTCCTGTTCGGGTAAAAAGCTCTTCTGTCATGAATACGCAATGGCTCCTGGAGCTACTGGTGAGTTAGTGTGCATTTACAGAAACTGCATTTACATACAAATACGATTTCAGCCAGCATTTGGAGGTGGAGAGGGATCTCCTTTCTTCCCCCAGCCACGGGCTGATTCTGCTCTCACTGGTTTAGATGCTTGCATTAAGACGTCTGCTGACACGCATCTGTTTCATAAGAGCATGGATACGGAGCGTGGTTTGCTGCCGGCAGTGTTCCTCCCCCTTTTTTCTAATCATGCAAATAATCTTTCCTCGGGGACTAACTGCTGTGTCCGTGGGCACCGGGGCGTGGGTGGGAAGGAGATGTGGGTGGGATGGGGAGGCAGGAGGGGTGGAAATGTGCGTGGGATGGAGATGCAGGTGGGATGGGGATGGGGATGGGGATGGGATGGGGATGTGGGTGGAATGGAGATACAGGCAGCAGCTGCTCCTGGGCCTCGAGGCACATCTGTGCCAGGCAGCTATGCAGAGCTGGAATGGTGCTGTGCACACTTCAGGTGTTTGCATTCAGCTCCAGGGCTGGCAACAGACTTGTGCTACTGGTGCCAGAAATGGGCAGGAGAGAGCATGGCAGCTCCTCGTCCCCTGGCTGAGCCTGGTGGTGGCTTTTTCCAGTGGTCACACTGGCCATGCTCAACTGCTGGAACATGGAGCAACGGAATCGCAGTCCAGCCTCCTCTTTGCTCACAATGCTGGAGCTGCTCTGCCTGGACCCTATGTGGCCTCTGTGAGCCAGAGCACCTTCTGCTCTGCCTCAGCCCCCAAATTCAGCAGACACTGAAGGCAGGCCCCAGCTTCCCAGCACATCTCCACAGTACACGGTGCTGAGCTACCTGTGGAACCATCCTGTGGCAGGGAGATTGCCCTTTCTCCATCACTCTGCGCTGGGTTTTGCAGATCAGACTGTGTCAGTGCCAAGCTGCCTCCCTGCCATGGCTCTGGGGCATTCCCACGCACTGAAGGGCACCGGGTGCTCGCTGTGCCCATCCCACACCACACCCTGCCTGCTCTGTCTCCCTTTCCTGGTCAGTCCCCACCAACCACTCACAAGATACATTGCTGCCCTTGTGCTCCCCACAGTCTCAGCTTCTACATGAATACTTTGCTGATGGAAAAACCTTTATTTTTAGCTTTACTTTTTCACTGAAATACAGAGAATTCCCCTCAGACCTCTCAGTAATGAATCGCAGAGAAAGTTTCTCTCCAGTTCATCTGAACAGTGCTCAGCTGAGGGGGTGGAAAATTACTGAAAAACTTTAATAGTAAGTAAGAAAAAAATCTTAAATTCATCCTTTATGGCATTTTTAATCACATTGGGCATGATTCATTTCACATGCAAATCCAGCCTCGCGCTCTCTGTGCCGCTAAAGCATCTGACTTCAAACTATCGCAGCACAAACCCGCTTCGGCAGATTCAGATCTTCACCAAAAAGCAGCTGGAATTCTCATTTGACTTTGAAATCGGGGATTCCTTTTGTGAGGGGGAAATGGTGGGTGTATCAGACCCTGACATGGCACCTTCCCCTCTCTAGCAGTGGGTCAGGACAAGTGTCCCCACTGCAGGGGTCTGTGTCCCCACAGCTGCAGCAGCAGCTCTGTGTGTCTGGGCCTCCCCAGGTGTTCTGCAGGTATCTTTCATCTCAGCATTGGGCAATCCAGCAGCTGCTTCCCTCCATTCATCTCTCAAGTATAGATAAATAGGTCAGCTGTCCCATCAGGTCGGTGGCAGCAGGGTTCTGTGTCAGGGAACGGGCTCCCTGAGGCGGCACTGACACAGCACTCACTGCCTGTGCTGCCTCCCAGCCCTGCCCCATCCCGGGGCTGGGATCTGCCCATCACTCCATCCCCAGCTCCTGGGTGCAAGGGATTGACTGCTGGGCACAAAAGCTGTGCCCAGGCTGTGTTTCAGGCTCCACTCCCCTGGAAGCACAGACCTTCCTTCCCTCACACGTGCAAACACCGAAACTTTGGCCAAAAAGGGTTTTTATCAAATTCTTTTCATTAGGAAAAAACCCACTCCAGCTGTCTCAAAGCTCCTCTGAAGGGGAAGCCGAGTGCAGCAGGGCTTTTATCAGCTCATTTTTCTTCCTTAGATTTTAGTCCAACCAGATTGCTCTTTGCTCCTGCAACGCTCTTTCCTGGCTGTGGGATAAATAAGGCACAAAGCGTTTAATTGATCAATAGGGACATAATGAAGTGGCCAGGTTGCCCTGACAGAGGCTGGGTCAGAAGGGACCACAGCCTCTGCACAGCCCAGTGTCCGTGAGGGACACGGCTCCAGTGTCCACTGTGGCTGGAGGCACATCAAATATTTAGTGAGGGGCTCTCAGTCAGAGTAAGCTGATGTAGAAAATGGAAATGGTGACCTGCATCTAAGCTGCCCCACAGCACTGATATAAAAACCCCAAATCCTTAAATTCCAGCAGCACCATGGCTGGCAGGATGAGGGGAAAACCAGCCCCTTGCTGTGAAAAGTGTGGATAAAGCCAATGACAAGTTTTCTTCAGCTGAAGGGAGGCGGGGACGTTTCCAAGTGTCAGATTTTCTGTCTTACTCCTTCTCTTACTGCATTTCCCACCTTTTTCTTCTGGAAAAATACCATGAAAGGAAGAAGATTTGTTCAACGTTCAGATTTGCATTGAAGCCCCAAGAAGGGGTGACAGGCCAGGCTGCACCCAGCTGGGAGCTCGCCTGAGGGTGAAGGTGTTTCTCTGTGTGAAGATGAAAACGGCACTTCTTACATCGGTTTTGGCTCTGAATTGGACACAGCTTCCCATAAAGAGATAAAATATTTAAAAACAAGTATATGAAAGAGAAAGTCAGCCTTTATTAAAATGACTTCATCATTTGAGAATGATGCTTTCAAGTACTCTTGTAATTCATCCTTATAGATATAAAATTATCATCTGAAGGAAGATTGTTAATAAAACTGACACTTCCCCATCAGTCAACTTAATTCACAAGATCACATTTTCCAAATCCAATTATGCCTGTCTGATGAGTGACGTTCGCTTCAGCGTTATTGTTCATGTGGAAAAGTGGATACAGAAGTCACATGCAAGGAATCTGGGAAACATTGGGACAGCTGTCTCTGGATAATTTCAGCCACCCCAGTGTGAGCTCTCTGGGACCTGGCTCTGCCCAGCAGTGACAGATGAAGGTTCTGAGCAGTCAGCACGTGTTTCTCAATGCTTTTTCAACATTGACTTGATAATTTTTCATGTGTGATCAAATGCTTTACCCAAGCCACTGGTTTCCTACCAGCTTCTTGTGGTAATGGAATTTTTAAGTTTTGCATTTGGATTTAAAATGAGGAACTTACATTCCTGTAAAGGAATTTTTTTTCAAACCAGAAGAGTTATCTCACAGGGTAACTCTGATCCTTCACTGAGGGACAGAAGGCACTTCTATGAAATTGCTACTCCATCAACTCCAGGAGCACTGAGACCACAGTAATTGACTGCAGCCTGGGCATCGACCCGGAAAGTTTCAATAACCACTGAAAAATAGGTTATAGATGTCTTCCAGGCCATGTTATGTGTGGAGAACTGTATCCACTGCAGGGCTCTGTCTGACAATTGTGCTCCTCAGCAGGACAGGATTCTGGCAAGGACCCTGCCAGCAGTTTGGGGAGCATGGGCTTCACTCCTGTGCAACATCTGCTTCCCATATTCACTGCAGACTGGGGGCAGCTCCACTGCTGGGTTCAGACCTCCAGGTTGCTTCCTCTTCTTGCCCTCTCCCCATCGAGGGAAGCCCATCCATCCTGTCCTCCTTGGGGACTCTGACACGAGCCTTCCCTTGGGAAGAGCGCGTTCGACTGAAGTCAGGCGGATGCGGTGCCACAGCAGCGATCGCATGGCAACCATTGCCAGGGAGACCGAGCTCTGCTCTGCAGCTCCGCGAGCAACTTCAGCGAGGCCAGGATGGTCCCAAATCTCCCCGGTCTGTGCTTTGTGTGCCCCAAATCTCCCTGCTCTCTGTGCTTCCTGTGCCCCAAATCTCCCTGCTCCCTGTGCTTCCTGCGCCTTCCCCCTCGCTGCAAAACTCACGAAAAATGAGCCAAACTCACGAAAAACGAGCATCAGGCAAATGCAGATTCCCAGGATTGGCAGGAGAGGTGTAACCCGCCTTTCCCTGCCCTTCAGCTCCAAGCATAAACTATTCCAATTGGCACAGCCGGGTACCACCTGCCATGGGAGAAGGGAGCACATTTGGGGTCACAGCTGCTCAGCTCGGGTTTTTCTCTCAGTGTCAATGAAGAGTGATTGGAAAACGACAGGGAGCCTCATGCACCAGGAGACTGCTCTTGGAACTATCCTGGGACTGTATTTGATCAGTCTCATCCCCCTCATGTGCTCACTTCACCTGCAGCACCCCAGCAGGCCTGGGGTGAGGGTGGGACACACGGTGCTGCTGGCACTGCTCGGGGACCGTGGGCAGCCAGGGACACACAGAGCCACAGTCTGCCCTGAGCATCAGCTGAGCTGCCTCTGGTTAAGGCAGGGGATAAAATCCTGAGTTCTTGCCTCAAGGACAGCATCAGAGAAAGCTGAGTTCCCAGGAATCGTGGCTGTGTCTGCCCTGTGCAGGGGAAACCAGGGATGGGCATTTCCCAACAGCAAACCCCATAGCCTTGCAGCACAGCAGCTCAGGAGAGCAAACGGGGCCTGGCACAGGACTCAATTTACTTGGAAAGGCTGTGGGGCCCAGAACACACGAAGCAGATGGATAGCTGGAAGAGCTGAGCTCGTTTGTCTTGCTGCCCTGCTAAAAATATCCACGTGTGCTTCTCTGGAGGGTGGAAGAGCTCCCTTCCTGCACAGTGGTTCTGAAATAAAGCCCCTGCAGCTGGGTCTGGCCATGCAGTGTCCTACACCCAGGGTCCTGTGGGCAGCTCCAGCTCATGCTACCCACTTCCTGAAGGAGCCAGGGAAAGCTGGGGATGCTGTGGTGTGCACCAGCTCCATACTTGGCATTCTGCAGTTGCCATGGAAACCAAAGATGTTGACAGTGCTGCCAGGGCTGGATGTCAGCATGGGGCCTGTCCCAGCGGAGATCTGTGATGGCTGGAGAGCACAGGGCTGCAGGAGAGACAGACTGTCCTTGAGGCTGGGGGGGCTGAAAGACCTTTCCAGTGGGCGTTTTTTAGGCATTTAGGACTAAAAAAATCCTGGGGTGTTTCCCAGCCACTGGCTACCAGTGCATCCAGGGCTGGCATGAGAGCTCCCCTGGAGCCTGGCAAAGCAGCTGCAGGCACCCATTAAATACCATCTTCCCTGGGATTTCAACTGTCCTGATCTGAAACCACATTTTTCTCTCTTCTTTTTATCCCGCCTCAAGAAAATATCGTGATCAATTAATTTCAGCAGCCCAGGCACCAAGATCCCTTCCATGCGCTTTCGCAGCGACAAGCCTTGGGGACCACTTACTCAGATTACTGAAAGAACTAGCTCTAGGCAAATATTAGGACCCAGACACCCAGCTGATTAGGAATAGGAAAGCTTAAAAAAAATAAATTTCCCTTTTCATCCAGATGCTGTGTTCAGAGCTTGAAGTGACAGCTCTCCTGCTGACGGGAAGGTTTGGTTCTGCTGATGTCAGAGGGGAGCAGGCACAGCAGCACACACAGTTTATGCTTGTGTGATGTTTAACTGACAGAATCAATCTTCGCTGCTCAGCACTTCCACGGTATGTATCACTTTCCTGTTTTGTCCTTAGAGAAATCCCAAGCAGCATCAGTGAGCTGCCTTAAACCACCATTAGATTGAAATAAAAGCAAGAAGAACCCCAGTCCTTCACAGATTTACAAAGCTATAAGCAATGAACAAGTAATGCCCCATTTTCCAAAGCCCCTCGTGCCGGCTCCAAGTCAGAAACCAGCCACTGATAACTCATAGAGCACGGATGTGACAAACAGGAGGGAAACAGCCATCTATCACGGCAGCTCCCGAAGCCTTCCAATAAAACAAAGTGCCAAATGGAATTCTAAACCACCGCTGGTGCTTTCATGCCGCGGGGAAGCCACAGCATAAATAACAGGGCTGAAGGGCTCTGATCTGAGTGCACGCAGACTGGTCTGTGCTGCTGCAGAGAGGAATCTGTGCTCCAGCCTTCAGGGATCCTCCACAGTCTGTTGCTGGAAGGATGCTCGAGTTTGAGGAGGGACCATTTCAGCTTTTCAGAAGAGCCTGAGTGCCACTGAATCACCACAATCTTGTTTTTTCTCCTCTCCTTTGGCTTTTATTCATATGTTACTGTTCCCTTTGCTATTAAGGCTAAAGCAAGGATCGATGAGGCCCATATGCTCCCAGCTCTGTTGCAGGAGCCCAGGACTAATTCTGATCTTGAGCCTGTCTTCGGGCCATCTGTTCGCAGCATCGCACACGACAACATGTCATTATGGCCGGGAATTTGCATAACCACTGTGGAGGAATTGTGTCCAACTCCATTCACACCAGCCACAATGGGTTTTCTCACACTGTAGGAAGAGGCTGGGAAAACGAGAAGCCAATGAGCATCACATCCACGTTTCCTAGGAGGGGCCCAGCCAAAGAGCAGACTGAGGATCCAGGCACCCCTTTGAGCTGCTTGGGCACCAGCAATGTCATCATTCTCCACCTGTTCATCCCCTCATCCCACTTCCAGCTGTGATCTGATGTGCAGCAGCAGAGCTGTGCTGCAGGGCCGAGTGCTGGTGCCTCCAGCCTACTTGCACACCACCTTCTCCACGAGGTTAACACATTAATTCTCCCAACTATGACATCAAAGGCTTAAATAACAGCTCAGGCTGGGGAAGGCTTGGAGCCACACGGTGCTCGCTGCAGCCCTGGGCCCTCTCCTTCCATTTTGGCTGCAGAGGAAGCGATGCCAGCAAGAGAGAGTGGGGGCTGCAGCCCTCCAGCAGACTGAGATCTCCTTGCCGGGCAGCAACCCTGGCTGGGGAGCCTTCCTCTGACAGCCCATTTTCAGTTTCTTATGCCGACCACCACTGCTGATATTTGGGCAACATGGTCACAGTGGTGTGCCAGGAGCTCCCCTGCTGCCAGAGCGGGCACGGGAAGGGAGCAGGCAGGCTTCAGCCCCAGCCCCACTCATCCTCCCCTTGGCAAGCAGGGAGCCAGGCTGGAAAGCCTCACCCGCTGCCTTCATCAGCGCCAGGAGCACAATAGCCCTTTAACGATAATTACAGGCTTGCGGCGGCTCTGCTGGTGCGCGGGGCTGGGGCTCTCTGGTAGCGAGAGGTGCTGTTTAAGTACTCGAAAGAATGGCACTTAGCAGATGTCTTGGGGTAAATGGTAGGTTAAGCAACACCGAGAGCACTGGTGGAATGAGAGCTAATTTACACTCACATGATTCAATTTGCATGGTTAATTCTATTTAAAGCAAACATCCAGCACCCACTGGAGCCCCGGAAGGACCGTGGTTCTCATTTTGTCTTCTCTGCAATGCTTCAGAGAACAAAATGGTTGGATAATAGATCCAGCCAACATGGATGTGCCACGGAAGAAGTTTCCTGAAGGTGTTTCCCCTGAAGAGCATGGTCTCTCTCTGCTAATGTCACCATGCAAACACTGCTCACTGCAGAACATGCACTGCCACAACCTGATGAGGTTCAGCAAGTGTCCTTCAGTCATAGCAATTGGTGAGATCCAACCTATTGCCCATATCAAACGTTCTCTCAGGATATGAAACTACCCACCAGGATGGGCACAAAGCCCAGCAGCAGTGCCAGGGAGAGACGCCAGAGATGCCCATAGGAGGAAGAAGTCTAGAGCATTTTAGCAATAATTTAATTACATGGGTCATGCTATATGTGGAATTGGAATATCTTTAATTTGTTCCTAATTAAGGTTCTTCACAATTTACTGTAGCACCATGGCTCTTTGCCACCTGGATTCTACTCTCCCTGTCTTGCCCCACATGGCTTTTTCCTGGAGGTTTTTCCCCTCCAGTCTGATGCTGGAAGAATGGAAAACACTGATTCTGGTTGATTCTTGGCAATCAATATTGCTTCTTAACCGAACAATAGCAGTTCTTCATCACGACACTTGGAGTTCAGCAGAGAACAGAAGGCCTGTAAACGCCCTGGATGAGCAGAAAAGCATAAATTACCTTGGAGATAATAAGCCAAACACAAACAGTATTTACGGCTGGTTAGAGCGGCGGTGCTGAGCGTGCAGGGGCGCACACGGCGCTGGGAGCGGAAGGGGAAGGCGTTCGCACGTTATTTCTTTTCAACTCGAGAAACGTGAAAGCAAAACATCAAAAGAGGTTTCCCAGCACTGTCCTACAGAACATCCATATCAGCACAAGCCGTGGTTTTCCCTTCCTTTCACGAGGCAGAGGAAAAGCTCTGCTGCGCGCCGGCAGCCGAGCACAGGCGTGATGGGGGAATCACAGGCGGCGAGCGCTCAAAAGCAACGATCAGAGGAAATATTTCACACACGAGCAACAGGGCTGAAATCCGTCCAATCGAGAACAAATGTGTAAGATTCCAAGCTGGCACCTGGGCTATTTGTGAGCAGCAGAAGGAACCAAAGGCAGCAACTGAATTGCTTGCTGCAAAGCAGCTCGTGTGGCTTGAGTAGCTCCCCAGTATCTCCAAGCCTCCTGCAAATTGCTAGGTAACTACGCTGAACAGAGCCAAAAATAATCCCTCCCGTGACTTGCTCTGACAGTGTTTGGAAGAGTGAAATAACAGTGTTTGAGCACACAACAGTGTGATACCAGCTCTGCAGGGCAGCACCAAAGCGGCTCCATCCATGGCACGTAAGTGATGTGCTGGCAGTGGAGCTGGCCAGGATGTCCAGGTCATGCCAGAGGTCTGGGCTCCTCCAGGGTGGGAAGAGGGAAAGGGCAACACATGGACTTCTCAGACAATGGCAAAACAAAGGTAAAAAAAAGGGTTTTCCAGTTGCTCCCCAGGAGTAGAATCAAGTGATGCTGGGAACAACCTGCATCTTCTGACCACCAGTGACTCACGGGAAGTCCTTCCGAAATACTGTGTGCACCAGGGCTATAAATAATGCCCAGCCAGCTCTCAGGTACTGCTTGAAAAATGTCTTGTTATTGCCACGGAAGTTTAGGAAATTTCCTGATTAAATCAAAAAGGCACCATAAATTGACAAAGTTAGAATTCTCTGGGATGAAAAAAGAAGCAATTTTGTCCCCTGTCAGCAGAATGGAAATGAACGGGCTGAATGAATTAGTGCACGATAAACTTTTTAAAAGCCAAGTTACAATTTAAAGCAGCAGGGAGAGCTGGGGAATGATTTAAGGGTTATAAAAAAACCCCTAAGCACTGCTCTATTGCTGTTCTATCCCAGCCTGCACAGCACCCAGAACAGCTGTGACACCTTCTGGGACAACACATCGCTGTTGGGTGACATGGCAATGCCTTTGGCTGATTCTGGCCACAAGGATGACGACACCACAAATCAGCCCACAAGGATGATGACATCACTCAGGGTGCCTGTGGGGGAATCAGTCCCACAGCCCCAAAATTGCTTTGCTTCTGGAAAAGGTTTTGGTAGACCACGCAACAACATTAACATGGCAGAAGGCACCTGGAGGTGAGGAAGAGCGCCCACCTTGCCTTCCCAAAGGGCTCCCTGTGAGGACAGCTGGGGACAGCCCTGCCTGGCCCCAGGAGGGGCCGAGCCCCCAGCTCAGCCCCACGGTCTCACTGTAATTGCTTTGTGCAGCTGCCGAGCGCTTTATCAGCACCGTGAGATTTCCCTGGCGCCTCGCTGCTCGGTGTAACGAGATTAGCCACAGCCCCCCGACAAGGGAGGAATAATAATTGCCTTTGTTTTGTTTTCTGTAAGCCACAATGACTCTGCTGATCCGAGAGATTAATTCTGCTCTGCTGTGATAAACGGGTCGATGGCCATGGCACCTGGGCCCCCCACCCCGTCCTTCCCCTCCTGCCGAGGCGGGAGTGCTGCGTGCTGGCAGGAGCGCTTCCCAGCACCCATCGTGGGCTGCTCTGGCAGCGAGGCTCCGCAGGGATTAATCCAGCCTTGGGTACGATGCTATTTTGGGGAGCTGGCAGAGTGCTGCATATTGCCTGTCTAGCGCCTGGTCCAGCCTGGCACCACAGAGCCTCTCATGGAGGCTGGGAAACTTCAAGGCTGAGGATGCTCGGGAGGTACCACTCCTGCCCCAGGGAGAGAGGGAACAGAGCTCATGCTTTTTTTGTGGAGAAAGGCACCGTGTCTTCTATGGCAACACTGCCCAAAGTGCTCAGCACCACCTCCACTGGAATGGGATGAGCTTTAAGGTCCCTTCCAACCCAATCCTCTGAGTCTATGAAGAGCTGCCCAACCCTGTTCCATTCCTCCTAGCTCAGCCTCAGGCCTGCAAGTCTACAAAAAAGCAGAGCCTTGTTCCCCTCTGATGCCCTGCCAGGCTCTGGGCATCACCGTGGCAAAGCCTCACCGAATTGCAGCCCCCAGCCCTCTCTGAGGAGCCAGGGGTTGTCCCCCAGGACACTGGCAGGGCGGGTGAGTGCCACCTCCAGCCTCACCGCCAAACGCAAGCGCCGGCGTGAGTCAGTAATTGCAGAGCTCATTTTTAGATAGCGCCGCAAATGTGCCTATTAACATCCGCTCCCATCTCCTCTGAGTGATTTACCTGGTTCATTTTATTCAGTGAATTAAACACAAAAATAACGGTGGTCTACAGCGATCCTGCTATCGACCCGCTGGAAATGGGCAGCATCCATCACTCCCCCGCACGGCAGAGGCGTCTGCCCGCCGAGGAACGCGGGCAGGGCGGCGGCTGCACAGGGGCTGCTCGGCTCCACGGGTGCCCATCTGCCTCCCCAGCAGCCCCGAGTCAGCCCCGAGTGGTTGTTTGAAGAATGAGATGTTTTATTGTCCAATTCTTGACTTCCCTCGCAGCATGCCTGAGACATTAATGCTCGTCTAAATCATTGCTGAGTGTAATATTTTGCCACTGATACCACACATAATCTTCACGTTTGATATTCCCCTGTTATTTAATGGCACTTTGCAGAATTACAGTGATGCTAATGCTCGCCACCCTTACTGAAGGGAAAAATCAAATTAAAGATGAAGTATCATTGACTTTGTTGGGGGCTCTGAGGGAGTCAATTGAGCTTTTCAAAGAAAACCAAAAAGGTAGAGATGTTTTTGTTAGGTTTTTTAGTCCTCTTCCTCATACTTACTGTAGTTTGTTTCTGTGGGGTTTTTTATCCCTTGCTGGCTTTCCTGTGGTTGATTTGCTTCAGTAGAAGTGCAACGTGAACAAAGCAACCACAGCTTTTTCAGGCAAAATAGGGGAAATTTCCCAAACAGGTAAAGACATAGATGGCAAGGACAGTCCACCAGCACTATCCATGCAATTTAGGATGGAAAAAATCCCAGCAGGCACCATGGGTCTTTTTCCAGAGACCCCAGTCTCTGCCCCACTGGGTTTGCACCTGCAGTATCAAGGGCACCTCTGCACTTTATCCCTTTAAATCAAGCCATCTATCCTGAACTTCCAGAGGGGCAGGCTCTATGAAGCAGGAGACTTGTGCTGGCATCCCTAAGCCCTGCAAGTGGAAGCTGCTGCCACCATTTATAGAGCCTGAAAACCTCTCCTCTGTGCATCATTACTTTGTTGAGAGTGTTCTCAAGAAACTCATAGCAAAACGCAACAAGAAAGAATAACTTCATTATCTGGCTTTGCACCCCTTGACAGCCAAACCTTCCTCTTATTACAGACAGAAAACACTTTTCTCCATGAATGGCCTGAGGCTCTACAAATTTGATTAAACACGGAACAGTTGCTGAAGGATTCGTGCTTATTGAGAGCTGTTGCATCGTCTCGTTCAGCCAAGAGCCAGCCCCAAGCGTGGGCTTCCCCCAGCACCACCAGTGGGCATGGGGAGGGCAGAGCCTGCAGCTGAAACCATGTGCCAGGGCCCCAGCACAGCTGGAGCTCCAGTGAGGAAAAGCAGCTTCACCCAGAGCCCACACTCCCCACTGTCAGAGCCACACAACCTTGGAAAACCACGCAGTCCACCTCCATCCTCCTACCTGTGTCCATCCTTCCTGGCCTCTTGACACCACAGCACACCTTTCTTCTCACTCAGAGCACCTGGAGAGGAGGTGGAACACTTGCTGGTGCCTCCCATTATTCCTGCAGCAGAAAGAGTCACCCTGAATCTGGTGGTGTCACTGGTAACATCCCAAGTACCCAGCTTGTGGTTTCTTTATCCTGCTCCCCTCCCTTCCGCAGCAAGGCTGATCCCTCATTACATGGAGAGCAGCTTTATCGCTGCTGATTGCATTAACCTAATAACACCTGCACAAAGCAATCACCAAAGAGACTGGAAGGTTTTGTGTTTGTTTGGGTTTTTAAACAAAGACCCTGTCCATGAAGTATTGATTAAATTAGAGGGTTAGAGTAAGCAGTGATTGAATCGAGTGCCAGGGCTTGGAGAGAGTCTGTATGCAGAACGTTGTTGCTGAAGGCCTCGAGGGAACAGGAAGGGTTTGGGAACCCAGTGTGGATGAGAGCAGCACAGGATGCTCTTCAGAGGAGAGCAGGACAGGCAGGAGCAGCACAGCTGAGGCAGAGGACACATCCCTCACTCTGCTGCTGGTTTCCTCCTTATAGCTACATCCATACACAGTTCAGTCACCCCACCCTTGAGTTTCCAAGGTTCATCCCTCTAGGAAAATGGAACCCTGTAGGCTTTCCTTGATTTCAGCAGCTGGCAGGGATTAGGGTTAGGCACGTTTCTGCAGGGGATGCTCACCAGCTCTCCATGGCACCTGGCTTCCAGCTGGGCACAACTGTGACACACGGCAACTGCAGCTCATGAACTCTGTAATTGCCACAGCGCAGGAGCTCCTGTGCGCCTTCCACAAGTGCCATTAGAAGCTGTTAAAGTGCTTTGTCAGCCACGACCCTGAGACATTGCTGCTTCTGTTTTTATCTGTCCTTGAGAGAATTCTGATCCTGCATCAGAGATGGAAGTTACATCATCTGGGTGTGCAGTGAACTGTTTGTTGTGGTTATCAGCATCTCCTTTTCTCAGGCAGGGCCAGCCCTACTTTGATAAGATTGTCACCAGAAGACAAAAAAAAGAGCATCTTTTCAGCTGATGCAAGTTGGCAGATCGCAATTGAAGTCAATGGATTGATTTTACCTTCCATTATCCAAGTACCTCACTGGAAACTGTAGCATCCAGACTAAGAAATTCTCTAAGAATTTATCATTTCTGATAAAGCGAAAAATCAAAGGAGGCTTTGAGCTTTATGATGAAATTAATATTGACACCTCTGTGCTTTACAGAAGGCTGCAAAGGCAGCAGCACAGGCTCTGCTGCACTTCCCAGCCTGCCCAAGGCTCACGCACAGCTCTCCTGTGATAGTGCTCCTGGAAGGGGAGGATTTACAAAATCCCTTGGGCTAACCAGCAGCTTTGCCATTAATCCCAAGAGACCCAGGAAAACATGTAATGTAACATTAGCACTTGTAATTCTGCAAAAAACAAGTGCTGACCTGACCTTGGCTGGAAGGACAGGGTAGCTCCTGCCTACAGCACTGCCCGGGAAGGTGCAGCTCCAGCCCTGGCTGCCTTCTCCTCCTCCAGCCAGAGATCCTGGTGCTCCTGCCATCCCTGACACCCAGCCAGGCCAGGCACAACAGGGAGACAGCTGCCCATGGGGCTGCTGCACACCTGGGATCACATCCCTGCATCCTCCAGGCAGATCTGCCCACCCATGCCAGGAAATCCTGGCTGACCGATCCGCTGGGCTCCACAGCCCAAGCAGGGCAGGAAGGTGGGTACACACCCACATCTGCCCAGGTAAATCAGGGCAGCCTGGCAAAGGGAAAGAATTGCTTCCTAAAGGACAGGAGCAGCAGGTGAGCTCAGGGCTGGTCAAGTCTAGACGCTGCTGTTGGAGTGTAAATGTATCTGACAGGGAGCAGGCGGTGCCAGCCAAGGCTGGAGCGCCCGGGATTCCCCATCCAACACATTAAAGTCAGCAATAGGCCAGAGGCTGACATGGCACTGCCTGGGGCCAGCGCTGCCCCGCAGGCGATGGGGGCGGGTGAACTCTCCGTGCCACGCTCCCGGTGCACGGAGCTGCCCAGCCCCGCGGGGCTGCAGGTGAGCCCTGCCCAGGTGCAGCCCCTGCCCACCCCTCGCCCTGCTCCACCCCAGTGCTGATCTGTGCCTTGCTCCTGCCCCCTGTGCACAGCTGGATTTCTTCCAGAAAGACACAGGAAGGGACAGACAGGGATTCTCCAAAGCCAGATCTTCCTCACAGCCCCTCTCCCTGGTGCTGAGGTCCAGGAGCAACTTCCATGTGCTGGTTGCTCCTGCAGCACCACTGAGTGAGGCATCTAACAAAGATCTGGGGAACACACGGAGCTCCTCTGCCACCTCAGCCACTGAGGCCCACATCTGTCATTTGGAAGCTGCTTTTCTTGCCAGTGCAGTAACTGATAAGTTGCCTGGAGCAAAGAATCTGCTCCCTGTGTTGGTGAGGATGGCAGGTGAAATATTCAGAGACAAGGAGCCAAGATCTTTCTTCAGAAATGGTCCTCTTGGGCCAGGCTGGAGACAGCTGGTGACATGGAAAAACCTGTGTTACATCCCTCTTTCTGTGGCTCATTAAAGGGCCTCTTCCAGCCTGGCACTGACACCAGCACTGCATTCCCATTTTAACACAGATGCCAGTTTGTAATCTTGCTGCCTGGCCTGGAACCACGCTCCTCTTCTTTGTGATTTGAAAGGAGAATAATGTTTTATACCAACTTCCCATTTTTGTTTCAAGGGTATTAAGAAATGAAACATTAATGGAATGTAGAAAATGAGCTGAGCGTTCAGCTACTATTCACCAAATTGTTCCTGTTCAACCCTGGGAAAGGAGGGAAAAATAGGAGCAGGAATAAAACTGTGCCTAGAAACATCCCATTTCTCCAATGCATGCATGGCTGACAGCCACTAAGCACAAATGAATAAATATTTTATGTGCTTTAATTTCCTCATCTACGAGCTGATGTTCTGAGCCTTTCTTTACTTTATTTTGCTACTTCATAAATGTTAAAAACGTTTATCCTCTTATTCTTTCCAACAAAAGTAAGACTTTTTCCAGTCTCTACTCCTGTTCCAGTTGCTTTCATCTCTTTATTAGCATAGTAAAATAGCACATCACCTGCAGGTTTCTCCCTCCAGTAATTTCTCCTTTCTATTTTTTTTCCCACCTTCCTTCCTTTGGTCGCCTTATCATCACCTGCTTTCCCATCTCTATTATTCAGGAACCACGGTGTTTGCAGGTTTTTTTTTTTTTTTGTCCCAGCTGCTCATTGAACCCTACAGTCTATTGAGATGCAGCTTGGATTTCTCTTGTGTTTATTTCATTTCCCTTTTTATTATTATTATCTCCTCTCCCTTACTCTGCCATCCCACATCGCTCTCCTCCCTGTTCCCCAGCTCCCTGCGTGCTGCAGCCAGGGATGCTGGGATGCCTCAGGGCTGCCACCCTTCTTCCCTTGATATTTTCCATCTTGCATTTATCCTCTCAAAACCCCCTCAGTTTCTGGAAAATTCCCACTTCCATATTCCTTAAGAGCCCAAAGCTGCCGCCCTCACCAGTGTCTGATTGGGGTCTGGACCAAATCCTGCTCTCCTGGAAGGGAGCTGCCATCCACAGCATCCCACCCTTCCTTCTGGGAAGACTTTGAGCTGCCCCAGAAGCCTCAAAGAGCTGGCAGGCAGCTCTGTGATGATGCAGTGATGAAGCAAAAAACCTCCCTGCAATTAAAAGCTTAATCCCTCTGAAATGGAGCAGCCAGAGGAAAAGGGGCAGGCAGGTGAGGATGGATGTCACTGCACAGGAAAGCGATAATGGAGAACAGAGAAAGGTGAGCAAGAACAAAGATTAATCACAGGCAGAGTTCAATGGGAAGGTTTTAAGGTGAGGTAAGATAAGTGGAAGTGTCTCCTGAAATGGATAATTGTCAGGAATTTGGAGAATTACCAGTGCAGGACGTGTGCTGGAGCGTCAGGGCTGCATTAGCCTTTCCTGGTGATTTGCTAAATTTATTCTTCTGTGATTCCTAACAAAATTCAAAGCTCATCAGCACCCGGTGGGTTATTTCCATTTATCTGCTTTAGAAGTGGTTTTAAAAAACCTCAGATACTTTTAATTAGCTTTAAATTCCTCTGTTCTTTCCCTCAACCTGTGATTACTGTTTAACCCAACTCTATCTATTGTCTTCTCTCCCTCCTCTGGGCAAAGAAATTCCTGTTTCCTTCCAACCAGCCACTGCTGCTCAAAGCCCTGCAGTTGGGAGTTGGGTTCTGGGAAGAGCCTTTGCTTTGTCTGTCACGACCGAACCGGAGCTCACGATGTGAGATATCCTCGGCTCCTCCCCAGAGCGGAGCCTCTTCCCACAGCAGCCGAGGCTATTTCGGGAGACCCTTCCCCGCTTCACGGGTGGCTGAAGCTCTCAAAAGGATGAGCAGCAGCACTTTGGTAGCACTCAGAGCTGCCTGCTGCGAGTTAACCCGATGCACTGCAATCTGCAGAGGTGTCACCAGAGGCAGGGCTGCTCCTGCAGCCGGAGCAGTGCCCGGTGTGCCGGGCTGCTCCTGCCCACCGAGCCCAGAGGGACCCTCAGCCCTTCCCACCACCTCAGGCTCCAGCCTGCTGCTTCACACGGATGACTCACTGGAAGTGAACCCACTCATTTTGACAGGATCTGGAATTTCGGGTCCCTCTGAGACCTCAACCTCGATCCCCAGCCCTAAAATGGATAGTTTCTGGCACGCTGCAGAGACACAGGAACTCACAGCAGCCCACCTGCCTCCCTGCACAGACTCCTATCCATGCCTGGCCTGTGTGCCTGAGCTGGAAAACCATCACGGTCTGCATGGGATTGAGATCAAAGCTGCCCAGCAGTGCCGATTACTGACTATTTTTAATTCCAGGAGTGGTGTGTGCCTGTGTGCCAACCTGCGAGCGCCGTCAGTTTGCAGGGAAGTCAAATCCGATTAGCACAGAAAATATGCAGGGAGGGTAACATGGTGTGAACTGACATAACACGTGTTGGTTAAGGTGCCATCCTGGGCTTGTCTGTTTTCTGGATGTTATAAATCCCACAGCAGCAAAGAGACACACATATCCAATGGTGATTATTTGCCACAAGCCCTTCTGCTTGAAACACATTTTCCAGGAGAGTCCTAGGTAGGAAGCTTCCTTACAAATGAAGGGATCTTTTCACAGGGGGGGTTTGTACCCTCTCTTTCCTGGGGGAGCAGTTAAAACTGTGCCAGCTCCACTGAGGATCTCACGGGGAGCCCTCCTTCCTTTCGAGTCCCTCTCCACCCCCAGGGAGCTGCGGTGACACTGGGTGCTGCCACCCGCAGTGCCAGTCCAGAGCAGGGCATGGCCACACAGGGGTGGGGCAGGCAGAGGTGAGGGCAGAGGGCTTCACCTCGGTGTTTAAAAGCCACAGAAGAGAGACAGGGAGAAGGCACAGAGCCAGCAGCAGCTGCCGGGAGAGCCAGCACGGAGCCTCAGCCGGCTGCGCGGAGATCTGCCTACGGAGGCACCTCGGAGCCCCGCGGCCCCACCGCTCACGCAGCCAGGCCAATTAATGATCCCAATCAATAATCCTGACCCAGAAATTTCAGACAGGAGCTACAATCAGAGCAAGGTCTCCCCAGAGGCAGCCTCTCACAGCGTGCGAGGGGCGAGACTCACTCTCAGCCAATTTTCCCGGGTCCTCCCCCGGACTTTGGGATCAGCAGTTTAAAGAGCTCTCCCAGCTCCTCTGGGGTAAGTGACATCACTGACATGTTTGATAATCACCGGTAATTGCCCCTGCGTTGCACTGGGCAGCTGGAGGTGGCACAGGCACGCTGAGCCTCCCTGAACTGGAAAGCACACCCAGTTCTCCGGATCCGCTTTTAAATACTGATGGTAACCGGAGGAGACGAGCGATGCTGGGCTCAGCACAGCGGGGAGCAGCACCCTCCTCCCCCGCCGAAGGGGCTCGGGTGCTGCTGTCAAAGCATTAGCAGTGACAACAGCGCAATTTGCGACCCCAGAACAAATGATACCTGCTAATGCAGAGGCATCTCGCTTCCCCTCTGGGTAACTACCTTCCTGATGCTTGGAAAAGGCTGCGGATGACATGTTTATCCAGGAGGGTAAACAGCCTGGTTCCCAGCGTGCTGGCAGGGCACGGACACGGGCGAGCTCCTGATTTTGCCAGAGCAAGAGCCTAGCTCTCACCTGGTGGGATTTAAAGCCTGAGGGGTGATCACCAAAGTGGGAAAGCCTGGTGTGTTTCACTACCAGGTGTGTTTCGCTGCACCCCCAGGTGCTGGTGTGAACTCAAGTGGAGTTACTGAACCTGGGACGAGCCACGTGGGGAGAACAGAGGAGAGGGGAAATTGAAGATGCACTTTGTGTTGGAGGGTTTAAAGGTGAATACAATAAAATCCATCTTTCAGCGTGGAAAAATAGGGGCAAAACGTAAAAAAAGAGAGGTCTGTAAAAAAAAAGATCAGCTAGGGAAGCTGCTGCAGGGAAAGGGAAGGGGGCAGGTGGCTGAGGCCAGCGTGAGGGCAAGGGGATGAGCTGTTCTGTGGTTTTGAGAGACCTCCTCAGCAGCTGCATGAGGGCATTTCTGTCCACCGAATCTGTGCTCTGCTTTGAAAATTTAAAATCTTTTCAACGTGAGAGAAGCACTCCCTCCTCAGAGAAGGCTTTTATTGACCCAGCAGATCCAAAGCAGAACGCATTATAATGTCAGAAGTAGTTTCATCCTCACGGTCAGTCCCTCGGCAGGGCTGTGGCTCTGTCCGTGTCCCGCACAGCCACCCTCACTCCTGGGACCTGTGGCATCCTTGGAGATGCTCCACACCCCAGAGGTGTGGGGGACCAGGGCTGAGAGTGGGTGCTCTGTGAGGAGCCAGGAGCCAGGAGAGAAGGGGTTAAATGCCTTCTTCCCCACGACCATACCTGGGAGGAATTTGTTCCTTCTGAAAGGTTGAGGACAGGGAGGGAGATCTTCAAAGTTTCTCCACAAGCCACTGAAGCTGAATTTTAATGGCGAAGAAAACAAAAATATGAAAGTGAACAGAACAAACAAGAATAAATTATTTATGAGGATGAAAGTGAAGAAAGGGAAGTTAAACGAAACAAAGGGAACCACGCATTTCCCACAGCTGAGGTAGCATGATCAAAGCTCTCACGAAACCAAAGCCGATCGCTCGCGCCCGCCGCGGCGATAACACCCAGGCTTTGATAGCGCGCTGTGAGCGGCATGGCACGGCACAGCCAGGCTCCCAGCCCAGCACCCTGTGCTCCCTCGGAGCCTGGAGGGCTCCTCTGCCACCTGTACCCACCCGGGGGACACCTGTCACCTCCAGGGAACGGGCTGGAGCAGAGGAAGGGACCTTAAAGCTGATCTCGTTCCAGCCCCCTGCTATGGGCAGGGACACCTTCCACAGGCCACCCAAGCCTGGGGCTGGAGGGAGTTGTGCCTCCCTATCACTTCACTGCTCAGATAATCTCCTCTTTTGGGTAAATGAAAGACAAACTATGGTACGCCCAGGCAAACATCTTCTCCTTAAATATTTCAGAGCCGTTAACCTCTCTCCACACTCATCATCATCTACCAGGTAATTGAAATGGCTTTGCCTAAGCAGAATATTTTGGAGATCAATTATTTACTTCCAGCAGAAGGGTCTGGTTTCAAGCTTGTTTACGATGCAGCTGTTGCTACCGCTGGTTCCTCAGCCTTGTTTATCCCTAAGCAGATAAAAGCTGGCTGATTGGAGATAAAGTTCTTGATTTTCCCAAAGTGCCTGATGGATCTTGTTGGCCACACTTGGAAATTGGGATGCAATGCCTTCATTACGCTGTTGTCTTCCCTCAATTGCTGTTCTGCAAATAAGCAACAGGACGGTGGAATAAGCGAAGAAGAGCTGGTGTGGAGACAGGAAAATCCACTTTGATGTCTCATCCTGAAGAGCAGCAGCCATGGATGCAGGAGGATGTGCTTCTCTTCCCTGGGGAAGCCCAGTGTCCCCAGCTGGGAATCTCCCTGCCCTGGAGTTGCCTCCACTTTTGCTGCCCCAAAGGCAAACGGGGAACGTGGGAATTCTGCCTGGGAGGGAGGGTGAAATGTGAACAGATCTTTCACTCTTCCCATGAATAATGTAATTACCAAGGAAGGCCAGCATGGGGAGGGTGAACTGCATCGAGACCAGGGAACAGCACGGGGGTTGAAGAGGGGGTTGGAGGCGAGGGAGAGGCTGTGGCTGCTCTGTTCCTGGGCTTGCTGTGCTGCAAACAAGCTGTGTTTGACCATATAAATGGTCTTATTCAAAGAGGAGAATTAAGGTAATAACCGTTCTCCAGGAAGGAAAAGGAATTCAATTTCAAAGCCAAATTAAACAAAGCTTCCAATTAGAGCAGATAATGTTTTCAGTGAGCTGAATGGCCTTTCTTCCAGCTCAGCCTGAGTTTAATTTTTCTAATCGGCTCTATTTTGCACCTCGGTTACTTCAAGGTGGCCAATTTCTTAGGAATTGGCAGATATTGACTGAGGATGCTGGGCTTAGAATTGGGGCTTTTTTCCTCCAGCGCCGAAGTCTTTGATCGCTCGCACACCACTGGCACCCAGCTGGGCTTCCAACACCAAACCCAGGCTGGGATCCCAGCACCATTCCCCAGCTGGGATCCCAACACTGGCACCCAGCTGGGCTTCCAAAACCAAACCCAGGCTGGGATCCCAGCACCATCCCCCAAACCCAGCTGGGATCCCAACACCAAATCCAGGCTGGGCTCCCAGCACCATTCACCAACTGGGGTCCCAATACTGGCACCCAGCTGGGATCCCAACACCAAATCCAGGCTGGGCTCCCAGTGCTGGCACCCAGCTGGGATCCCAGCACCAGACCCTGGACAGGATCCCAGTGCTGGATCCAACACCAGCCCACAGCTGGGATCCCAATGCTGGAACCTAGCTGGACTTCCAACACCAGACCCTGGCTGGGCTTCCAAGACCAGACCCAGACTGGGATCCTGATGCTGGCACCCAGCTGGGCTTCCAAAACCAGACCTTGGCTGGCATCCCAACACGGGCATGCAGCTGGGATGCCAATGCCAGCATGGTCCCGATCCCTGTGGCACAGCCCCAGTCCCTGTGGCACGGCACAGCAACTCCTTGCACGTGGCAGTTTTAACCCTTGCTGTGGGTGCCAGGGCTGCAGCAGGCAGCTGCCCTCGCTGCTCCAGTCCACACGTACAAGGCCCAGATCTGTGTTATTACAAATGACACAAAGAGCTTACTGGGTTCATGTAGATGAAAATATTGATTTTTTGCTTTCAGGAAAAAGCCCAATTAAGAAGATCTAATGGAAATACGACCCTTTATCCCCTCTTTGTCTTATCTACCAAAAGCCAATATTCCACTGTTTCAATGAAGGAGAAAATCTGATCATTTTTCCTCTATTTCCCTCTTGCTGCTTGTGGCAAGAAAGACTTGCTGAGCATGAAGGAATTCACCCCAAGGACACCTGACCTGCTGACTGCTGTACTGGGCTCCCAGGGGAGCTGCTGCCTGAGAAACACAGGTGGGATGGGAAAAAGCAGCCCCAGTTACCCCAAAACCATTCTCCCCCTTTTGCACAAACTGAAGTGTAACAGGAAAGAGTCATCAACCTCATCTGCTGATCCCTGACTTGTTTTCTCATCGATTTCTCTCCAGACTACACGACAGAGATGCCACTTCCCAGTAAAGAAGGGCTCTCCTGAGAGCTCATCCACACTCCTGACATGACACGAATAGAACTTCCCGCCCTGGCCGTGCCGGGGGAAGCTGTCACGGGAGCAGGGCAGAGCAGACAACATGATTGCCTTAATATACGTCCTTAAGCAACTCTGCTCGCTGGGGAATTGCGTGGGGATGACAGCAGAAAGGATGATCAGTTGCACTGGCTCTCCCACTCCTGTGGCCAGGAACCTCATCCCAAATCCAAACATCTCGCAGGGCTCCTGCTCATCAGCGTCCAAACCTCTCTGTGTTAAACCAGCACTGGAGGGGCCATCCCAGACTCGCTTGGTGTGAAGCCCTGCCCACCACAGCTTCTCTAAGGAGCAGTTTGGGGGGGTTTGCTGGATCCAAGGCTCTTCTCCCTGCTTCTGCTGCCTTGGGAAAGACCTGATGGAGCAATGCCAGAAGGAGGGCAGGCTACCGGGCCACCTTCCTGTCCCTTGGTTAGGAGGAGGAGGGCTCAAGGCTGCAGTCCCAGCACCCGTTCTCAGCCCTCGGACTGCAGTGCTTAAACCTTCCAGGGCCAATCTCTTCACTGGTTAATTATGTTGGAGGATTACACTTATTAAAACTTCCCACTCTGGCAGCTCATCTGAGATGAAATCCTCCGGCTTTGCAAAAATAATTCGCATCGGATCTGCTGCCTCATATTCCGAGCTCGCTTGTTAACAGCGAGCTGGGCGGGTGCCAGCAGCCGTCATCCCGGCCTCCCTGGGAAACGGATGATTTCCTGAGAATAAGCTGGTTTAATTTCTCCTGAATTGCTAAAGCACACACACTCTGGGATTTTCAGGCCACCTTCAGCGGAGGCAGGGGAAGGTTGGTTTTCAGGTGGATCTGCCACCCGTGGGAGCGCTGGCGGCAGGAGCTGTGCGAGTGGGGAACTGCCCTGTCCTGCTGCCCACTCCAGGGCAGGAGCCCTCCCAGCAGGGCGGCCGCAGTGCGTGTGGCATTGCCCTCTCCTGGGAGGAAACAGAACTCCGTGCAGGAATTATCCACAAGTAAAAAGTGACAGTGCCAGGAACAGCCCAGCTCCTGGCGGCACGGGCTCACTCCCTTTCCCCTCTTGCTCAGATGGCCGCGGCTGGCACATGGATTCACTTCTGCCTGTGGATTTTGCCAGGAACAGAGAGGTGATAACGGAGATCCCAACAGGAGCAGGACCTGAGCGGCCCCGGCTCCTCATGCGGCTCACAAGCCACACTCTGTGCTTGCCCACAGGTCAGATTCCCGGAGGGATTCGGCTGGGATGCCAGCAGGGAGCCAGGCTCCAAGCTGCAGCTGCCGGACCACCTGCCCACCTTCCACATCCCTCCTCTTTTCTTTCTTTTTTTTTTTTTTTGGCCAAATCTTTTGCAGTTCCAGCGCTGGCACTGGTTCTTTGGAGCGCGGGTTTGCAAGGATGGAAGGGCTGAGCAGCTGCACGGCACATCCCAGCAAAGCTCTCCCCGAGGCTTCCCGACGGCAGAGCGCTGTGAGCCCCGTGCCAGGCGTCTGGCTCTTGCACATCACCCACGGGACGGGGCGGGAGCTGTGCCGGGAGAGGCGCCGGCACCTGGAGCAGCAGCTGCCGATGCCTCCAGACGAGGCATCCCATGGACAGGGAGATCTGCTCGGCTTTGCTCACAAAGGGTGGCACGGAGCCGGCTCCGAGCTGCCGTGCAGGAGGGAGAGCCGGGGGTGAGGAGCTTCTCCTGCTGCGTATGGGGTGAGGGCAGACAGCGAAGGGCTCATTAAACTTTCTCCCCCTTCCAGCCCCCGTGAACTGTTCCGCTAGCTCAGCCTTGGGGGATCTGCAGAGGAGAGAGGTTCCAGAAGCCAGGCGAGATATTCACAGAGGCTCAGTTTCCAGATGTTTATGCTCCTGGGAGAAGGAGGAAAAAGAGAAAGAGCAATGGCAGCGTGGGGTTTTATCTAGGGTCTGGGAGGTGGGAGTTATCTGGCCCTGGGCCAGTGGGGTACAGATAGGAGTAAGGGTCATTCTGACAGTCACAGCTATAGGGGGTCTCAGGAAGGGTGCTGCCATTCTCCGGGGAAACGCAGCAGGCTCAGCCCCGGGTTTGTGCCGAGCTCTCTCCCTCCTGGTGAGTTTCCCGGCACGTTCAGAGCCGCTGCCTAAACGCGCTGCTGTTCCAGCGAAGCCGCCCTCGCACGGCTCCTCCGCCAGGAAAAGTGATTTGCAATTAGTTCAAACGCAGGTTTATCTCCTCCCGGCACAAAGGGGGCTCGCGCAGGGCTTTGAAATAAATATTGGAGAGAATAACCAGAGGCTGATAGAATAGAGCCGTCTACTCCGTATTTTACCTCTTTCAGGAGAAGAGTGTGAAATATGTTTATAGTCCCAACTCCCAGCCATCCCTAGGAGCGGCTCCGTTGGGCAAGTGGAGCTGATGAGCAGCAGGGATAAATCAGGCTTTCCCACCACAGTCAATAAAGCTCCATCTCGGGCTGCTTAAAACCTAACGGGGGATGGAGCCCGGCTTAAATCCAATCTGGATCCACGGCTGGGAAAGCTGAGGGGATGTGAGCTGTATTGATTCTCAGGCTCCTCACTGGAAACACTGGGAACTTCAAAAAGACAAATGTCTGTTGGGAGCAGATTTGGAAAGTGGAGGCCTGAAAACAATAAATATGGCTCATAAAAAAGGTTAAATGTGTTACTCATATCTGCGTGAAGCAAACCAGGTTAGAGCCTGCTCAGAAGGGATGGCTGGCAGAGCAGAGCACGCCTGGAATATGGAAATTCCTGCTAAGAGGCGGTGATGGATAGACCTGAAAATGAAATGGAAGAAATTGGTGAAATATGGAGTTCCCAAAGTCCCCAGGAGCAGTTTAGCTCTCAGGTGTGAAAGTTCTGAGAATGCAGCCAGCATGGCTGGTGCCAAGGCCTGGGCTGGGCTGGGATGAGATGGGAAAAAGCAGCCCCAGTACCACAGGAGGGTGGGATGAGATGAGATGAGATGAAATGAAATGAGATGAGACAAGACGAGATGAGATGAGATGAGATGAGATGACACAAGATGATGAGGTGTGACATATGAGATGCTCCTCATGTACTGGAGCAGAGGCAAGAAGAAAAATGGTGGCCTGGTGGCCTTGGGGTCAAGGTGTGACTCGTTGTGGCAGTTCAGGCAGCGCGTTCTGCCTGTCACACGTCACTGCCATGAGATGAAGCTGTCTTGATGTCCTGAGGTCTCTCCTGTGCTCCATCATCCTCTCCTCCTCTGAAATGCTAATAGCATTAACATATTTATCATTAACAAATCTTTTAAGTCCCAGAACTGGATCAAACTGCTGAGTCGTAACACCTCATTTATAATTTTCGTCCCCGAGGATGCCTTTAGGATTATAAATAAACTCCCTGTTCCTAAAAGCACATGGAACTTTGGGAGCCTGATCCAGGCTCTCAGGAACACAGGGATGGCTTTGGGGAGCAGGGGGAGCTCGGAGTGCCCCAAGTGAAGCAGCAAAGCCCAGTGCTGTGGTGGGATGAGGCTTCAGGCTGTGATGGATGAGTGACACGTTGGGGCTGAATTAGGAAGCAGGAAGGAATGAGAGCAGTTCAGCACAGTCATCCCTGATGTGCTGGTGGCACGAGAGCTCCGGGATTTCCCCTTTTTGGGGTTTGCAGAGCAGCAACAGACCCCTCCCAGGGCTGGAGGGTGGTCAGGTGATGCTCTTGGGATCACTGGGGTGGCCTCTGGGATAGGGCTGCTTCCATCACCCACCCCTTGGGAGGAGGATTCCCTCCTACCAGCAGCCTGTCCTGGTGGGAATGCTGCTAGAGAGCGGCACCACCACTGCAGCATCACCTCCTCCTTCTCCTCTCAGGATGCAGCTGGGTCACAAGGCTAGAGATGGGTTACAGCTCTCAGGAAGGGCTATCAGGATGATCATCAGTGCTCAGAATTATTGGGACAATGAGGAATAAACACCGGATCTATTTATAGAAATTACAGGGAAATCTCGCTCTAGCCACAAACCCCCTTAATTGCGAATCCGCACAGATGTTTCCTTTGAATTTGAAAAGTGATTAATAAATAAATGAGAGTAATGCTTGTTTTGGCTGAAATAGAGCGATAAATAATGTCTGCAGTGCTCCGTTACCCAAACAGGGGGAGGGATCTGACCTGGGACAAACGGCCAGAGCTGACGAGAGGGAAACAATTAACACCAGGCTCCAGCCAGGAATGACCTCAGTGCCACGTGTGGCTGTGCAGGAGTCCCTTGGGCCCCAGGGCACAGGCAGGACAGGGCTCCTGGATCCTGGCACCCCATGGCTTCACCCTGCCTCTGACTTCCACACCACAGGAACCTCCCCTGCACCCCCCTCCCTTGATCCCCCCTCTTCAAACCCCTGGCAAAGCCAACGTGTTTACTGTGCCGCTCGTGTTGACTTTTTTTAATTCATGCATAATTCAGGCTATATCTATAATTCCTGGGTAAACACAGGCATAACTTTTCTGTTGACTATTCCTTGACCCACTTACTGTACAAACATGCCTTGGAATGAAGCAGCACTGGAAAGGAGAGACCTTCAGAGGAGTCAAGGGCTCCCAGGGGGCCGGGGGAGCGTGGCCATGCAGTGCCAGTGCTGTGTCAGTGCTGTGCTGTGTTGGTGCCCTGAATCTGCCCACTGTCGGTATCTGGGATATTTAAGTGATTCCGAAATTGTGGAATGTCTCTGTCTTCCAGCCCCGTGCCAAAGAAGAAGTTGTAATTGGTCTGTGCTGGTTTTCAAGGTTGTTTATTCTTGCTCATCTCTAACATGTTCTCTCTGCCCTGCAGCAGCTCTGTCCTGCAGGACGGTGTGCGGGGCTCTGCCCTCAGTGGGATGTTACAAACATTATATACTAAAAACTACCTGTGCTGTATTTACAGTAACTGCCAATATCTGTCACCTGTGTTGGACAGTGTGTCCCCAGTCTGAACCAACAGAACAGTGCCAACACTGCAGTGAGACATGGAGGGCATGGAGGAGAAGAAGAAGGACAAGGCACGCCCAATTTCCTCCATCTTGCCCCCCAAATCCCTTATCTAAAATCTCTTAAATTCTACATTTGCACCCGTGCCACACTAATTACTGCTTATATCAGATACTCAGGGCTTGTAATTCATCCTGTAAGATTGAAAACTCTTTTCCATGGACAGGGATCACAGACAGCGTCTCTCAGGGCTCTGTACAGGGGGGTTCCTGACCCCCTGCCAGGGTCCCAGACCTTCCAGGGCAGCCAGAGGGATGCCCTGCATTCCCACAGCCCACTCTGTCCCTGTCAAAGCCAAGGCATCCCCTGTGCTGAGGGAATGACCAGCCAGCTTGGCAACTTGCAAAATTGCTGTCAAATCCCTTCAGGTTTCCACTGAAATCGGAGCTGTTGTATTAATTTGTATTGTGATGAAAGCGTGTACCAGCACCGTATCACAAACACAAACAGGGCAATCTTATAAAAATTTCATCTTTATCTATTTTGGGGAGAAATAGCCGTGTCTGCCTAATTGAAGCATCTGTCATTCTGACATTAAATAGTGCATCCGTGGTTCTTTTATTATATTCCCTTGCATTTCCCATACACTGTTAAATTGAAATAACACCGGTGGCTCGGAGATAAAGGGAGATAATAGGTATTTTATAATGAGCAAAGAGGAAGATTCATCTTCAGTCAAAGCCCAGAATTGCTTTAGATTTTTTTTTGTGTGTGTTGTTATTTTTGTTTGATGTTGTTATTTTGCCACCCTAACGTGGGGATTCTGCCACTCAGCTTTCCCAGGGCAAGGAGGAGCATTTATCCACGTGGGAAGGGATGTGAGCACAAGCAGCTGCTCTGAAGTGACACCGTTTTGACTGTGCACAAAATTAAGTTTAGTGAGTANGCTGAGGGAATGACCAGCCAGCTTGGCAACTTGCAAAATTGCTGTCAAATCCCTTCAGGTTTCCACTGAAATCGGAGCTGTTGTATTAATTTGTATTGTGATGAAAGCGTGTACCAGCACCGTATCACAAACACAAACAGGGCAATCTTATAAAAATTTCATCTTTATCTATTTTGGGGAGAAATAGCCGTGTCTGCCTAATTGAAGCATCTGTCATTCTGACATTAAATAGTGCATCCGTGGTTCTTTTATTATATTCCCTTGCATTTCCCATACACTGTTAAATTGAAATAACACCGGTGGCTCGGAGATAAAGGGAGATAATAGGTATTTTATAATGAGCAAAGAGGAAGATTCATCTTCAGTCAAAGCCCAGAATTGCTTTAGATTTTTTTTTTTTTGTGTGTTGTTATTTTTGTTTGATGTTGTTATTTTGCCACCCTAACGTGGGGATTCTGCCACTCAGCTTTCCCAGGGCAAGGAGGAGCATTTATCCACATGGGAAGGGATGTGAGCACCAGCAGCTGCTCTGAAGTGACACCGTTTTGACTGTGCACAAAATTAAGTTTAGTGAGTACCACTCCCATCAAGGACGAGCTGGGGCAGATCAATTCAGCCTCAGCTTTGCATGGAATAAGTAAAAGTGGATCCAAAGATCCACACACTGCCTGCTCCCCTCTCTGCACCCACACTTGTCACCTCCCCTTGGGGACAGGACTGCCCCAAGGACAGGGACACCCGGGCCAGACCTCCCCAGCTGCAGCTTCCCCCTGACAAAAACAAGCTCCAGAAAACTGAACCGTGCAGAGCTTTCCCCATGTGGATCCTGTAATTAAATCCCATGCAAAACGAAGCAATTACCAAAAAAAAAAAGGCACCGTGTGAGTACAGATGATTATCAGCGTGGAGGCTCCCCAGGTAGCTGGCACAGAGGCTGTGACAGCCCTTGCCCTGCCTGGTACCCACCCCCAGGGATGCTCCTGCTGCCAGGGAGGGGTGGCCTGGCCTGGTCACCCCGCTGGCTTTGGGTGGCCCCCAAAGCTCCCTGTGGATCCCTGTGGCTCCAGCTGGATCCACCAGTGGGCACAGGGAGCCGTGGGGAAGGAAATGATGCTTGGGGAAGTGAAGGAATAGCCACAGCTCAGAGTAAAAGCACAGATATCTAATTGAGATTTCCTTGAAACCCACTGGAAATAATTAAAATTGACTTCTAATACTTTACAAACTAATTAGGAGTATTGGACTGGATAACTACATGGAAGTATAAGTGGCATTTAATTGGGATAAACTGAATCATAATTGGAAATAAATGCAGCCCAAAACAATAAACAGCTTGGTAGGAGAGGTTATGGGCAGCTTGTTTCAGTACAGGGAGTGTGGTGCTGGCTCAGAGGCTGTCCAAGGCACTGGGACATCTCTCATCAAATCACAGAGTCTGCTGATATAGAAGAGACCAAAAAAGATCACCAAAGTTTAACCCCAAGCCCTGCACAGACACCCCAACAGTCCCAACCTGTCCCTGAGAGCGCTGTCCAAACACTCCTGGAGCTCTGGCAGCCTCTGTGCCCGTTCCTGGGGAGCCGGGGCAGTGCCCAGCACCCTCTGGGGGATGAACCTTTCCCAAAATCCAACCTAAACCCCCCTGGCCCAGCTCCAGCCATTCCCTGGGTCCCTGGGAGCACAGGTTGGAGCTGCACAGCCTGATGAGGTCTGACCTCAGTCTCCTCCAGCTGGACACATTCAGTGCCCTCAGCTCCTTGTGTGGCCCCTCCAGGCCCTTCCCCATCTTGGTATCCTCCTTTGGATATTCCTAAATGTGATCTCTGCTGGCATCTCTGCTGGCACACCTCTGCCAGCACAGGCACATCTCTCCTGGCACACCCTGAGCAGAACACAGAGCCAGGGACCCCCAGGCCAGGGCTGCCAGAGGCACGGGGTGCAATCAGCTCCATGACAACCACCCCAGAGATGCTGATCCCTCTCCAGAAGCCCCAAACTCCATTTCCAGAGCCTGATGTGTGTGAGCAGCCCCCAGCCCGTGCCTGCTGGTTTATTTATCTGAGCTTTAATAACAGCACCCTTTCAGTGGTATCAAACAGCCTCGAGCTTCTCATTCCCCTCAATGAGCTGGGAACAAATGAAGTGGGTGCAGAGCTGCTGGCCCTTTGTTCTCCCTCATCTGCTCCACTCATTACTTTGAGGAGCTCTATTTTCTTCTTCTATACTGCTTTCTTCTCTCCAACAATGGGCTCTGAATGTATTCAAGTAACTCTTTTATCATTCACTTCTGTGGAGATCTTTAAGTTCTCCACCTGAACAGTTGGTATTTCTATTTATGAAAACTTTCTTGCTGACTGCTGAAATTGGGATTTTACTCCTGAAACGACTGGTTAGCTCAATTATGGCCTGTTTCATTCCCCCCATTTAGGTTTAATAGCTACAATTTATAAACGCCAGCCTTCCCTCTTGTTTCCTCATCCCCCACACACCATCAGCAGAGCCAGGAGCCTTCTGATCTCCCTGCAATGGGGATCCAAGGTGGCCAGGCCATTTTTGGTATGTTTTTTGCCCTATTAAAAGAAAACATAAAACAAATTCAGAAAACTCTCAATGCATTCCCTCCCTTTTCATCATTTTCCCAGCAGCAGACCTCACAAAGTGCTTTATGGGATGCAGGAAAACCCTCACTAGCCTGGGAGCCCCTTGGTTCCCTGGTAATTTAAAGGATGCTCCTTTTCACATGGTTGTTTGTTCTTCCAAGCCTGGCTCAAAATATTAAAAAGCTGAATGGCTTTTTCTTCTCTCATTCATTTCAACAGCTCCTCTGAAGATCGTTCTGCTCCTTCCTGGTTCCTGGAAGTTTTCCCTCACTGGTAATTGCTGTTTGCACTTGTGGCTGGACAGTGCCTGAGTGCAAAACCTCCTGCCCTGCTTTTGGAATATCAGCTTTTTACAGGCTGTGCTGATGGCAGGTGCTGGGTGCCCTGGGTGGCAGTGACTGTGGGTGCTGGGTGCCCTGGGTGACAGTGACAGTGGGTTCTGGGTGCCCTAGGTGACAGTGACAGTGGGTGCTGGGTGTCCTAGGTGCTGGTGACAGGTGGTGCTGGCTGCCCTGCCTGCCCAGGGTAGCTATGGTGGCACATGCTGTGTGCCACAGGTGCCCTGGGTGACATTTCCAGAGGCTGGCATGTGCCCTGGGTGGTGGTCACAGGGGGTACAGGGTGTTCTACGTGCCCTGACTGGCAGTGGCAGTGAGGGTGGCAGTGCTTGGTGGCAGCACTGGGTTTGCCCAGCGAAGGGGCACTTGGAGCCATGGCTGGAGTCCATCACAGCATTCCCATCTCAGAGCCCCTGGAGCACCAAGAGGAGCTCCAGGGCTGCTCATCCTGGCTCGTGGGCCAGCCCAGCTCCTCAGCTGGAATAATGTTCTGGTTAGCTCCAGCCCATCTGTTATCCCTCTCCTTTGCTAAGGGAGCCCATCTTCTTTATGGTTTATTAATATTTATTTAGTCTGTTTGAAACCCAAGCCTGTTTCAGGAGACTTGGGATAAATCTACAAAGACTTTATCTCCCAGCTCAGGTGCTGCTGCACCATCAGAGGGCAAATGGGGTGTGGCAAAGGGATTCCCCTTGGAGGTGGTGCCTGGTGCTGGAACCCAAGTCCATGGGATGTGCTCCCGCACCAAGGTCACACACCACACCCCACCTGTCCCCAGGGTCTTCTCAGCACAGCTCTGCTTCCCACCATCCATGCCATTCCATTTTTAGGCATCTATTCTGGGTGAAACCTCAAGGACAGCAGGAGGCTGTGCCAGGACACAGAGGGACAGCATGTGGCAGGGTGATGAGACCCTCACCCACAGCAGAGCGAGCCCTCTTTAGGAAGAGCCTGTCAGTGCCCTGGAAAAGTCAGGGATGGGCAAGGAGATTAATAAAGGAGCCTTTCCATGAGTTTGATAAGCACAAACACACTGCAGGCTTGAGGTGAGCGGCGCAGATGTCGGCTATAACGAGCTGAGTGGCCTCTCAGGAGGCTACAGGAAATCAAGTTTAACATCAATTTTTAACTCTTGCTCTGCATTATTTAATAAGTGGTTTGAAACCTGCCTGGCATCACGAGAGGTTGGAACTCGTTCCTGCGCTGGAAGGAGGGAAAAAAAAATATTTTGTTTTGCAATTAAAGGAGCGTCCCCTCGGCCGCAGAGGCGGCATTGATCAGCTCGGCAGCCCGGGGTTTGTAAAGAGCCCCCGGCAAAGCTTTTCTGCTCCTTTAATGAGATCGAGCAGAGGTGGAAGATGCAGGAACTATTGTGAATCAGGGCACCCTGTGCCTGTGCCCTTGTTTGGTGCACACACCTGGAGAGGTTTGGAATGGCCAAAAAATGAGTCCTGTCCTGTCTGGTGGGCAGCGAACAGAAGCAGCCTCTGCCCTGCGCTTCACCTTCACAGGCACTAATCACACACTCTCGCTAATTTACTTCTGCCAAGCTGTTACAACAGCACCCAGAACTGCTCTCTGAATCATCATGTTGGGGTGTTTGAGCTGGATTTTCCCTGGCTGCTGGCTCTTCCCAGGAAGGAATGCCTGGCTCTTTGCTGTCTGCAGTGTATCATTGCACAAACCCCACGTGGAGAGTGCAGCAGCTCAGAAAACTGCTGAGTTGACCCCAAAACAGGGTGGTTTTGGCAAAGTGGCATCTTCCTGCTGCATCAGACCAGGGATGGTGAGAGGAATCATGTGCAGCATCACTGCTGTCCCCAGAAAGGTGGGGTGCCCGTGTCTCCCCATCACCAGGCAGGACACAGGGGCAGTTCCAGCTCCTGCACGTGAAGGGTTTGACTTTTCAAAGCTCTCCAGGTATTTTCCAGTTGGAATAAAACTCACCTTTACCATTTTATGGAGGCATCAAGCTGTTCATGCTTCTCTATCCCTGTTTTAAGGGAAGTTTTATTAGGTCAGTCCATGGATTTTTCAGTTAAAATAATTGGTGTTTTACACCGTGAGCATCAATACAAATGTAAACACAAGCAGGAACAGCAGCGATGTGTGACCTGGGTTTGGCTCCCTGGGCTGAGCTGAGGTTCCCTCAGGAACCCTCAGGTTCTCTAAGGAGTGATAGAGGAGTGTAGAATGGGGCTGACCTGCTCTCCATGGATCTTCAGCACCAAAGCCCACCCTGTGCTGAGCCTGGAGCTCTCCTGTCCCTGCTGGGACCTGTGAGGTGTGACAGGACCCATCCTGCTGGCAGGAGATGCTCTGAACTGAGGGGACAGGGCTGGGTACAGCAACAACTCTCGGGTTGGGAGGGCTGAGTATCTCTTCCATCCTCAGGAAGGAGCTGGATAATAGCTTCCAGCAGCTTCTGGAAGCACAATCCCAGTTGGAATGTCACACCAGGACATGGCATTCACTTGTACTGGTGCATTCCTCCCTACCTGGGCAAGTGAACTCACACCAGGCTCTTTGGCAGAGGGGGAGGGAGGTTCTATATGCTATTCCATACTTCCTCCTCCATTTAGATGGATTAATTGACCTTTAAAAATGTGCCCAGAAAATAAATGACCTAATAAAATGAATTATCCTCTTCCACAGTGCTCGAAATCCACTGTAACTTGAGAGGAGACTAATGAAACATTGAAAGCATTGAAGAAACGACTAATGAAAGAAATAACCCTAATAAAGAATAATTGATTAGTCATTTGAAAGCACTGCAAAGGGTGGGGTGAAGGCTCAGCTGGGCCAGGGCAGTGTGGACTGGCTGTGAGACACATTTTCCTCCCATTTCTGTTCCTCTGGTGGCAGGCAGGAAGGTGGGAGCTGCTGCTGAGGCTTGTGTGGGACCTGAGTGCCACCAGCATGTGCTCATCTCAAATTATCCTTCCTTGCAAAAAATTACAGGTTAAAGAAAAGCTGGATAAGACTTCTGGAACTGCTGCCACTTCTTTAATCATAGTTTCCAAGAATTTAACAAATTGAGCATGGAAGAGGGAAGCTGGCACTGCTGCCACAGCCTCCTTGGGCTGGAGCGACTTCTGGATTGGTTTTTGGCACCACAGAGCCCTTATCTCACTGACCTAAGCCTGTGCCTTAATTTTTACGAGCTCCTCGGCGAGGCTGGTGGAGCAGAACGACAGCAGTATATCCCAGTTCAGCGAGGGGATATTGTTCCCAGGATGGGAAATAAAAGTGGAAGTGTCCGCAGCGGATTTACAGCGGGCGATAAGCAGGGTTTCACCAGCAGTCCCCCAGCAAATTCTGTTTATTGTCAGCTTCCCGCTGCCTGGAGCTGCGTGCAGGACAGAACAACTCAGTGACACTGCAATTGTCTCCATCGACCTGCCCTGTGCTGCCTGGGAATGCTCCTGCTGCTCCTCCCAGCCCCCTGATGCTCATCCCTCTGGAGCAGTAACAGCACCAGGGAGCCTCTCCCTTGTGACATTCACATTCTCTGGACAGAGAGACATAATTCTCCCTCAGGATTTTTCCTGGAGGAGCACAGAGAGAAGAAGAGAAAATTCTTATCTCTGCTCCTGTGTTTTCCCCATGTGGAATGTGTTTGGAGATTGTTTACCTGAGATGATTGCTTGATTGGATTCTGGTGGTGGTTGTTTGGAATCAATGAGCAGTGGAATCCAGCTGTGTCTGGACTCTCAGCAGAGGGTCAGGGGTTTTTGGTAGTTAGTGATAGTTAGAAGTAAGTAAGTAGATAGTATAGTATAGTATCTCTTTAAAATAGTATATTAGTGTAATATAGTATAGTTTTAATAAAGTGAGTGTTCAGCAATTCCAAAGCCTGGGAGTCAGATATCAATCATCATTTTCCTGTGTCGGGTTTGCCTGTTTTACTATTATTTAGTAATTATTTACTATTATTACCCCCTGAATGCCATCTCTCACTCTTGGTAACCCAGCTGAGCTGGGGGCAGAGGAGCATCTCCTCTGTCCTGACTCTCTGTGAGTGACACTGCGTTCTCCTCGCACAGGATATTCCAGAACTGTTGGGGAGGGGGCTGCAGACTCTGCCTTGGACTTAAACAACCCCGTTGGTCCTGGCAGAGCCACCCCTGCAACACTCCCACAGGCAGAGCCCTCGGTGTTACCGCCACAGGCTGCCAAAGCACCGATGCCTATTTACATATTTCTTTAAGCAGTCATTAGAAATTCTGCAAAAGAAGGTCCCGATGAAGTGCTCATTAATAATCCCCCGGCCCGCAGGTTGGCGGTGCAGTTGTTTGCACAAGCAGCCATGTTCCACAATCCCACCAGGATGTTCTCCCGCGATGGTGCCATCCATAACTCTGTATTAAAAGTGTCACACGCGGCGTGCTCTCGTTCCTCAAACCTGCGCCTTCTGTTTGTTTATTTGTTCTTTCCAGCACAAAACAATTCAACCTCCACAGTTATTTTAAGCAAATCAGGTTCCACTCAGCGTTTCATTTCCATTTTAAAATATGTCCTTGCAGGAGCTGCAGGAGGTGCGGGCGTTTCCAGCAAATCCATCCATCCTAGCTGAACCGTTTTTGTAAGGGTGTTATTAACACTGGCAGCCAGAGATGGGCTCAACAGGATGCCCTCTCTTCCAAAAGATGCCAAATGTGGCAGAAAGTGGGGGCGTGGGGGCATGGGAGCAGCCAAGCCAGGGAGTGGAGCCCTCACTGGAACACAGCTCCAGGCACGGCGCTCATCATTTCCTCAGCCTGATTTTCTTCTCCTTGTCCCAGTCACAACTGCCAGATTAGCTGGAGGTGAAAGGAATATTAAAACTTTAATAAAGTCGTCAAGACTGAGCCACGTCTGGGCTCTGTCCTTGTCTGAGTGTTACCTTTGGTTGGGATTTAAATTTTTATAAAAGATGTCAGGTCTGGACGGAGCTGGGAGGAGGAAATCAGGCTCTCATGTAGTTACTGGTATCCCAAAAGGGAGGTGCAGCAGCACGAGTGAACTCCATCCTGGGGCTGGGAATGCAGCTGGGTCTATCCAGGGATGCTTCTCTGCGAGAAAAGGCTTTGCTCTCTGCCCTAAGGTGTCCACAAATCCCTGTAAATCTATACTTTGCATCAGTCACAGCTTCTGCTGGGAAGATCCACAGCCTTGTCTGCACAAGGCCCCTGAGAATTGGATACAGAAGGCGTTGGGAAGCAGCTCCAGCTGCCAGATCAGTGTCCATAACTTCAGTTCTTGCCATTGATTTTCCTCCTGCTTGCTTGGCACATGATGTATCTGGCTAATAAAAGCTAAGTGGGAGTACTGCTCGTTCCACAGAGCCCCAGTGCTGGTATCCCTCGACATCCTTATCCCCAGCTCCTGATGTCTCTAAAGTGACTCCACTGGCATCTCCTGCACCTCTCCCCGGGGCTGGTGAGAGGCATCACAGTGGCAGTGACGATGACTCTGGGGTCTCTCACAAGGTGCAGCGATTGCCTGAAGCTGTTATGAGACCTGAAGGTCCTCACACCCTGCTTGGAACCAAATCCTGGCCTTCCCCAGAGGGAAGGGAACACTTCTCCTGCAGGTCTGGGATGTGCTGGCAGGGTTTGGGATGCAGCAGCTCCAGGTGCTTGAGATGCTGAGCTGTGCACCCAAACACCCTTCCCTAATTCCCCTCCACATCCCTGTTTGTGCAGCCCTGGATGTTCCAGGCTGGTGATTGATCATGTGCTGAGTCCCAAATCACAACAAGCAAAAATTGAACCGTAGCTCAAAACCAGCACTGAGGTCATGGTTTGAGTATTGAAGAACTGTCTATGAGGCACCATAAATCCTAATCTGGGTTTGTTGGGGCTTTATTAGGAGGGAACCCTCTTGGCTGGGGTGCTGTGGCTTTGCTGCTGCCCATGTGCCTGCTTTGGCCTCCCTGGGAGTGGGAGAATTCCTCAGCCCTTCAGAGAGAGCAGCAAGTCCTCTCCACGTGGCCTCAAGTGGAGACTCCTCATATTTCACACAGAAACTCATCTTCAAATCTCAGCATGACGAGGGCACTTGGCACTAATGAAATGAAAAATGTTTCTGTTAAGCAGAGAAGCTGTTAGGACAGCTTGAAGTATTGTGCTCCTCTGTCAACTCCAAAGTGGACCAATTTTCCACGAGGTTCTTACATATATTTGTTCTTAACCTTAAGAATATGATTGCAGGGATAATAACTCAATCCTGCGAGCAGGAGGGAGAGCAAACAGAGAGAGCTGCCCTGCTGTTTGCCCTGGGAAGGAAGAGCCCAGAGCTGCAGCTGCCTTTGCCCTGGGCATCTCCTGAGTTCAGACCTGAAACAGCCTCTTTGGGGGTCCCTGGCTGCAGCCCCTCTTGGCTGATTCTCTGGGGAGAAACGAGTGTGTTCTCTGTCCTGGAGTGAGTAATGCCATGAGTGCAGGCACAGTGACAGAGCCTGACTAGAAATGAAACGAGATCATCCACCAGGTAGAGCGTAGGTAGGGAGCTCCAATTCATCACCACTGAAATGACATTCCAATGCAAATTCCCCAGCTCTGTTGGCAATTCTTAATTGGCCAGTCTATCAAAACAGGTATCAGTGCTGTTCCATCCCAGGGATATGATACTTCCCTCCAGCTTTCAGAAGTGGCTTTATGTGTTTTCCAAATTGCTCTTCGGCTTTGAAAAACCTAATGTAGCCTGAACAGCTGAAATGAAGGGCTGCAAACAGAGTGCTGGCTCCGTGCAGGATCCAAATCCCTGAGCAGCAGCATCCTGGTGGCTGGGGAGCAATAGCACAGAGCAAGGGTTATAAATTACCCAGGATCTCCTGCTTCTATTTTTTCCCCCCCTTTTTTTAACAAAAACTGAATTTATGAACACGGACTTTGAATTATTACCCCAAAAAGGCACATTAGGTATTTTACAGCATATTTCATGTAGTTTCTCATCTAAAAAAGGCAGACAGGCAGAGGAGTGTAAAGAACAAACTGTTCTTCACTAATAAAGTGTCGCCAAAGATAATCAGCAATTTCCTTTCACTGCTGAGCCTGTACATGGGGCTGGATATTTATAGTTCCTTGTCCCAAGCTGGGCCCCTCTGTGCTGCCCCAGTTCCAGCCACCACCAGGCACCCAACCCCACTGGCTGCACTTGTGGGGGGAAATTTTCCTTTCTCCCAAGCTTCTCCAGGGTGACAAAAATCTCTATTAAGCCCTTCAGCAGAGCCTAAAGCCTGTGGATCTGCCTGACATTATGATATAGCTCGGAACAGCTCAAAATCCACCCTCGCAAAGTCCACGGGAGTAAGAGGATTAGAAGTGATGGGAAATTAAATGCCAGTTTCTCCAGAAGATGAGCGGAGGAGGCTCTGCTGGTGCCCTCCTGGCCGTGGGCTCGGTTCTCAGAGATGCTGGTGGACAAAAATATCCTTCCTGGGAGAAGGAGCCAGCGTTGATTCCCTGAACTGTCCCCTTTCTCTTGCCCTTGGGTCTGTCCCAGCTGAGCCTGGCTGGGTTTTGCCTCTCCCAGAGATGTGGCCCTGGCATTTGGCTTTGCCTGCCTGGCCCAAGCTGCTCCTTCAGTATGAAGGGACAGGGTTTGCCTAAAAACATGTGGCTGAGGCAGCAAATGTAAATTGGATGTATCCATCTGCCATGAACTACTTGGCCTGGAGAAGAGTTATGGTGGCTTTGGGAGCTGTTGGGGAGAGGAGAAACATTGGGCAGATCGGTTGGAGCAAATGGTAACGAGGATTTATGGGGTCTGCTGGTGGCAAGAGTTTATCTGGGCTCCTACAAAGTGTTCCTGAGAGAGGGGTATGGATGTGTAACTCAACAGGATGGCAGAGGCCACCAGGAGTGTCACTCAGCCCAGCCTGGACGCGAGCACTAAACTGGCCTCAACAAGAAATTAATGAAGGCACAAGACTCCACGGTGGCTTCTCCACAGGAAGGCTGCTCATTTTGGGGTTCTCTGGAGCACACACAGCACACAGGCACCAACTGGGCTGTGCTGGCTGCAGCTGCCAGCACTGGCGTTTCCTTCTGCTCCTCCGAATCGCGGGCGCTGGAATCCGCCTCCCCGTACGTGGCAGCTTCCCAAAACTGTGCAATTAAACAAGTGGCTGGAAATGAAGTAGGAGAAGGGGCAGCTCTGCTGTGGATGTGGGAAAGGAAACAAATGTTTTCATATAAAGGGAGTTTACACTGCGTATAAATCTGAATGCCAGAAGCTTAATACATTGTGGACAGAAGCTGTTCCATCATTCCAGGGCTATTAAATTTTTTAATCAAACGCTTTAGCTATTAAACTGCTGAGGGTTGGCAAGGGCTGGCTCTTCCTGTAGGATAAACCCACCACGGTCCAAACAAATACAGAATTAATTCCAGGTGCCAAAGGAATGGAGGAGTCAATATAAGAGTAATATTTCCTGGGGCCTGGCTGGTCCCATCCCACCTGCTGGGAGGTGACCTGAGGTTTGGGGGCCTGGGTGTCTGTCCAAAGCCACCCAGGGAGCATGTGGCAGACCTTTGCAAGGACTGGGACTCTCCTGCCCTGCCCTGCCCTGCCCTGCCCTGCCTCCTCCCAGCAGGAGCACCTGGGCACTCTGAGGGGAATGCAGACTCTGAGGGGGATGCAGACCACGGCTGTGGCTGCCTCCATGCTGTGGCCCAAGTGTCACATCTGGGAGGTCTCACACCAGGAGGACAAGAGCTTCTCCTGGAGTGTCACAGCCCAGGGGAGGAGCTGCTGCTGCTGGTGGCTGCTCTCATCTGCAGCCCTGCCCTTGTCAGCTGTGCTGCACAGCTGGATGCCCTGCTAGCCCTAACCAAAATATGCCAGTGAAAGTCCATCTGCCGTGTCCAGCAGAGCTCCAGCAAGGCTGGTGCCACAGGACAGCCCGTGCTGAGCCTGGCTGGCTGGGCAGCTCTGCTGGGGGCTCACTCATCCATCACTGCTGAGGAGCAGCGAGCAGGGGCACTGACACACTGCCAGGGAAAGAACCAACACAGAGGAAGCAGTGGGAAAGAAAATATCTGCAGCCTGGTGGGTAAAGCTGGTTTTAAGGATACAGAGAAAATTCGTGTCAGGTGAGAAATGTAGAAGTTCACCTTGATTAAGTCACCTGAAACACGGTGGCTTACTGCACTCCTGCTCTGGCAGCTGGGCTGGTCATTACTCCTCGTGGCACTGCCCACGTTTCCTGAGCTGAAAAGGTGCTGGGAACAGCCCTCCCACCTTGAGATGTGCCTGCCTGGCCTCTCTGCTCTGTGGCCGAGGCAGGAGTCTGCCCATCATCGCAGTGTCTTCTCTCCCGAAATAACCCGTGACTGATGGCGCAGCAAAGTTTCAGGGAAGGAGGCAGCAGGTAATTATGAATTCCTGCCTGGACCTCAGCTTCTTCCCTCACATACCAATACCCTTGTAGGTTTTCCCTCAGGCAGAACTGTAGCTGTGGATTTGCTCTTTATCCCTCTAAACACATAATCCACCCCAAACCCCGCTGGTCCCTTGCAGCTCATCCCGACAAGGCAGCACTGCATGTGCCTAATAACCCATTCTTTTAAAAAACATTTGATTTTATCCCTTCTAATTGTTTTTCCCTGCAATCTTGAGGGAAAAAAAAACATGTAAAGCTGCCAGCTTTCAAGCCTAAGCAGCTGGATCCTTGAGCTCCCCGAGTTCAGGAGGGAGGTGGTGCAGGTGTGGGATGGGTGGGTGGACAGATGGATGGACATGGGCAGAGCTGAGCTGTGGGGCACGCTGGCCTTGCCCCATCTCGTGATGTTTCCATGGGCTCCAAGCCTGTCTGGGTGCCCCAGCAGCCCCAGCACTGCTGGTGTGGTCCAGCAAAGACACGTCTGGGAGGTCACTGGTGGTGGCCAAAGGTAAAGCAGGAGACCAGGGCTGGCATTCACGCACCAGAGCCAGCTGCACACCACTCCCAGCAGATCCCTGACTTCTTTTTTTCCTTGCTGACCCCAAAATATATGTCATTCTGTGTCTTTTCACACACATACACACAAAAACCCCAAAAGTTTTTGTCCTGGATTTCCAGGCACTGAAATAAGTCTGGAAAAGATTAAACCTCATTTCAAGGTCTCCTGGGTGGAGGAGTTGCTTACTCTGCCCTGAACCTTTCTGCAGGTGCTCAGCTCTTAGGTTTTAAGCTGTGATCTTGTGGATCCAATGCTTCCCTTGGCCATGCTGGAGAGCCCTGCAGGTGCTGTCACATCTCAATGGTGCCACATTGCACCTTCCCATTCAAATCCCATCCCCTGTCCCTGCCCCTTTGGTGCTGACATGTTCACCGCTTTCATTACATCCTGTACAATTAAGCTGAAAAGATACAGAATGTTATCAAATTAGAATAACAGCCAAGCATAGATGGAGGCACTTAGCTGGGAAACGGGAGCGTGAGCGTGGAGCACAGACAGGCCCTGCAGGAAATTGAGCTGAGTTTCAATCACTGTAATGACACCTTGTCCAGCCACACAGGGAGAGCGGGAGCTGGAGACTGGAGCAGCCAGCAAAGGAGACCAGCTCTGAAAAATGGCCCTTGGTTATGGGCAGGAGGAGGCATTACCTGGGGAATGCAGGCAAGGGAGTTGAGGATCTTGGACTGCCAGCAGCTTTCCTTGTCCTTCCTCCGGCATGCACAGACCTTGCCAGTGCTCAGCACCCCCCAAAGAAAGGTCACTCAAGCGTCAATGTTCTACCATTCATGGAGCAGCCTAGTGAGCATGGACCACCTCCAGAACCAGGCAAACTCCTGCAGGATGTGTCTCAGGAGCCCTGAGATGGGTGAGAACAGAGGTGGTGGCTGTGTGCTTATCCTGGAGTGGGAACCTCCAGTGGGCTCCGGGATCGTGCAGCTCTTGGGTCTGAGCAGCTGCAGCAGCAGAAGGGGTGTGTTGCCACAGGCCCCCAGCCAGGGAATAATTAGCACTGACTCCATGATTGCAGAAGGCTGATTAATTGCTTTATTATATCATCTTATACTATATTATCCTATCCTTATTAAGAAACTCAGTAACCCTTCCAGCCAGTCCAATACAGCTTTGACCTAATTGGTCAATCAAACCAAACACCATCCAGTGTCCAATTAAGAAATCACCCTTTGGTAAACAAATCTCCATGACACATTCCACATGGGCACAACAGCAGGTGCAACAAGTGGAGATAAGAATTGTTTCTCATTCTTTCCTCTGATCTTCTCACAGCCTTCCCTGGGAAAATGCCTGGGAAACTCTGTGCCTGCTCTCTGTGGCCAGAGAGCTGCTGCCACAGGGGTGATGCTCTCAGCTCTGGGGATTAAATGGGGGAAGGTTCAGAACACCTTGAGCTGGTGTCACCAGTGCACAGGTGACACTGGCTGCTGTTCATGGCTCAGGAAAGCAGGGCACTGTGTAATTAGTGTGTGCAAGGAGGGTGATGTGGTTACTGCTTATCAGAGATCTCTGGCCAAGCTGAGGTGATACACGTGGCTTCAGGGACAGGGGAGTATTTTTCTTTTAAATAACAGCACCTACATGTTTAATTTAGGTAGCACAATAACCATAAACCCTAGAAAGCAATTCTTCGTTTTAATAATTCATCTCCTCAAGTTTTACTGTGATTGATCAAAGATATTAAATTTAATAAGAGAATTTATCAAGGTTATCTGATGTCAAAATAAAAGGGCTGTGTTCCCTGGCCGGGGGACACTGTGTGTTTGTGCGTGTCCACATTATATATCCAGGCATCACATGGGGGACAGGGAAAACCGAGGTCAGCTGCTGCAGCTTCTTGGGAGAATCCTTCAGGAATGTCTCCTTGGGAGAATCCTTCAGCTCTGGCTCCAGCTTCTCACCCAGTTCCCAGTGGAGGGGCTGAACCATGTCCCCTCTGCCTGCAGGCTCCGCTCCTGGTGTTATTTTTGCATCAAGGCTGGACCCCTGCACGGTGCCATGGACCTGCCAGTGTGAAGGTGCCTGCAGATCCAGCAAGGGAAGGAATATCTCAGGAAATGACAGGGAGAAAGGGCTGGCAGTGCTGGGGATGCCCACAGGGACAAGGGCAGCAAGGAGCAGTCAGGAGCTCACCGAGGGCAGAGCCAGAGCCCAGGCTCTCCCCTGGCACTCAGAACTGGATGAGGAGGAGAGCAGGAGCAGAAATCAGGATCCCTAATTAATGTCCCCAAGCACTGGCACTGACACTAGGAGTTTGCATCCATCACCCAGCCCTGGTGGTGATTACCATAATTTTGCCTTCAGTGCTGTAGGTGTGACTCAATTACGGAAGGGAAACCCCACGACTTTTATGCAGTTATCAATCTGAATTACACCGGGCATTTTTAATCATGGAGCTCATTCCAGGAGCCTTTCCATGCTGCCTTTGGCATCATCATCCTTCCTGTACTTCTAAAAACAACCCAAAAGGAAGAAACAAGCAGAGCCCATGTTTGCCCGCACACCAGCCCAAGGCAGGAGGGGACAGGTTGGGTGACATTGGCAATGTCCCCATGCTGGGCAGAGCAGCTCCCTGCCGTGCTCCTGCCTGCACACTCAGCCCTGACCAGGAATTATTCTGGTCGTGAAGAGGCCAAATTACATTTTATATTTCTTGTTAATGCTTCATCGTCTCCTCAAGCTGAAGGATAAGCTCCCTTTATGAACGGGGTTCAAGACCCATCAAGAATTGTTCAGACAGGTCAAGCAGGAATTGATGTATTCAAATAAAGACTGTAAAAAATGTCCATTATCTGTAAATTAAAGCCAGGATGGCCACAACTCCTCTCACCCCTCTGCTCAGAGCAGTTCTCCTTTGGAAAGTCACATCTTCCAGCCCAGGAGTAAAAAAAAAAATCCCCTTAATTTGCCTTGCTACAATATTGAATTACCATTATACCGCTGAATAAATAAAGAATGTGGTTTCTGGAAATTCCCATAGATCACCATAAAATGCCTCATTATTGTCGAGGTGGCTTATGACAGGGGCTATTAACAGGGAATGGAATCAATAATGAGAGGGAGTGCAGGGAACAGGCTGTGATGGGAACCCCACAGAGAAAGGTGGGTTTTAGGGGCAGGCAGGGGTGAGTGGGTGCCTGGCGGCTTCCCTGCTCTGCCACCCTACACCCTCCAGTCCCTAAAACCCCACAGACAGCACCATCCATCGCTGGCAAGTGTCAGGTGACAGCAGGCTCTGGGCAAAGCTGCTTTTCCAGATGCAGGAGGGGGAATCTGGGGGGAGCCCCTGGGCACCTTTGCCAGCTCACCCAGATGCAGCCAGAGCATGGCCCGAGGCTTCCCAGATGTAGGATGTTTTCCAAGGGAGTGGGCCCGCTGGCCAGAGAGATGGAATCATTCATCTCAAAGTCTAAAGTACATTCTGCTAATCAGGATTACAAAGAGCAGGGATAAAGAAGCCAGCAACAACTCTGTCCTCTAAGTGCTGAATTTGCCCTTGGACACAAAGAACAAATTGATAATTATTGTTCTAATTCTTTTCCCTGAAGGCCTGGCTGGAGAATTAAAGCCTTGAGCTTTCTAGAGACTGAATAGCCCAGTTTATAATTTGCTGCTTTCCAAAGCACATTGTCCTGTGGCTTCCTGCTTGCTCCAACCTCGGCTCCATCAGCTCCCGCCACCCTCACTCCTGTTAAGGGTCACAGGGAGCCCCTTCTAATTTTTCTGTGTTGTAATGAGTAAATAAACTCAGCTGGTGATCCAGAGCATGTGGAGATGAGGAGTGAGCACAAAACCTGGCCGCAGCATCAGGAGAGGAGCTGGGATGGGCACTGCAAGGGCAGGGTGCTGGTGATGCCAGGGAAGGGCTGACCTCAGCATGTCACCAACAGGGAACATTCCCATTCCATTCCTTAAAAATCTCACTGTGAGAGTCGTTCCCAGACCCACCACTCCTGCAGAGGGGGGAACCAGGTGCATAAAGCTCACCCAGAGGGGCTTGGCATTCCCTGGGTGCTAACAGCACCTCAGGGTGCTTGGGTATGGTGTGGCACTCCCTTCCTCTGCCCAGGACACTTCTTACACCAGCAGAGGGACGTGCTGCTGAAACATGATTGCTTTTTACGTTGAAAGAGAAGCTCCAAAGTGTGGATTAAGAGTGGCTTAAAACCCATGGAACACAAACGCTGAGGTGGCAAAGCACCCATGGCTGAGCGACGGCGAGGACAGCCCCATCCATCTCCAGGCTCAGCCCCTAAAACCTGATTGGGGGTGTTAAAAGACAGTAGATTTGAATGATATGCAGAGTCCAATATTATTTAAAGCCTCATAAGTCAGTAATAACGCTTTAAAATCCTTCCTAAATCTTGCCAGTAGCCGGGGCAGGTTGGTTTTAGGCTGGGAGAGGATGAGCTGCTTTTGCTGTGCTGTGAACAGGGATGGGAGGGAGCAGAGAGCGTGGTCAGTGACTGGTAGCACCGGGGTGGGTTAGAGAGAGAAATCTGAGACGCTGTGGACAGCTCCTGCTCTGTGTGGGACGGGCTGTGCTGGATGTGGCAGCAGATGCTGATGTGCAGCGCTGACGTGTCCCAGCTCCTCGGCACCCTCTGCCAGAAGCGTGTCCAGCTCCATGCTCCCACTGGCTGTGACTGTGCCCTTGTGCTGAGCAGGGACTCATGGGGACAAACTCATTTTCCTCTGGGCTTCGGAGCGCTGCCACCGCCGGGCCCATCACCGCGGTGCCGCGCGGCGACCTGGCTATTTATAGCCTGGAAAGGATGTCAAGAGCCTCGGAGACAAGGGACAACGTCTGGGGATGGAAACAATACGAGTGCATTATGTGGCCTCCCTGGCAGCCAAAGCTGTCTCTTCTCCAGGGGACTGAGGGCAGCAGCTCCTCGTGCTGTGCCCGCGGGCGCTGCGGTGCTGCCGAGGACCGGCGCGCGCGGCACGGGACGCGGCACGGAGCCAGGCGGCTGTCAGGATCCTCACCGCCGCCACTCGCTCGTCACAACGTGGGCTGGAGATGGGAGATCTGTTTTTCCTGGTTAATAAGGTTTATTTTTGTTCTGAATGAATAATACATGATTAGTGTCAAAATAAATTACAGTCCTTCCATTATAAACCACTTTGCTGTTCTGTATCTTCTCCTCTCCCTGTCTTTCTGTTTCTTTCAACTATCTTTCTTTCTCTTTGGCTCCTTCTCTCTCTTTAAAGCTCCCTCTTCCTCTTGTCACCGTCACACCATTCATTTCACAGCAGCAGAACAGAATATAAATGCGCTGCCTTAGGGCTCGTCGAAGTTAAGCGCGTGTTGCGTGAGGAAGCGCTGATTGGCCTAAATTATGTAAGAACAACCCGAAGCGGCTGGGAATTCACTCCTTTGATAGAAACAATAACAATTTCAAGATTTAAATACCTGCATTTTCCAGCCGCACTGGGGTCACAGGCTGAGGGAGGGAGCAGGGCTGGGTGCTCTCTCCCATGTGGAGCCCGCCCAAGGGGCTCCCCTGTCCCCTGGGGTTGGAAGTTCCAGCACACATGTGGGTGATGGCATCCTTGAAGCATCCCTGGATCTGCCTTTTGATAGATTAATAAAATTCCAGGATGGTTTGGGTTAGAATGGACCTTAAAGATCATCCACCCCCTGACACGGACAGGGACACCTTCCCCTCAACCAGGCTGCTCCAAGCCCTGTCCATCCTGGCCTTGGACACTTCCAGGGATCCAAGGGCAGCCACAGCTTCTCTGGGTAACCTGTGCCAGGGCCCCACCACCTCAAAGGGAAGAATTTCATCCATTTCTTCCCCTCCTTCACTTTGAAGCCATTCCCCCTTGTCCTGTGACTCCAGGCTCCTGTAAATAGTGTCTCTCTGTTTTTCTTGCAGTCTCCCACCAGGCACTGGAGGCACCGCTGCCACTTGCATCCCCACAGCCCTTCCTTCACACCCCCTGGGTACAGAAAGTCTGTCTGGAGCTGAGGGGGCACACCTCCCCTCCCTGGAGCACACCCTCACCCACAGCAAGGATGTCCCAAAGCTGTTTGGCCACTTTTGCCAAGGCCATCACCTGCCCGTGCACCAGGACCACTGAGGCAGGAGGGAGCTGCTGCCTCTCCCCTGGCAGAGCCAGGGCATGGATGACTTCAATCAGAGTCTGATCACTCGGGCAGCTCTGGGATGTATAATTTAACAGAGGATATTCCATTGCAGACTCCTTGCCAAGATGCCTGGAGCAGGTGACTCAGGTACTCAGGCTCCGAGGTGGGATTGCTGCATTTCCCACCTGTCACTGAAGAACCAAGTGGCCGCATTTTTCTTTATTCCATCATTACAAAAAAGAAGCAGCTTCATAAAATATTTATATTTCTAAAAATAATTGATTTCCTTTTAAGATCCTTGAAGTGAAACCTTAGGGTGGTGTAAGAGCTGTCCAGGTCACATTCCAAAGAGAACAAACCATAATGAAACTGCTGGCACAGCCACTTCAGAGGGAGGACCGACGGCTTTATTTAATTACTTTATACAATCCAGGCTCTACTTCTCAGCCTCAAACAATGAGAAATGATCAGAATCTCTGCAAGGACCCACAGCTCAAAGCTCCTGTAGTTGCAGATTGAGCTGCTGAGGCATATGGGGCTTCAGCAGCTCGGGGAGGGTGGGAGAAGGGGAAAGGTAGCTTGAGAATTTGGGAGCCTGAGGGGACCTGGGAACCTCAGGCTGGCTAGGGGGAGCAATAAGGTGGGAATACCCATAAGTTAACTTGCTCCAGGGAAAAAAAAAAATTATTTCCTTTGGGTCCTCTGAAGTTTCTTCAAGTTTTCTCAGTTTTTCCACCTTTGGGGGCTGCCTGGCACATGGCTGGGCAGCAGGTGCTGATCACAGCTTCTGTGAGAGCAGCACAACACACAAACACTGCATTACAGAGATTTTCTCTGCAAAGGGTGGGCTTGCATGTGCTGGCCTCACCTTGCTTTGCCCACACCAGCCTGCCCAGAACAGCCCTGCCCCAGTGAGGGCAATCCATGCCTGCTGTATGTGGAAAACCATGGGATTCATAAGGCTGCCAAGGTAAAATAGGATGGGAGCAGGCTCACTGTAGGGCTGAGACCCAGCCTTGCTCTCCATCATTTTACCATGAATTTCCTTTCACCTAAAGGTTTTCCAAACAAACACTCACTCCCACCCCAGGGCAGCTGCCCTTGGTCTTTTGTTCTCTATAAAACGAGGCACACTGCGACCTTTCCCAAAGGGGAAAGACAATCTCAGTTTGATAAATTCCTGGGAACAATGTGCATCTCATTCCGGTTTATTACCCTTGTCAGAAGGTTACAGAAATGCTCGCTCAGATTATGGTGCTTAACCCACTGCCAGCCCCAGCCATAAATCCCAGCCTCTGCCTGCACTGGTACCTGGGGCAGGGCTTGGGCATCAGATGGATCTTTGGAGCATTGGGAAGCCTGAGCCAGTGGGTCAGAAACCAATACTGGTTTAACCTCATTCATCCCAATAAATCTCCTTTAGGGCATGAGGATATCAGAGCTGACTGTTTTTTTACAGGCATGGTATTTCTGCCTTCCTGAGGTACAAACCCAGCCAGGGAAACATCTCCCAGGTTGATTTGTGCCAACAGCTGAGTCATTTAACTGGTGGGATTTATACAGGCAGGGACAAATTGGACACCTGCGCTGAGAAAGCGGAGTTCAAGCCAAAATAAAAATCAGCCCCCAATTGTTCAGAGGTGGCTCTGCTATTATCCATCAAGGGCATTGTCTTCGGGGAGACAATTCCTGCTCGGAGTTCGTCCCCACATCATCTGTCACAAATTCATGTCCATTGTTCGAGATGACGACACGTACATAATGATCCTGTGAATTCCAGCGCGTTTCAGCTTTGCTGTTTAAGCAGCAGCAGCCGGTGAGGGATGAAGGTTTAACACACGGGTGTGATCTAATGGAAAGCTCTTGCTGCCGTGCAATCCGGAGGCAGATGGCTCCCAAGCTGCAGACGGCTGTGCTCCTGAATGGCTCTTTTTGAGGATGGCTGCACCGGGGTGTTGGGCAGGAGATGAAAGGTGCCAATGACTGCTCAGGGCAGAGAGTGGTGGCCACAGGCTCTGATTTCCCCTGCACAATGGGCTGAGCAGGCTGGAGGATCCTGTGTGGGGCAGGAGGTGCTGGTGCCGGGCAAGTCAGGGCCTCTGAGGTCTTGTGCTTCCAACCCACAATGGCTCCAGCCTGGACTCCCCATACCAGGGCTCCTCACTTTCCTTTTAATCAAACTTCAAACGCAGGGTAACGACTTAAACATCTGCAAAGGAAGCAGCCAAGGGAGACATAAGGGCTTGTTTGATCTTTTCCTGAAAGGAGAGTAGGAATCAATTCCTAACAGAAAATGCATAAGGACAGTGCTGGAAGGAAAAGCCAGAGCAGAGCTGTGTCCAGTCACACAGGGCGGGTTTGTGCTCCCAAGGTTTGGCACCTTGAGGGCAGCAGCCAAGCGGGTGGCATGACCAAGATGTGAGTTCAGCACTCATTTCTCCTTGGATTGCACGTGCAGGCAGGGAAAGCTGTGAAGATGAGGCCAAGTCCCCCTGATGGGGTGGGTGCCCTACCTGCTGGCTGGCATGTCCATGCCACAGCCTTCAAAATCTGCTTCAGCAGGAGCTGGGGCTGTGTTGAGAAGGAGGAGGAGGAGGAAAAGGAGGAGGAGAAGGTGGAGGAGGGTAAAGCCCACGAAATGTTGATTCTTGCTGGCAGAGGGGCGCTGCAGGCGCAGGGCTGGCAGGGAAGCAGAGCCAGCTCCCCCGGCTGTCCTGAGCACATCCCCTGGGAGCTCCTCGCTGGCACTCCTGTCTCTACCAGCACGAGCCTCCAGTGCTGCCTGGGGTGGTGCTTTTCAGTGCCAGGATTTAGAAGAATGAAATCTAAAAGCTGGCAAGAGACATGAAGGGAAGTCGCTGCCTCCAACAATAACGGCATATTTCAGTAGCTGAATTGAGTGTGACCCTTCCCATGCAGCAGGTCAGCAAACAAAGCAGGGGATTAATTACTGCTGTCGATACATATCTTAGCAGCATCCAAACATTTATAACTGTGAGTTAGTGCCATGGTCACACTGCTGGAGCTGGCGTGTCCAGGCCTGGCACTGGCAGCTTCTCCCGCTGCTCTCAGGGACGTCGTCTGGGTCACTCCACTCTGCTTCCAGCCTCGTGCTGCACTGTGCTCTGGTCTACTTCCAGAGCCAGACATGCTCAAAACAGGGTTTCCCCAAGCTGTTTTTGGCCTTGGATGGTCCTCCCTGCTCTCTGCATGCCCACAGCACCTCAGTGGCTGTCCCTGTGTCACCCTGCTAATGACAAGGCTTTCAGAAGGGGGTGGATAATAATCACAGCACGCTGTTTCTCACGTTCTCCTCAGCTGGCAAACTCTGCCGGCAGCCTCAGCCGCTACGTCAGAAGCAGGAAAAGAGCAGAGATGGCTCAGCTGTGTGCTCTGAGTGGAGCTGTGGGCTGGGGAGCAAGGACACTCCGGAGAGCACGGAGGGGAGCCGGGGGCTGAGCTGGCAGAGCCAGACTCTGCTCCACTGGTAGCCCATCCCCATCACTGCGAGCTGGCCTCGGCAGGGACAGGGACAGCAGGGAGCCTCAGGGTGGGTCTACATCCTGGAGAGGGGCTGCAGGCTTCAGGAAAACAGTACTGCTTGCCTTTGTTATTCTAATTCTGCACCTTAGATTGTATCACTAATAGAGCCAAACAGTATTGAACTGGAAATGCTGTTTAATTATTTTTCAAAGATAGACCAGGGAAGGGCAGTAAATGGAAATACCAGTGCACACGGAGCACGGTGCCAGTCTCACAGCAACAAATGGGGCCCCGTTCTCAGGGCAAGTCAGCTGTGACTCCATCAAGCCACTCAACTGCAAATTATTCCCGTCCTCTGGTGACCATCGTCAGGAAATCACAAGCCCTTCTGCTCCTGAAAGAGGTCACAGGCAGCTAGAACAACCTGTTTGTATTCATGTATTCAACACAGGGATTATTAATTAATGTGCTTTATTGGTTTTGTTAAAATCACCTAGGCTAATTTTAGGGGGGATTTCAGCAATATCATTGCATTAAGGGCAAATAACCTGGAACTAAGGGATTGGTTTTGTGAATGTGGATATTAATGCCTCTCCTGGAGCAGTGCTGTGGTGGGGAGGGGAGGCTTTAATGGTCCCATTACGCTGTGTTACACAAATGGCATGTTGCCCTCATGGAGGGGATTTAATGGCTTGGTGCAATAACAGGCTAAAAACTGGCAAGGCTAAGATAATGGACTGTAAAAAATATATGTTTATTGACACTTTTCCTCATTGTTTGGATTTCTGCAGGGTGAATCTCCTCAGTGTGCCATGCAATGCTGCGTGGGAAGATGCCAGCACAGGATAAGACTCTCCTCCAGTGGCTGGGGCAGGTGGGAAGGGGCCTGGCCCCTCTGAGCTGCACTTGCCAGGCATGCTGCAGCTGGGAAGCCACAGCAAACTCCCCCCTGCAGCACCGAGTGGTGCAATGAGCCCCTGACTAAGATCAGATGGATGCACTCCACAAACTGGGGGGCACAGCTCAGCCCCCTGCACCTGCATGTGAGGGGTGATTGCCCATCCCCAAAGGAAGGGCAGGTCCTGATCCCATTTTCCTTTCCCCTGCACACCCAGGGAGGTGGGCAGCAGCCCCAGCCCTGTTGGCAGCCAAAATCTGGCTGGCTCCTCCCTGCAAGCACCAGCTGACGCTGAGAAGAGGCAGCCTCAGGAACTTGTGCAAGGAGTGTTCCAGCACAGGCTTTAAACACCAACTTAGTGAAGAGGCTGTGACACCGCTGGCTCCAGGTCCTCAGAGCCACTTGATCATCCCCTTGCCAAAACACAGAGCCTCCCAAATCGCACCGCTGTGGGCGAGGAGATAAAATCCCCGCTAAAAACGTCACCATCTGGAGCTGTCTCATCTCTCCTGCACAATGAGATGTCACCACTTGGCCTCTGAAGCCCAAGATGCGTTTTCCAGACTTATCCAGAATGAAGTTTTGTTTAAAGTCCCAGTGCCTGGGCTGAATGTTTATCTTCTACTTCTGAACGTGGGGTTATGAGGGAAAGAAATCACTTGGCTTCTTCCCCAAGCAAGAAAATGCTCTCCCAGGGCTCCCCTGGTCCTGACAGCTCTGGTCCCAGGGCTGGCAGGTGTGGTGGGGTATCAGAGCTGCCCGGAGCTGTGCAGTGTGACACAAACCAAGGGGTGGGAGATGTCTGTGGAGACCCAGACAGTCAGTGATAAGGCACTTGTGATGATTGTTCTGCCTGGAATCTCATGCATGGGTAATTATTACTCTCCTAATTCTGTTATTCACAGTTGTGATAGGTGGTTTCACCTCTATTTCTCTCTCTCACACAAAACCCCTTATTAGCATTCCCCTGCAATGAGAGTATTCCCCACCCTGCAGCCAAAACAAGCCAGGAGCAGGCTGGTGCACAAGATCATCGTGTCACTGTTGCCCTTCTGTGGCTCCCATCTCCCATCCCTGCTTTGGGGATAAAAGTGGTGTCACTGGGGGTGGTGCAGGGCCAAGGCACAGCTGTGAGACAAGTGTCCCTTCCCAGGGAACCAGCAGCTCCCCTCTACCTGTCACTGCTCCCTGCTCCAGACCACACCAAGCCAATCGATTTGGAGCGTTTGATCTGCTTCCAAAAAAATACAAAAAAAGGAAAACTTCCACTTAGCCTTTCTTATGATCCATAAAACCCTGCTGGAGGCTGAGACAGCTGCTGATATTAAAAAGTTACATTAGGGAAGGAGAACTTAATGTGGCTGCATGGGATGCCTGGGACTATGGATGTCTGGGATTGTGCAAGTGCTGGGCTGCTGCTGCTGGAATAGAACACTACTGCTGCCATCCCCAGATGTGCTCTCAGAATGTCACGTGCCAGCAGGGCTGGGTGTCTTGGGACTGCAAAGGCACCCGTGGGTTTCTGATTCCCTGGCTGGGATGTTCAGTGCTGCCAGCACGGTCAGTGCAGGATCACAGACTCACAGAATAATTTATTTTGGAAAAAGCCTCCAAGACCACTGAGTCTTTGCCCCAGCTGGAAGAGAAGGGTGAAACAGTGGCTGTGTGGAGGCTGAAGGAGAATCCTGCCACTCACCTGAGTGGGTTGGAGGTGAGGTTGGGCAGGCTACATGCAGCTCAGAAAATGTCCCTGCAGCCCTCCCCATTCAAATCGGGGAAGTCAGCAGTCCCCAAACTCATGTCCATGATCCATCACTTTGTTTTGCCTCCTGGCAACTGCAGAGGGGGAGGCATAAGGTGGGAGGAAAGGGTGGGTGGAAGACTAATTGCAGCTACACCTGGGGACCTTGGGCACTGCACGTATTTCTGACAGAAAAAAGTAATTTTCAACAGCAAATTGGTAACTGGCTCCTTAATGTCAGCCTTCAGCTCCGGAAAGAACAGCGACCTGTGGTGATGGCTCAGCATGGTGTGAGCAGCACAAGACCATGCTGCAGGGCAGGACCAGGACCAGTACCAGG